>MU394059.1:0-320462 GCA_022578605.1 Camillea tinctor | reverse complement strand
ATTTATCTATTTGGTGGTGTCCTGCTTCTCGTTTGTCTTGTTTTCTATCACACATCTTTTCACCTACCAAATCAAATAACCCACCTTCGTGTTGGGGGGGGGGGGGGGGGGGGGGGGGGGGGGGGGCGTTTCGGTACATCCCGAGAAACGGACAACGATCTAATGTATACCAAGACACCGCTGGGAACATTCTAGCGTAGTACAAGGCAGCAAGACAAGTAAATAAGGGTATATCAAAATCAGAAGAGTGTGGGGAAGAGAAAAGTACTTGTTTCGTTTGTATTCGGGAGTTGAAAGCCTTGTAAGGCGCACGCAAAAGAATACGAGGATTATTAAAAAGGGGATAATTTATGTATACACGTCTTTGAACTAGACACTTAACACATGCACACTAGTCGAGGACTTATAAGTCGTTGATATGTAGTTGACGTGCCCATGGCTGATGTATAGTCGAGGCATGCCAAGAGGAGCAAATATAGAGATAGGAGGTATCCGAAGAGATAGAGATGAAACAACCGAAATGTAATGTACGTACATTACATGTGTATGTCCCATTTGTCTGGACGCATATCTACCGTTCGGTGAGGTACTCAATGTATAGACGGAGCACGGCCATATTTTTTATACACCTAGTCTGCACATCAACCCAGGTACATCGCGTCTCTTTTACTTAGTTAGTACTGATTGGTCTGTCTTATACTCCGTGAAGCTCTCGTTGTTCTTACTCGCTGGTACTGACGCACCGAAGCACGGTCTTTTTTTTTCTTCTCTCTACTTCTTGTTTGTTCGCCTTCTTTTCTACTATATGGGTATTATATGTAGGTATCCGACATCTGCTTTATCAGATCCCCCATCCTTCCCCTTCCCTTCCCTTCTCCTTCTCGCCTTGTTCGTCTAACCCCCCCCCCCCCCCCGTCCCCGCGATTTACCTTAAGAATGGTCAAATTTACCAGAGCCACGTTTCTGCCTCATGCATGTTATCTGTTCTGGACTTTTTAGGGGTCTCGTCTCCAAATTATCTAACCTACCTAGGTTAGGTGGGTAAAACGTATACTTGGGAAGTTATATATATTGATACCCAGGTAGCTAGGCAATGTTGCTTTGTTTGTTAGCCTTCTTTTTTTTCTTTTTTTTAAATTGGAGACCGCCTAACCTCAATCAACAACACTAGTTTAGAGAAGTTCTAGTATGTATAACTTAGGGATCGCTATAAGTCCGGGGGTGTGTTTTTAAATGAGCCTCTGGTCAGCAAGTGGGGGGTTTAACTAAATGTTGGGAGGTGAGGAGGTTCAGCTGATAACCTCATGGTACTTTTGTTCGTTTTTTTTTTTCCTTTTTCTTCCTCGTTGATCTCTGGTTTTTTTGTTTGTTTCTAGGAAGAGAGAGAGAGACTAATGAAATATTGCGCCAAAGAAAACAAAACCAAGTATCTCGTATGGTTAGCACTTTGCAGGTTCTACTAGTTTAGTGTTATCCAGGCAGCAGGTAAGTCAGTTACCTTGATGTTGGGTACCTGGTGCAGGGTAGAGGAACTCTTTGTTATTGCTCATTGGCCCGTTGGCACCCGCTTTCTTTAGTTAAGTATATCGATCCATACTCAAGATTGTCCTATACTAGCCTACATATACCCATTAGATGCATATTTGTTTACACACCTAGGTACACACACATATATAAGTTATAATATCCTTATTGACCTTTCTTATAAGTACCTACTATAAGTATGCATGCGCGGTCCTGTCTTCCGCTTGGCTTGGAGTAAACGAGTTACTAGGTTCATAGGTAGGTAGAGGTACATACATATCCAAATCTACCTTAGACATGCAGGTTAGCAAGTTGGTAAGGTGGTAGTTTTATGGGCGTATGCATATGCATACATCTACATATACATCTACATGAACATCTACATCTACATATACATATACATATACATATACGTCTACATATACATATACATACACATGTACACACAGGCGCAGGCGCGCGCTCACGTAGTAATGTGCCGTGCACAATTAACGTGGTAGGTTTAGCTATAATATAAGTCTATTAATTGGTATTTCAATTTGCTTCATGTGTCTATGTGTATGTATGTATAGGTTATAAGTCCGATCACCGACATGGTCCGGCAACAAGCGAATGACACCAAGTGAATGGACGGCCGCGGTGGTAGCAGTGCAGCGAGACGACACGGGATGCAACATAGCTTTCTTCAACACTCTTATTTTTTTATGTTTTTAATACCCCCTTCGTTTAGTAAGTTAGACTTCCCTGTGGTTATTTACGTATTCATTTTATCAAATACATACCCATCTACATGACGCGTCAGGAGATGATACCGATGCGCAAGGGGAAGGATGTTGAAAATAAAGACGATGATAGTTCTAGATTTGCTTTTTTAGGTAGTTTTCTTGATTCTTTTTCTTCCACCTCCGCCCCTGCTGGCTCATGCAGACGTTACAAGAAAACATGGGTTACAATACCCGAACGGCCTCGGGTTGGCGAAGCACGCGCCCCTCGTTCCCCTCCCCCACGAATGCGCAGTCGCGGGAGTAGGATGCTACATGAAACTCAGTTACTATATAGAGAGTCGGAGTTTTTTCTTCGTTTAAGTGCTTTGTATTTTTGCTTCTTCTCATCTGATTCCATATCCGGCCATGCATGTATGCATGTATGCTCTCGGAAGATGTATAAAAGAACATATTATTGCTAACGACATCCTGACTTCTGATTCGCGTCGATGACTTCATTGGGAAATATGCGCACCTATCAAATGAATTAAGATAACTGATTAACTCCTGCGTATCAATTATATCCTAGACGCTACTGCAAGAAAGGGGGAGTAGCCGCCACGGTTAAGGATCAGATCTCGGTGTGATGCGTATCTTGCATATAAGCATCACTATGTGATGTGTGCAAATTTGGATAAAAAAGGGGTAAAAAGAAAGGAAAAAAAAGCAAGAAGTATACTGATCTTATAGTACTTACATAGGAGGTATGATGTCAGACTTATCTATGATCCATGAAAGTTAACTCCTACTTTAGAATCTTTTAAATGAAACAGGGAGAAAAAAAAAGCAAAGTTAAAAAGGATCATTTGTGAGAATCAGCTCCCAGCTCCTAACTCTCAACTTAGAGTATATCATAATCCGTACCGGTGAACACTGAGAAAACGCAGTTGGGGGTTCGGCTACCCGAACCATACGACGTCTATAAGTTATCAAACTTAGTTATAATACCACAAGAACATATAGCCATGCATCCTGTTGCCAAAAACCCAGCCAGTCATACCAATATGTATGTAGGGTATGTATATTCATATGTAGTGTGATAGCAACTTTAAACCTAATCTGCCTGGGAATCTGCAAGTTCCTCGCCTCATCCGTGCATATCTGCTGCTACGGTAGAGCGGAGGAACGGGTGGTGGGGGGAACGGTATAGTTTCCCAGAGGTCAAGCACAACTTGACCGGTTGTCGTGATGTTTTCTTTTTTTTTGAGACAAGAGGGGGATTCTAGATCATCCCCTCATCACTGCTCTCCCCGTACGAGCTCTGCTGCTGTTGTGCTTGCCCGTGTCAGATTTGGCGTTGGTGTTGGTGGTGGCGTGCCGCCGGGCAGCGTTCCGCGGCGCTGCAGTCAGCGTCAGATTAAGTAGCAACAGCAACAACAGCAGTGAGAATTTACACGGGTTTATCATCTATCTACACCTCATACCCGTTGGCATGTTTTCTTTTTTCTGTTTTGTTTGTTAGCCTCAGGTCTCACGACTGACCACAAGAATCGGATGAAGAAGGACATGAGCATGGATGATATCACAGCAATTTATCACATATCAGATTTCTTATTTTTGTTGTCATTGCATTGTTTACGTATTACGTAGGAATCCATATTTGCTTTTTATCTCCCTGTGGTCCCTCATTCTTGCTAGATAAACTCACTCGTTTAAGCTGCATGCTGCAATGCAATAAGTCTGAGGGGTGCAGGTGAGGTTCGTATGCCGGCATGAGGTATGAAGCGTGAGACAGGATTGGTGGATGATGCACGCATCGGGCAGAGGTTCACACGTCCTTTTGAATCACCGATCCGGGGTCAAGCTATGAAAAAATAGTACATATCCCGAGATATATTAGGTATCAAGCAAGGCCAACCTTATTAATGGGAATAGAGTTTGATGGTGTGTAGATACGAAGATCCTATAAAGCAAGGGGGTTGGGAGACAGGACTTTCCATTCAGGGACGTGACGTGGGGGTAAACGTTTATACCCCAGGATAATGAAGCAGGTAACCTTGATTCTACGACCAGCGGCTACATGTACATGCCTATCTACGTACGTACATGTAAATCCTTCCAGTCGTTCTAGTGTAACACGTCAGCGGGGAGCTCGAAGGGCATTCCTGAAGACTGGTAATGTCATCGACGCCAGGGGAACCTATGCCACCCAGCCCCTAGTCATGGGGAGAAAAGAAGAAAACTGCATAATAGATATGCAGCAGTACTGTGACATGTTTACTCAACAGCCCTATCATCCATCGGCGTTATCGTACGTAACAACGGTGGTAATCTGTACCTATTCAACGTTGTTCGGTGTGGACCTCTATATTCCGCCCAACCACTACCAAATCAACAGCCTTCGCCTGACAGATCAGCAGCAAGGGGCAGGCGCATTGCCTGACGTGGGGATGCGGGTTTGTCCATACATATCGAGGGATTTAATTTATCTTTCCAAGATCGCGATCACAACGGAAAAGGGGGGCGCCTTCCGCCCACCCCTGTTCCTTGATAGGTCCAAACATAACGAGACGGCAAATAATTGCCATTCTAGAACATTTTCATATAGGCGACAGCTACAGGCTAGACCTCGACCTTTCACGTGATAGTTCTGCGATTCAACCTCATTCCGTTAGCTACGTACGCACGTAGAGATTCCCAGCGGACTTGGCGCGTGGTTATTTTAGCATGGGGAGAAGACGGGAAGGGAAGACATATTGACAGGGTATGCTTGTTCATGGAGTTATTTCGCGCCGTACGGGAGATACTGCGCCGTCAGCCTACGGCTTGTGATTATATTCACGATATCAAAGCAGAAAAAGAAAGGGGGACGCCGCCGAGGGGCAGAGACCAATGTGAAGGATGAGATGCAGATACGGGGACAAGTGAACTTACGTATCGCAATCCACATACTAATAGCAACAAGGCAATACAAGGGAAGCCTCGGTGACATGATAGGAAGCCGAAAAAAAAGGACAAACATTCTTGCCGTGTCGCTCAAGTCCCTGTGAGATGAGCTCGAATACGTACTATCCCAGATCTCTTACGGAGCACACAAGAAGGGAACTGGACCCTACCGACTTACCTACCAGATCGGACCGAGGACATCCTAGGATCGATCTCCCTTGAAGATGGGGGTTAACCGCGTTAATCATTACAGCAATGTAACATAACTGCTTAAAAGCATAGGTACATTTGCTTCTTGTACACGTTTGCGATGTACACCACAGTACCGTAAGGTAGGGGAACTCGGGGCGTTAAGCCACCTATCCCTGGCCAATGCCCCCTGACGGCTAGCCAGCCTTATGACCTTGGCAAGCGTGGGACAAGTTAAGATCTGTTCTACAGACGCAATTGATCTTCTTGCCCCCACCTAGCAGTTGAACAAACATGGAAGTCTTGCCTCAGTGGTCTCACGATGATACCTCGCAACTACAGGCTAGGACAGGCTGGTGATAAAAACTTAGAGAACGTACGCAGATGTCACATTCGGCACAAATTACGAATACTCGAAAATGAGCCCGATAGAAATCAAATTATATCTAAGGGGTAAAAGAAAGGGGGGGGGGATAGACATAGGCACTACCACCAAATAGGGGAGAAGCATCCGGAAGTTCTACGAGGTTAAATTGCCATGTACTCGGGTTCGGCAATTAAGCTGCTACAGAATCTCAACGGGAACTGAAGCGCCGCCCGATCCGCTAGGACATGCGGAGCTACTCCGGCCCTACGCATCGTGGGACGAGCCAACGACCACATCAGACGGAAGAAGCCCGGAGAGAATGTTGTATCATGTAACGTTTCGCCTTCGTATCACATAATAATCCCAGAAAGGACACTGCCTCGACAGCCTTGTGAACCAAGAGGAAAAAAAAATTGTTCTGCTCTGACATGATAATGTACTGTACCTCCTTTATGTAACCCATTCTGTATACCTTCGTGGGGCCCCTCGGTGTTGCTGTGGGTTCATTACTTTACCAGTACCAACAGGTCGGGGCCGCGAATTATGTAAGTACGTAACATTCAAATTTCCCTTTGTCCTGATGACGGACGCCTCCGATGTGCGCTTGTAGTACAGGTCCCGTATACTCTGTAATCTTGCGAGCTGGGCATTGTTGTCAACCCCTAGCTTAACTAGTCACGACCCGTATGTAAGCCCCGAGAGAAAAGTTCTCCCTTTGCCCCCCCCCGCTTCTAGGACTTTGCCGTCACCTAGGCACAAGCAAGTATGTAGGTAGTAGGTATTAACGGGCAAACTAATGATCAGTGACCAATCACCAGCCGAGAGAATTTCCGTTTACTGATACTTTCATCCAGCTCAGAAACCCGCTCGTCCGCAGCCCCTCCGCGAGTTCCAACAACGTGTATCCCGGGGGGTCTTCGCCTTACGAGGTGGAACACATGCTCTGTCTGGGAAAGATCTGTCCTATCTAGGACCGAAAAGGGAAATCAATGGCGGATAGCCGGGGCGTGATTGGTCTGTTGGTGTTAGTGAAAATGCGAACAACTGAGCCTCGAAGCGGTCAAGCTAACTTTTATTGGGATACAATGATATCTCTCATTCATTGTTGTCTACCTATTGTTCCTGTATTGTTTTAGTATCTAGGCTTATATTTCCCTCTGTTTCTCTTTCTGTCTTTCAAGTTCAACTGCTTACGGCTGGTAAAAGGATTGTAGTATGAGTGAAATATTAATTAAATTGAGGTCTATATTGTTTAACTCTGACTCCGGAACGCTGATACCATTAGATGAGGTCAGATTTAGAGAAACGAGTTGTAATGATTACATCGTCGACATTAATGTCTTGTATCTGCCGGGCTCTGGCTGCCTCAATTACTCGGCCGTGCGGCAAGCCTACTCACTTGGCAGACACAATGCCTTCATACATGTAAGGTGTGAATAATCTCACTAGGTAGGTACTTATGTAGATAATCTAAGTTTCCGTGCCCCATGGGCGTCATCGTATATATCCCCTTGAAGCTCAGCTTACACCAAAAATGAAAGAGGGATAAAACATGGACGGGGGGCGTGTGCGTACAGAGTAACAAGAAGCCCTTTCATCCCCGTCAGCACTAGATGAAGGATGCCTGTCCACGCTACATTTGATCTATGCTGCCTGTCCCTGTACGTAAAACTGCATACGCCCTACTACAAAGGTCGGTTGCTTCCCCGCGAAATGGGATGATCCGCTTACCGTCGCTATCCCAACTAGTATCATCAGCATCATCGTCATCATCATCATCACCACCACCAACACACCACCACTACCCCCTTCGGGCACAGAGTCAGCCCCGGTGCGGGCCATAGCTCCCATGTCTCTCCCCTAACGGGAAGGATTTGTCTAACCTAGGCTGAATAGCTTGGAAAGGCCCCGCCAGCTAGTGATGTAGCCAGCCCAGACAGGCTGTCCTGGGTAGATACCTTACCAGGATATTATGTGTTTGGGCTATGCAAGGGAGAGATCTTGAGGAAAGAAGTGTCTATGCAGGACACCATCTTCATATGTTTGTGGT
Organism: Camillea tinctor; assembly: GCA_022578605.1. Taxonomy (NCBI): domain Eukaryota; kingdom Fungi; phylum Ascomycota; class Sordariomycetes; order Xylariales; family Graphostromataceae; genus Camillea; species Camillea tinctor. Next base: position 312,682 of record MU394059.1, on the reverse strand, counting down.
GTGTTTTCTTTTGACATGTCTCCTCCACGTAGTAAGGACAAATCTGGCAACCACGAAGTCTAGAATCTATAAGCTCTGGTTCATTGGTTTAGTATGACATGGATCGTCGATCATATGGTGTTGCACCCTCTAATTTCTCACCATCGAAGTAAACGGTATGCACTTGAAGGGCGGGTCAGCCTTATATGCGTAAGGACCGGGCCTGCTTATGTCAGGATTACTGTGACATCTCAAGGACTGTGGTATTGAGGGGACTGTTAGGTGACCTGATATATGTGAAATAATCTAGAAGAGACCTGCTTTTCAAGAAATTTGGGAAATTTGATTGGCGCGTATTTAATCCATGTAGTCTGACAATCTCGATTATGCTTGGAACTTTCCTAGTTTATTATGTTAGGACAACAGTCTTTACAATATCTAAGATATTATGTAAACCCTATTTTCGGTGTATACGTCAAGATCTCTCAGTCGACACGCTAATTTGTAATATTTCTTGCCTCAATGGGTTCATACCTTATTAATTAAAGACTCGCCAAGTCCATATTAAGCCTCTTTATACTACAGGTGGTTAGAGGTGATCGATCATAAGGTATACGAAACAATAGGAGTGTCTCTATTCATAGATAACAGCATCTCAAGTAGTTATAGTTCTAGCTCCTCGCATAACAATAATGTGATTACCCAAGTTCTTGTCAGGTCCCTAGTGACCATAGTTACATTAGATTCAAGAAAATAAATGTCTCAAATAGAAAAAATAAATCTAATGATAAGTTATACTTCAATTGGTTGTAGCCTTCATATAAGAAATCGATTGCATGTTAAGTTAGGGTATTGCTGTTGGGACCAGGGGAACTAGGAACCGTGGCTTGGTGTACGTATATATATATTGCGATTTTTTGCAAGTTGTGTCGAGTTATTTGCTTAAAAGATAAGCGGCAGGAGACAGAGATCAATATATGCTTGCTTGCCATGCAACTAAACAGTATGAAGGTTAGGTGCTGTAGACTGAAGGTTGACTTCAGTCCCTCACAGCTTTGTACAACTAAGGGAAGGGCGTCCCGCCCATATTTAGTCCAGTATTCTACATATCATTTTATTATTCGATTTTATATACCATAGAAGACTATTTTCATTTACTGTAGAAACACTATATTATTCATAGATAGGTAACCATTGTGGAAATTACTGAGTTTGTCAAGAGACCGTACCTAGATATATGAAAAGGGGGTACCAAGTTCCTTCCATTATATCGTATATTGGAGCCTGATGAAATGGGTTTAATATGGGAGCATAAACCATAATTGATGAAAGCGTTTCTAGTACGCATCAGTGAAGGGGGTAATTATATAATACAGAATTAGGCCACAATGTCCGCTTGGTCATCGTGTGAAGCTTTTGCTCACTTGGTATACTAGGTTTCTCAACGCCCATTGTAACAGGCTTGAAGTAGATCTTAAGGAATACCCTAGGGAGCTAGTAAGAGGCCAGTTTCGTTAAAGCACAAGGCTATAGATTGGCAATTCTAATGAGACACAGCTTATATGAAAGGCTCTTCTCAAACAATAGAAGAATATTTTCGATTTTTGCGTCATAGGCAACTATATTGTGTGTATACTTCACCAACACTCTTATATTCCACTCCAGAATTATGTCGAAGAACCTTTCTTTCTTATATAAGTAGCTATGACGTAGTAATAAGCCAGAGACTTAGTATAGTTACTAACAAGATATTTCACATCAATGCAATGATGGGTTTCAATATGAATCCCTTAGCGACCCATCTCTCCTTGTCTTAAAAGGATATATATATATGAAGATAAACCCAATCGAAACCTTATGAATAAAGAAGACAGACTGTAGTATGGGGAATATCATCTGGAGTGATATAAAGGAGTGTAGAAAGGAACTAAATTACTCTATAACTACCGCTAAAATCATGGCGATTCACTACGCACTGAAACGAGGAACTTCAAGACGCAACTTAAAATTTCACATAAGTATGTCATCTAACTTATGAATGTTTTCAATTGGATGGGGTTATAAACATCAAAATTAGTACGACAATAACTTATCAAGACTGGTTATATACCTAGGTACGCACATAGCCCAGCTTGAGTACAAAGCCAAATTATAGTCTAATTACAGAGCCCAGAAGTCACTAGTCATAGTTCTATAACATGTCGTTGGTATAGAAGGATCGAGTTGTCTGTCCCTTGTACGGAGATTCAGGGGTTAGGGGTTAGGGCAGAGCTCAGTCTTGTCCGGAGTTATCGCTCTAGGTTCATGTATTGAACAAGACACGAAGGAATTGGTCAAGTATAACAGGTTAATTATTATTCCCCCTTTCAGCTAATCCAGACAATTTATTGAAGTGCCATCACGATCTAAAGACTTTGTGCAAGTACATTCTGCATTTACCCCCCTAGTGTAAGTCAGGCACAGACAGAATTAGAACTGTATTACACACTTTCACCTACTTCGTACTAAAATAAAGGAAAAGAAACCCAAACCCGGAGCTAATTCCCTGATATCTCTGTATCCATAGTTCTCGTCTAAACGAGTAGTGAACTAGAAACCCCTATAGCCGAAGACGGCACGGAAATTATATCTCGACGACCTTCGGAGATAAGATGATGCCCAAAGAGGTCGTATGGTAACCAAACAAGCAAGTACCTCCTCCTCCATACGGGGCTATCCCCCGTCCGTTACATGCATCGCAGGTTTGTTGTCTCTTGACCCTAGACGTTGTAATACCGAGAAATGATGACGTGCATTTGTGTTTTTTTTTTGTTTTTTTTTTACAAATTTCATATATGCAGAGTCAAGCGAGTTACGAAATTCTCTTCTCATAGGTTGTTCGGTGATTTGATATATTGCGGACTACCCCAAGGGATGCAGTTTGGAAAAAAGGAAATGAAAAATAAAAAAAAAGGGGGGATATTCATGATTCGGCGGTTGAGTGTGGAGAATTATATTACATATTCACATTCCTTGCTTTTTTGTGTTTCTAACTACTAATAATATTACATGCCTCGTTAGTGGTGGGAAGGGAGGGGGAACTAAGTTGATATACCCGCTCAGATGATATGGAATATCAGGCAATGGCCAGTATATTTGGCAAAATCCCATACAACTCTACGATATTGAGTCCAAGCTCTTTACTGATTCCGGTAGGTGGCAAGGCTTCATGTAGGTTCAGCCTAGAATATATCAGATCTACACGCTTTGACAACTACATAAAAAGACTTCTGCAAGGTTGCCGAGGATAAGCAACAGATCAGGGAACATGACCTAAGGTAAGGGCATTCAAGAATGCGGATAAGTAAGAATTCCACCCCACGTCAGAGCGGGTAAGTGGGAGGGAATGGCATGTGATCACAGGAGATGATGGGATGGTATGGACAACGGGATAGACATAGTAGCATTGCCAAAGACCTTGCTTGCTTCTTAGTCCTGCAGATGGTCGGCCGGCAGATCACCGTGAAATGGTGGATCCAAGATGATCGCGATTCAAACCCGGAGGTGGCTGATGAGCTAAGATTGACGAGATTTGAAGGAGCATTGTACTACGTTTTGTAAGGCTGACACCACGCCGCAAGTATTGTATTCCGTTGAAAGAGTAACAACGGTTGCACAGCTATGAACGACGACATGCGTGTCGAACGTTGGGTTGGATACTTGGTTTCACGGAATACTGCCTGAGCAAGGCGGTTTCGGTGACCTTGGACCGGTGCGGGCTGCAACGAGCGGCGTTGATTCAACCTGCATACCGGCAGGACGATCGTCCTGTTCGTTGTAAAACACCAAAAAAAAAAAAAAAAAAGCATGTATAATGTGTCCCGGGCAGTGCAGGCAATGATGCCTAATAAGAGGAGGACAAGGGCATAATGACAAACAGCTGTCCTTATTTTGTTGGCGAAGGCATTTTAACGCAATCATGAGATGATTATGCCGGTCCATCGAAAGCGGGCGGTGACCGTTATATCAGCCAATCCTAGGTATGTATTGCAACGTCAATGCAGTTCCTAGCTGCTCACGACTGGATACCTTCCTGTCGTGGGTGGTCGCCTGTGCCACTGTACGCTGACGCAAAAGTAAGCACTAATCTTGAGGGGTGTAGACTCAGTGACTTAGTCTCTCGGCTGTGGTGAAGTGATATGTAGACATCAACTGATGCGAGTGGGGAAGCCCAGCCCTCGAGATCGACTGCCCGTCAGCTCACATGGAGAACTTCTGGTCCGATAAGTACTTCAGGATACAGGTGGCTGGCAAGAGGGAAATGGTGGTTAACAATTGCGTATTAGCTTCTGAACAGACTCAAGCTGAATGAAGCTGGAGTACGGAACGCTAGACAGAGCTAGGAAATGTCACTGCGGGATTTACTTCTGTCCCAAGCTGGTGTGCTGTAAGGCGTGCTGTAGGGCAGAATCATGTGATGACGCCATTCAGCCTGACCCCCCCCCTCTTTCCAGAGACTCCGCAACACCCGGGCACAGCGAGGTTGACGTTGAGATAGACTTGGGTCTGAATGGGTATAAAGGGGGGTGTATATAACAGAAAGCTGGAAGCTGGTATACATCAATAGGGTGCTATACGCATAGGGGAAGGTAGAGGCCCGCGCCGCTGCTCCCTGCCAAAACAGCATGGCTTCTAGCACACAACCAATTGCAACGGCGTCGATATGTATACGTTCTTGCCCAGCCAACAATTTAGCGTACGTTATGGCGGGCTTTCACCAAGTAGCAAGGCATTCTGTGACCGGGGTTCGGGGCTATGTAGTAGGTAGGTAGCCTGGTGGGAAAAGGGAAAAGGGGGGTGAAGGTGCGGTACCGCCATAGGAGGTATCGAGTACACCTTCTAGAGTTTCTCTCTCGATGCATTATGGGTTATAGACATGAGGAATGCATAGAAATATCCGAGCTATCCAGCGTAGTCGGTGAAGCATAAATCAGACCTGCAGGTTTCTAGTTCCGGGGCTAATGCGCTTTGCTGCATGGCTGATATAAATCAGTGGGTTGTCCTATGGCATGCCTTTGGGTACTGAAGGGAAGAAGTTGGGGTTGCTGAGCCGTTCACGGTTCTTTTTGGCCATCTCAGCTTGGCGTTTTCGATCAAGCCGCTGCTGGTAAAATGTTCTAAGTTGTAGTGCAGGTTAGCATTGGCTAACCTGTCTGGGATACAGGTGAGTAGAGAAGAAAAGAAAAAAAAAGGGGGGGAGGGGGGGGGTTAGGTATGGTATGAACCTCTGTAATGCAAAGATCCGGGGTTCTTCTTCTTCGGTCTTTTGCTCTGGTTTAGTGGTATCCTGTGTATAAGGTTGTTAGTATGGGCTGATGTTGTTACTGGGTAGGTATTGTTTTCTTGTAAGATCCACCAAGGTACTCGATCCTACCTTATCGTTGGATTTGGTATCCTCCTTTTTCTCCTCGTCTTTTTCCTTTTCTTTTTCCTTTTCTTTTTCCTTGTCCTTGTCATCCTTCTTCTCTGCTTCTTTTTCCTTCTTTTTCTTCTGCTTCTCTTCGTACTCCTTTTTTATCTTTTCGAGCTCCTCGTCCATCTCCTTCTTCCTCTTGGCGGCTGCGGCTTCATGGTCCACGATAGGAGAACAGAAGCCCTTGTCTTTCAGGTGACTGGGACATACATAAAAGAAATCCTAAGTAATGAGAGAGCTAGGTTAGGAAGACTATACATCAGAGATTTACAAGCCTGGCAGAAACTCTGCTGGTCAACGGACCTTGTTCTCTGGCGTGATAAGGACACTCGTGCTAGGCTTGTAGCAGACCTCGCAGCCTTTTGCTGAGGTATCGGCCACCTTCCGGTGATGCCAGAGATTTGGGAATAATGACATGGTGAACTCAAACAGCAAGATAACGTTGGTATATTATGGTAAGTCAGGTTAAGTCAAGTTAACCAGTCAAAATAGGTGTTAGCTGTGTGTGGTACTGTGTATAGTAAGTAGGAATGAAAGTTCCAAGTCCAAGTTGAGAACCAATGGTGGACTAAGTGATATAAGTGGGGTTGAATCTTGGGTATTGTGGAGGTGTGGCGTGACAGCTCCACTGTGGATCATGATGTGGCTTAGTCCACGTATATATCGTTATCTTAGCTTGCGATCACAAATAAACCCCATTAGTATCTGCCAAGCCATAGTTACCTAAAGCCTGTGGCTAGTGAAAGTTTAGTAAGTTTAAGGGGTTGGATTGACAGCGGATGGATACAGACAAGGTACGTCACCCACAGGGGGTGCGCGCTTGATCTCCCCCCCAAGGCTGAACAACATTGTAATTTAGTAAACTTATTTTTCTTTTTTTTTTTCACAGCCTTTTGCTTTTAACTTACAACTATCAACTTTTTATTTATTTATTTTTCAATCCACAACAACAACAACCCATATAAAAAGAACAGGAACAAATAATCCTAATCTAATCCACGCCTATGTTATGGCGTCCGGGCTAGATACCCAGAGGCTAAACCTCATATTCCAATCCAGACCAGATATATTAGAGGGGATCCAAAAAGCTGCAGGTAGGTAAATAAATTCAGATGCCCAATTGCTACAGTCAAATTAACTGGCCAATGCAGATTCTCCAACACGCGTCAAGCTCTTCAACAACATTGCCAGCTTCGTCCATGAACAGCTTGGCGAGCCATCAACATCAGAACCCACCCACAAGCGGCGCCGAGTCGATATCGAGCAATCGCAAACTGCCGCTTCTTCGAATGGTGCAGCCACACCAACAGCCATATCTGCTGAGGAGGTAGCCGCCGAGAATGTCTTGCTGGAAATCAAGGATATCTCGGTGTCCATCCCCCAACGAAAGAAGTACGACCTCTGCTTGACTGCCAAGCACTTATACGCGAGAGCCCCTGGCACCACGAGCCCTGTGTCTGGCATAATTTACTCATGGAAGGACATTGGTACGCACAATGGGCTCCTTTGTTTACTTTCTGTTTTTCTGGCTGACCACTAATTCTAATGCTGATTGGCAGAGTACGCGTTCTATCTCCCTGTCCCCGAGAAGACCCAAATACAACACAGTTACATCCTCTTCCCTCGCCATTCCTACTTCCCAACCAAGAACAACACCTCTACAGTAGATCCGCTCGTCTTCACCGTTTCAGCCACTGCACCGAAGCCAGGCTCGATTGGTGGTCCCAATGCCGACGCTGCCTCCGCCGTCGCGGATTCATACACAACACTATTCAATTGGGCATTGAATAAGTGCTTGCAAGCAGCTGCAAACAATGTACAGATTGTAGCTGCTGATCCTTCCAAGTTCCACAGCATGGTTCGCCAATCCCACCGACCCAAGGAGAAAGCAGTCCATGTCAAAGCATTCAGGGGGTCGAAAGATGGCTACTTGTTCTTCTTAGAGAATGGCATCTTCTGGGGCTTCAAAAAGCCTCTGATGTTTATCCCCCTCGACAGGATTGCCGCTGTCAGTTACACGAGTGTGCTGCAGCGCACATTCAACATGGTTGTTGAGGTGTTTACCGGCGAAGGGGGCGATGAAGAAGCAACAGAGGAGATCGAGTTCTCCATGTTAGATCAGGAAGACTACGGCGGTATCAATGAAAACTACGTTATGCGCCACAGGCTCCAGGATCGCAGTATGGCAGACCAGCGCAAAGCCAAGCGGGAGTTGGCCGAAAATGCCAAGGGGAAGAAGGGCGCAAACGGCGAGGAACCAGATGCCAACGGCCAAGGCGACGATGACATGACGGAGTTGGAGAAGGCCCATTTAGAAGCCGAGCAGCAACTGCAGGACGATGAAGACGAGGACGAAGAGGACTATGACCCCGGGTCTGAAGGGGAGAGCGAGGGTTCTGGAACGAGCTCCGATGATGACGATGACGATGACGACGAAGAAGATGCAGAAGACGACAATGCCGAAGATGATGAATAATTACGATCTCGTGTTTAGGGAATATAGATGGCGTCTGGATTTGTATGATAACCTGGGAAAGTGAAGGAATGTATTGGCGTACATAATTGCTTCGTCGTCACTGTGATCCTTATTCTATCCTGCTTCACTATGCGATTTCTCCAGCGTTGTGATCCCTTCATATCACCATAGTCGGTATTATATAGTGCCAACTTAGCTATTCATGCACAGTTCCCTAGTGCCTGCAAGCTCTCACCCTTTCATTTATGCAAATTCTATTCTTTTCTAAGTAATTCTTTGTTTTTTTTTTCAGAGCCTACACCACCTACATGATCCCAAACTCAATACCTACAAAGGGTTATGGGCATATGAGATGGCGGGAATCTCTGATTTTTCGGCCTGAATTAATTTGTAGAGAAAAGACTCAACCGCACGAAGCTAGATTTACATTCGTATCAACGAGAATGATAGGGTAGGTATTCGATGCTAGAAATCCATCGAATAATAAAACACAGAATTATTGGATAAATTGCATTATGCAGTCTCACAACATCATATTCGAGCTTGATTCAAAGAATATAATTAGCTTGAGATCATCAATGTGTATGATGGTGATGTGTAAGACCTCATTGAGCCGTCGGAACTCGGTAGAACAATGTAATTAAGTAGCCATAACCCTTCATAATTATAGCAGAGACGTGGGATATCAGGCACCGAAGAGATATAAATAGGAATATGTCGAACGTGAAAGATGTAGTTCTATGTAAGACATCTGGTGCATCTCTCATTTTGCTCCCTTTGGGCTCTAGGATTAAAATGGCAGTGTGCTAAGCCCGGCAACCGAACAGATCCATATCAGTCTTCATCGTGGTACCTTACCGTTCCTTGTATCATGGTGCAAGATTATGTCTGTTTTTGTACTCAGGTCGCCTCGCACGATGCGGTACAACGCATCTGACAAGCCCCTGAGATCGACGTATCACGACCTTAACGTACAAGAGATTTACTCAGCAATCATCCGAACTGAGTAGTCCCCTAGGGATTGAGGTCTACAAACATCGTTTACGAGTGCTTCATCCGTAAGACCTAGACGATATTTTCTGGGCATTGTCGCATCTCACCGTTCTACGGAGATGGCTGAGGGGGGGAAGCCCAAATATCTCCGTGAGGCTATAGATTCGTGCAACAAAATATAACTTCGTTACGTCACGCCTCATCTAGACCATCTCAGCACTGTATAACGTCTTAAAATGAAGAGTTACCCTTGATGATATTTCTATGGCTTTCTCACTGTGACCAAGGATACTAACGAGACGGGTGCTCAACACGCTGACGCCGTAGCTTTCCTTCCCGCAAAGGGGCATCGTCGTACCGGATGAACCTACACACGTACGTGCATCTGTAGAATGGGATTGGAAATTAACCATCTCACCTTATCTCTCACCATGCCATACTCGTCCTCTTGTACAACTCGAATGGTCTGTAATTATTCACCAAGGTCCGCTAGCAGAGGATTACCAAGGCCTTGTCCTAGTACAGAAATATCGCACTTACGGAAATGTCGACAGAGAACCCAGACTTGAAAATTACCGGGAAGGGGAAAAGGGGCAAGGGAAAGGAGTGCGAGTTGTAACTGGAATCTAGCATAGTAGCTCTTATATAATAACCGATACGCCATCTTCTCAAGATTGCGTGTCTCTAGGCGACGACATCATGTCTTGCATCAGTATGGCACCCGCCTCCATAATCCGCCTTGCGCTCGTTAGCATCGCAATGGGGGCTGCCCACGCGGAAGGGGGAAATCTGCGTCTACCGCTGAAACGACCAGCCCCAGGGTCTATTCGCCCACCTATACTCGGAGAGGCTAAAAATACTAAGCCATACGGAACGGACGTGTCCCAATATGACTTCCAGGGATATACGGTTGCGAGTAAGATCAAATAACTCCTCATCTTAGGTTTCTTCGTGCTTTTGTATTATCATAACTGACCAAGATATTGCAAGTGAACCTGGGCATACCGCCTCAAGAAGTCTACGTCGCTCTGGATATAAGCTCAAACGATCTCTGGGTGAATCCACAGTGCCCCTACTACTCAGACCAGAGGATATGTCATTCATATTCGGGATACTATGACCCGCAGAAATCCCTCACATCGGAGGCTGTTTCTTGTCCCGACTCGTGGACGGAGGATTACTGGTCAGGATCGGCCTCGGGATACTTCTACAGCGACAATATAATCTTTGCCGGTGAGTTCATGCATTTACTCTAGCTCCCTAAGGCTTTCGTATATATCTAATTCCTGCGTATACTGGCAGAATCTCATATCGAGCATGGAATATTCGGCATAGCGAACCAAAGCTTCGGCATGACGACCGGTGTCATGGGTCTTGGTTTCGGTAATGGGGTCAAGACGAACTACTCTCTATTCGACCAGCTTATCTCTAATGGTGTCGTATCGAGGCGACAGTTCAGTATTGCGTTTGGGAACGTTGACTCTTTTGATGATGGCAAGTCTAAAAGAATTAAAGCCTTGGCTTTAAATACTAACTCAACCATACAGGGGAAATCCTTCTCTCAGGTATTGATCGACGGAAGTTCAGCGGGTGGCTTAACAGGTTATCGGTCATATTGACAGCAAATGACCATGTAGCAGCGGATGACAACATGATCACGTAGGTTGAAAGTGGCCATGAAATTCTCCTCTTGGTGTTGGTTTTATTAACTTCGATAAGTTTCAACATCCCCTTAACATATATGGGTTACTCAAACCCGGCCAAATGCGACAATACTTCTTTCCCGCTCCCGATAGCACGCTACCCTATCTCGCTCGTCTCCACCACCCCGGTCTCCTATCTCCCTCGGGAGCTCCTGAAGGCTCTCGTCAACAAGTTTCCAGAGGCGTCTTTCAACCGGACGTCTGGTCAGTGGGAAGTATCTTGTCACCATCGGTCCCACCTTGCTACGATAGATTTTGGATTCGAAGATACCCTCATTCACGTACCTCTCAGATCATTCATACTAGAGTTCAAGGGGGTGTGTTTCTTAGGAGTAACAGAAACTGGCAAAAACAACCCAGCATTACTTGGAAGCAACTTTCTTGGCTCGGCCTATAGTAAGCATACCTTTTTCCCCTTTTTAAGTGTATACCTAGGGAATGATTCTAATCAAGTTATCGAGAGTAGTCGTTTTCGACCAAGACCAGAAGTCTTTGTATATGGCCCAATTCCAGGACTGCGGCAGCAATATCGTCAATTATAGCCCATCTGCGGTCTCAGAACCCGGGGAGTGTTCGCCGTCTAGGACGCCATCCGCCACTTGCACATCGACAGCCAGTTCTTCCGGGAGCAGCAGCACGTCGAATCATTGGCCAACATTGACACTGACTACGCGATCAACGAGATCCACGCATACAACGAGCACGGCACACTTGACAAGGTCTACCCGGTCGGCGACAACAATAACCACGAGCCACTCCCACACCTCATCCCGCTCCTCATCCCGCTCCTTATCCCGCTCCTCGCAGAGCGCCTCCACTTCCACCTCCACCTCCACCTCAACTTCAGAGAGCTTCAACCCCAGCAGCACCGTGACCTCTCTCTCCTTCACAGGGACTCTATCCTCCTCCAGCCGGCGCCCACCCTCCACCTCATCCGGCGCGCGCACGACCTCGACCTGGGGGCCCTTCCCGCTGACCAACAGCAGCAGCCTGTCTTTCTCCCCCACCCCATCTCCGTCCAGCAGTCCCTCCGCGCAGGAGCACACGGTCACGGTGGCGAACGGGACCACCACGGTCTTCGAGCCGCCCGTGACCGTGTCTGTTCCCGTGACCGTCTACGTGAACTCGACGGCGCCGACGGCGACGGGGGCCGCTGTGCGGCGAATGCAATTCCGCCGGGCGCTGTTTGAGTAGAGTCGCCGCCGGGCTGTGGGTGGCCTACCTGGGTTAGTATGGGATGAAAGATGGATGTGTTTTCTTTCTTTTCCCTTTTCCTAGTTTCTTGTTCTTTTTCATTACGGTGGACTTCGGGAGACTGCAAGAACCGGTCTGAGGTTATGCACAGGAGAGAGGGGACATAAGGGGGGGATGGGGATGATGATGATGGTTATAGTAATAGTAATAGTGGATGGTGGATGATAGTGGGGGTTCGTTTTCGTTTTCTCTTTCTCATTCTCTTTTCGTTCTTCTCTTTCTCTTATTAGCCCATCCCATCCAACCCATCAATCAATCAAAACCGCTAGCCACCCCCCTTCCATCCCCATACTTACCCGAGGCTTGGCCTAGTCGGTTGTGAGTAATTTTGGTAGTATTTCCTATATCATCCTAGTTTTCATGATTCAAGTACCAGTTCACTCCACCGTTTTTGGTAACTGAGGCCTCGTTTCTACCAATCATTCCCGGCACTTATCGACACATCTACTAAATTCTTTAGTGCGCGGCATCGCTTCTATAATTCCCGAAGAGCTTGCTGGGTTAGGTTGCATGTAGTAGTAGTGGTAGTGGTAGTAGTGGTTCTGTGATTTCATTTTGTTGCTCCTGCACTAGTTTCGAAGCTGCTAAAAGTCACTACAATCGTATTCCGTATTCGTCAGCTACATCCCATGTTCAACACAAATATCCTCGTGATGATTGGTCCCCCAGGTTTGTAGGTTTGGAGATAACCAATCTATGTACAGGGTTCGGGTTGATCAGACCGAGTAGGGTCTGCCTAAGCAAGGGGGTCGAATGAGATGGAGGGATTACAACTCGAAACCAAGTGTCATTGAATGATTACATGCGGGAATGGCTCCAGTTCCTTGCGTGGCGGAAAGCCACTGATCCGTCATATTTTCTGCATAAAATTCCCAGGAAATATGTAATACAACCACAAATCACGACCTGTGTACCACGAACGACAAACACATAAAAGCTCCTCCTCTGCCCCCTTCCTTCTGATATGTAGCTTTTGGGTAGTATCACATCTTGATTGTTAACATCAAACAACATGGAGGCTCTCCTTCGTGCTTTGCCCGACGGGCTCCCCGTCTCTATCCAAGTAGTTGCTGCTACTATCATTTTCGGCGTCATATACTCCCTGATCACGGCAGACCGCCCCTTTTCTGGCCTCCCAGTTCTTCACATTGAGGGGAAAGGCGATCGTAAGGCTTGGATGTTCAGTGGCCGCGAGGTCCTCAAAGAAGGCCTGAAGAGGGTAAGTGTCCCAGTTAAAGGGGGAATAGGGAAACGCATGGGCATCAATAATAACTCGACTTAGTTCTCGGGCCCTTTTCAAGTAATCACTGGAACCGGTCCAAAAATCGTCGTACCCAACCGATTTGCGAATGAGCTTCGCAGCCATCCATCGCTGAACTTTAACAAGGCCTTTGCTAAGGTATTTATTTCAAATTCCTACAGGTATTACCTAGGGGTCGCTGACAATTCCAGGACTTCCCTATCAACTACCCCGGTTTCGAGCCCCATAAGCAGGGCATAACACATGACCACCTTGTACAGGAAACCGTGCGTGTGAAGCTGACACAGTCGCTTGGCTTGATAACGAATGATCTCGTTGACGAGACCATCGCCTCTGTGCATGATGTCTTCGGCGACAACAAGGAATGGACGACCAGAAAAATAAGGGACGACATAATCGAGGTCGTCGCACGACTCTCCTCGAGAGTTTTCTTGGGACCGGATTTGTGTCGCAACCGAAGATGGCTTGAGATATCCAAGTCGTATACCATCGACTCATTTATGGCAGCACGTCTCATGCGCGCAGCTCCGGCCTTCCTCCGCCCCATCGTCTATCTCTTGCTGCCTCAGTCACGCAAGCTGCGCCAGGCAATCCGTGATGCGCGTGCTATGATCGACCCTGAAGTTGAGCGCCGCAAGGCCATCGTTGATGCAGCCCACGCTGCCGGTGAGAAGGCACCCAAGGTCGCGGATACTATTGGCTGGATGTACGAAGTAGGGAAAGGCGAGAAGATCGACCTCGTGGCTGGACAGCTTTCTTTGACCATGGCCGCCATCCACACTACCACCGAGACAACTTGCCAAGCGCTTATTGACATTTGCGAATACCCCGAGGCCGCCCAGCAGATGCGCGAGGAGATCGTACAGGTGATCAAGGAAAACGGATGGGCTAAGACGTCCCTGTATAAGCTCAGACTCATGGATAGCTTTTTGAAGGAGGGACAGAGATTACACCCTATGGCGACTGGTGAGCTTCTTTCGTGCAATTTCTATGTTAGAGTATGCATAGGCTGACAAGTTTAGCTTCTATGAACCGATATATCGAGCAAGACATCAAGCTCTCCGATGGGACCGTGCTACCTAAGGGCTCCCGGATGATCGTCTCGTCCAACTTCATGGATCCGGAAATCTACCCCGAGCCCGAGAAGTTCGATGCTGCCCGGTTCATGAAAATGAGAGAACAGCCGGGACAGGAAAACAGCTGGCAATTTGTGTCCACCAGCCCATCACATATGGTGTTCGGACATGGTCAGCACGCCTGCCCAGGACGGTTCTTTGCCTCAAATGAGATCAAGATAGCGCTATGTCACTTGCTGCTCAAGTACGAGTGGAGGTTCCTTCCGGGAGAGGGGAGACCTGCGCCGAGGGCTTTCGAACTTGTGGATAGCTTCGATCCGGAGACTAAGATCCAGGTGAGGCGGAGGACACCGGAGTTCGACCTCGACAGCATATGAATAGCTACTATAAAACATAGCTCTAGTCTGGTTATATTGCATCTTGTAAGATTGTTTTTTCTTGGCATAGGTAATCGGATGGATTAGGAGCAATCTTGTGAATCTATCTCGTGCTATTTGTTCTATTTTGTCTTAAGTTTAGGAATACCGTGGCACTATAAAATAAGTACTTTGAAATAAATCCGTGTTAGTACAATCGCCTGGCACTTCATATTGGGGTGCAGCCACTATATTCTAAGTTATAGCTATGTTCCAAAATGGCGTGTTTTCCTTTCCTTTCAAGATAACCTCATGCATTACACATACCCTCCTGTGAATACAGCAAAACATACATTTTACATGTATATATGCACCTAGTATATGACCACCTACTGTGAAGATGGATTGAAATCCTAAACGGTTGAGAATATTATAGATTGAGTGATTGACCTGACATCCCACATTGAACACTTACTCGAAGTATGTCGGGTAACATTGCGATTCGCTACTATATATTTCATACCAAAGCCACGTGTATGCATGCAGACCCAAAACACCATTACATGACGAATCTCATGGGTCAGTCATTCCGTGACCCAAGCTTTGGAATATATTGGACACGCCCCTCTCGCCCACCATGAAGCTAGACCGTGGAATTTTTCCAGAACGCGAGCCACAGATCATTTCCACTATCTTTACTACCTAGTAACAAAAGTATATACAACAGGTTATGGCCATTCTTGCGTTCAGCCGTTCCGGCATCCTTATCCAGATCTAAGCAACCGGAAGAGCAGCTGGTCAATGAGCTCGAATCTTATAATTACCTAATGCATCCCTTAATACTGTACCAAAGGTCCAACTGCATCAGTTAGGTTCTGGACGCTCATATATATGAGTATGCGTGGTCAGGGGCACGCTTCTAAGCTGTCCAAGTTAACCCCTTTAGGTTTTTTCGAATCATTATATTACAACTTGGACGTCTACCTCCTAGCATCGTATAGGACATTAGGTGCTATCAAATAGCCTTTGAGTGTACATGATGGCCTGCGTAGACGGTTTTCTCACAAATTTGAATGCTACATCTGATAAGCATATGAAGCTTATATTCCAAACTGCGTATTCGTTCCGTTTACATCCATATCTTTAACCTTGGGAACCGTGGTTGATCGGATAACCGTGCCCTTCAAGATGCAGCAACAAACCTCACCTTGACCATTTCCCACCGCCTGTATAGGCCCCAGAATGATGGAAAGGAAACATTGACGAGCTAAACGCAGCCCCTTAACACTACTTGACCTAGAAAGTGCTTTTATATACGAGTATGTGAGTAAAGCCCAAAACCCTGCTGAAAAAAAAAATACTTTTTGAGTTCCACGATCATGCAGTTAGCCCACTAACCACGGAATCCCCCTTTTAATGAAGCAAACTTTCCACGTGGCTACAGCCTCGTTCATCTCATCTCTATCTATGTCCATTTTCTAAACTTTACGACAATAACACGTTTTCTCATCGCCCTCACCCTTTTATTAAATTCTGTGCGTTCGCTTGATTCGCTAACCCGACCATCAATCTTCTGTTTTCCAGACCACTTCCAATTAACCAGGAGAATCGTGCTTCTGATATATGTCAAAAGGGCAAACAAAATGGAAAACAACAGGCCTATAGCCAAGCTATCGCAAACCAAGACTGGGTTCGCCTCTGACGCGGGGAAATATTTCGACAGCCCCATAGCGCGCATCAACGTCGACACGGGCGTCGCAATAGTGGCAGGGGAGAATATCCCATCTTCGCAGCAAGGACACGATAGGTTCGAAGGGGGAATCGAGTCTCAGGAGCCGATCCTCTCGCCCTCGGGAACAGGCCGCGACGACCCCAGTCCATCTTCGATAATAACAACGGATTCATCCTCCTCCTCCTCCTTTCCACCCTTCTCCACGACCGGGACATTTATATCCATCACGATAACCACAGCAACAGTCTCGCCAACAGCAGCGAATACGGCACCGAACACGGTACCCGTGCCTGCTCAACCCACGCACCCGCGGGAATGGGGGAGAAGACTAGAAGGCAGAGAACCACCACCACCACCACCAGCGGCAACACCAGGGGTAGAAGGCGGTGATGAAGAGAAGGACGCACAAGAAAGCCAGGAGACGCACGCCATCGCAGCGTCCCTCGCGATGATCAAGGAGCAGGGGCGGCCGTATAAGTGCGTTGCGGCGCTGCTACTAGTGGTTCTCTACGTGGGCGCTTTCCTGTGAGGAGAGGGGGGGCGGGGAAGAAGGGAAGGGAAGAGGATTCTACCTACCTAAACTAAAGGGGGGGAGGGGGGGGGGGGGGGGGGGGCATTGGAAGCGAAGCGAATGGCGAGGAATAGATAAGAAGAAGAAAAGGGAAACCGATATTTCTTTGGAAGGAAGAAGAAGAAGATCCTATATTCTATTGCTTTCGAAGATTTGTCCCCCCTTCCACCCCCTTTTTTTGTAAGGTTACCTGAATTATCACGAAGCTCACGATCAGAGCGAAGCATCGACTAGGACGAGTATGACGCCATTTAAATGATTAAGTATCTAACAAGGTCTCATTACCGGTTTTTTTTTTCCTTTTTTTTAAAAAAAAAAAAAGAGTTGTCTTTCAACCAAACCAAGTGATATAAAAATGTTCGATACGAAATCGCGCGTATACTATTTTGTAGCTGGCCATAAGATGCAGTCTCTAGCTGTAGCGGGAAAGGGGCTAAGCTAGATAAACCATGAGGGTTCGAATATGCACCTGCGCAGATAGATACATGGCCTAGCCTATTTCTAATGATCAGAAAAAAAAAAGAGAAGAAATTTAAATTACCCCCCATCTTTGGTGTTTCTTCTCGCTTTTTCTTTTCTCTCGGAGCAGGCTAAAGTGTTGTTCGTTGATACTTACAAAACCACGAGTCCTAACATGTCTAAATGCGGAATTAAGCCAACCTCGGCAAGGGCAAAAAGGGGGATGGGGGGGCTTCAGCTAAATGCCTTGATAACGCAGGTGAATTAGGCGCAGCATTGACGAAGGTGATATCTTGCTATACATACCTAGGGTACACTTATATTCCAATATATCGAACAGGTACCTAGTCGGGCACCTAAGTCAGTCAATTGATACCTATCCTTAGACGTCTGCTGTGCCTAAGCAACCTTGTTGTATGTGGCTGCAACTTAACTTTACTTTGAGGCGATTGATCTTGTGATTGTTGTCTGTGAAGATATTCTACGACATCGACACCAGTCTCCTTGCTCAAAAAGATCATTAGCTTACACTCTAGTTACGATTTCCCTCTAAAAACATAGTATCATGTGCTACATTTTGATCACCAATTTATATAGAAACATAGACATCATATTTTATAGAAGAAGCATCATGTACACAAACGAGCTGGTCTTGCGAATGGCCTCTTTTCCATTGTGGTCCAGAATTTGGACTATGCGTCAACCTTGCTACGCGCGCAACATCGATTTTATCATATGTAATATAGCAAAGTACACCAACCAGCCTCAGGTATGCAAGCAAAATTCGTAGTACCTCGTGCAACATTATCAACCACCGGTCACGACAGGATCAACAACAATAACAACGACAAGCACTACAACGGCAACAAAGTCTTTACTTTCATTCTTGAGCATACCCCTTTTTGCCTGGATTCACTACAGGCATTTTAGCGTCTATGAGCAATCCCTATTAGCATAACCCTCATCTCTTAGCGTTCTCTCCCCAGTAAAATGCGAGTACCAGTTCCTCTATCCGAATGCTTGGGGTATCATTTCTTTCGCAAACCCGAGTCTTGTCTATGCAATGACAACTACCGCCGTACTGTGTCGGTGACGACATGGGTATCTAATTGAGCCTTTTCCGTATAACGCCATATACCTATTAAATTGGTGCATTCTCGTGTAGCTCATTCTTAAATCATTGCATGGTGATTATGAAGCTTCTTTCACTTGAAGTGCCTGATCTTAAAATATCAATCCATACTCAATGGAAAGAAATCATTCGTCTATGCCGTCCCAGTCGGATTCGGTTCCAGATTCATTGGGGCTATCAATGAAATCAGCCATTTCGCGCTGCCACTCTGAGGGTCTCTGGTTGTCGATTTGAATATCAACAATCTCGCAGAGACCCTGGATAAATTCATCTTCACTATCCGAGTATTGATTCGCTCTCTGCTGGTTCCGCAGGGACCGGGTATTATTCGTATGACCCACAGCGAGCTCGTCTTCACTGTCCTCGTCATCGGCATCAAAAGGCGCCCGGCGAAGCCTTAACTTTCTAAGATTCTTACCAATAGATAAGATTCTAGAAAGCTCACGTCCGTTGAAAGCTGGTATGGTGTCTTCCGACGAGTTGAGTTCTGATCTTTGATCGGCGATTCTAGGACTTCGGCGTTTTGGATTTGCGATGCTTTTGCGAGGAGTCTTCACTGGACGCAATGTCTTGAATTCCTTGGGTGGTTGAGTTCTTTTCCCGAATACTCTCGTCATCTTACCTACCAGGGACTTTCGCAATTCTTTACGCTCGCGCCATGCAATGTTGAGGAGCACCTTGAACTCTAGCCGTCGAAGATGGGGAAGCTCTCTAGCATTATCGAGCAGGCTCTGGAAGAACATCTGGGCAGCTTCAAGAGACCAGTTACGCATATTGATGATCGTGATGGATTGCATCGATGCGGGCCAGGTAGGAACCTGATCTTCCTCGAGAAGACTCGCGTATTCAGGTTTATTGTCATGATAGCTGGCATGGTGTTGAAAATAGGACAAGTCCACCTCCAAGTGAGTTAAACAAGGACAGGAAACCCCAAGGACAGGTAGAAAACCCAAGCTCAATGATTGGCAATGTTTGATTGTAAGTTTCTGCAAGGAACTACCATGTGTAGCCAGAAATAGTGCTAAGTCTTCGCTTATTATCTCCCAGCAGTTAATTAACTCGAGATCTACATTTAAAAAAAACAGCTCCAGTTAGTGTATCTGTCAGGAAAATACTCCTTTTTTTTCTAACAGCAATCAAACAATAGGAGAAAAAAAAACAATCACATACGCTTTAACGTCTTTGGCAAGTGTCCCAACAAAGAGCCGTTAGCTAGTGTTGAGGACTCGAGAATCAGATGTTCTAGGTTCGGCAAGGCGGTAATAGAATCGGCAAGCTGAGCACCTGCAAGTTGGTCACGTTCTCTCATCTGTGGACTATCACGAACCCTTGGCGACAGGCCCCAGGATGGGAGTTGATAGTTGACATAGGCGACCTTGCGTAGGCTAGCGAAGCTTGGGTGTAGATGAATCTGGGCCAAGTTCTCGATATTGCATGCTGCAGGAACCAAACGTGAATTCCACCTCCAGCTTTGCAATCGAGTGACGGCTGTTTTGTCGCCTAAAAGAATATCTCCATTTGGTACCGGTTCAAAGGCCTCAAATAAGTCTTCCTTGGTAAATCCTTGTCGGATATGCTTATCAAGTTCTCGATATGGAGGTTCATCGTCCGGATGGTATAGTTCCAAGTGCGATAGCCTCGGCAGGTTCCGGGCTAGTTCCTTCAGGCACATCTGCCTTTTGTTAAATCTTCTGTACAGTAATTTGTCGGCATTTATACGAAGTATTTCGACTCTAGGGCGATAGCGGATTATGGTAGAGTCAGAAGGCAGATGAAGTGTATCCACAAATTTAAAGAAGGATACGAGAGGTTGTTTAACTTCGTTGGGGGGGTGCAGAAGAAATGGGGGGCATTTGTATAAGCTGGCTAGAGCTGGCTCTAGGGTGGCTTTACAAGTCTGCGCTGCAGACAGTAGGCTGTAAACAGCACCGGTAACATCCTCTATGCGAGATGCTTCATTGCGAATAGGATCCGCCACATACTCGAAGACGCGTTGCCAGGCAAGGTAGGGAAGAGTCTGCCAAGGGGGGAATACGTTGGGCGTCTCATCCATCGCATCTACGTCAGTCGCATCTACTTCAGCCGCATCAACTTCTGGCGCCTTAACTGGAGTCGGTTGTTGGCTGTCGAAAGTATCTGACTTTTGGCGACGGCGCTTCGGGGTAGCGGGGGGACTAGAATTCTGAAGGCTCCGTTTCCGTGGTGAGGTTCGTAAGACTCGGGATGGGGGCTCGTTAGATTCATAATTCATGTGGTCGTCCTCTGGTGAGCTTGGGGAGCTAAGGTGTGCGGCTGTAGTAGTTGATCGTGTGCGGCGCACTGGTGTTTTGGTTTTGGCAGCTCGTGGCGGGATGCTGCGTACAGGACGCCTCGGTGGGGGGGAGTCAGAAAAATCATCCATGGTGGCGGATGCGCATAGCTTGTTCTGCCTTAATGTAGGAAGCGCCAGTGAGAGTGGGAGTGAGAGTGAGAGTAAGTGGTGGGGAGTGGGAGGTGTAGATGTGTAAATGTGTGAATGTGTGAATGTGTGAAGGTGGGTAGGTAACGACTGGTCACACGAGCTAGCAGTTGAATTGTTTTGTTATCTTTTTGGGGGGGTGGTACGTTGCAGCGGTAAAATAAGAGAATCAAAAGAAGGATATCGAGGGAAAATATTGAGTTGGTATTTAGAGTGGTGAAAGGTGCGTGAGTGAGTGATGGTGGTGGTGGTGGTAGATGTTAGATGTTGGATGTAGATAGTGGGATGGGAGTGGGATGGTCAATGGAGATGGAGATGGAGATGGTGGGATGCGAGGTAGAGAGGTACATTGTACAGGTTACGTAGGTAAAGTAGTACTATGTAGGTAGCTTCCCTCGGGAAAAGGCGTCGATCGTAGTTGCTAAGGTGAGGTGTTTGGCATAGTGACGGGTTCACTTGGGAAGTCGCTGTGGAGCATATGTGGAGCACAGGCCAGGTCCGGGTAACGCCAATAAACTCTCTTCAGTGGAGCTTGGCCAATTCGGCATGTGCAAGGCTGACTGACCATTTAATCTAGAGTAGGTTCACTCTCTCTGTCTCTATGGGGTTTCTGTTCTGGCATCCTGCATCGTACCAAAAGGTAGGTACGTACCAGAAGAGACATTTATGATGAGAATGCCAGTAGAAGGAGATATCATAAACTCGAATCAGAATTCAAACCGAGAATATCACTTAGATCCCCCCTAATTGCTGCACCATTTACAATAATAACCTTGAAACTTAAGCCATCAAGACCTCTCTTGTAATTTTTTTTCTCTTGGTTATATTTCTATGAATATAATTGAGACTATAGGGTCGGTCATTGATAGCAAAGCCCCTTGCATAGGTGAAATACCTATATGACTTATATAACTACCTATATACCACCTCGGATTTCTGAGTCTCTTAGCTGGGCAATGGAGAGGTACAAGAGGAAATAAAAGAAGAAGCAAAAGAAAAATAAAGAAGGGGTACAATACTCACTATGCTCCAGACAACCTTCCATGTCTCCTGTCTGACAACTTTAGAAGTTTGCCGATGAGTAGTGGCCAACTTAACTTACCCTAAGACCCGACTAAAGGGACTCAATTTCAAGATATCCCAACGCTAGGGAAACCTCGCCGGGTTGTCCGCCCAAGCGAGTTTGCTTCCTTCCTGGACATTTCACTGAATCACCTGTAAGTGATACGTAGGTATACGTCTTTGCATACCACACTTGTCAACAGAGTCTAGACTCAACAACACAGTTAAGCCAACGAGTGTGTTATACAACCTGGCGTTGAAGCAACGCCAATATATCTGACCTACTTATTTTGTCAGCTTTGCGCTAGTATTTCAAATTTAGGTCTGGGTTGTGCCATAGGTCATAGCACTTACACGAGAGCAATTTGCAAGTTAACCTATAAGAGAGAGACAGGCTCAATGGAAGAGAAGAAGAAGTCAGTATATCTAACAACTTGGGCAAATTTGGAAAATCAGACAAGATGTAGTTTCTGTGATGACGTGTGGGAAGTGTAGGACTGGTGGTTTGAATACTGCTTAGTGCCCTCCCTTGAATAGAGGCCATGGGTTAGTGTGAGGTATTATCCCCTAGGTATTAAAGGGGGGTGTTAGAGGAAGCTAAACCAAAAAGTCGAAGTAGCCTAAAGAGGGGCTGGTGATGTTATTTCAATATCAAGCTTCGGCGAGTTTCTTAGACTTCAACATCAAGATAGGGGTGGCTGGGTTAGGTTGACTAGGATGGGATAACTAACGACAAACAATTCCCACTGAGCACTGTCTTTCTCTCTCTCTCTCTCATCGGTTTCCCCCCTGTTTTAATAAATGCAGTAGTATTATGGGACCCGTGCATATCGTGCGAAAACAGAAAAAATTAAAATAAAATAAAAAAGAATAATAAAAAGAAGAATAATATAAATAACAAGTCGAATACGTGATATTTGGGGTTTGCAGCTTTTCTGTCCCCATTTCTATTTGTGCCATCAATGCAAGTTGATCCTTTTCTTTCTCTTCTTCTTTTTCTTCTTCTTTTCCTTCTCCCTTTCTTCCTCTTTACCTGTAGGGAATCCAACTAACAACGCTTATTTGCTTATTACTACCTTACTTACTACCTTCCCTTGTCTTCGATGCACAACTCATCTTGACAAGTGCAGTGCAATATGACATAACTAGTAAGTACCTATTAGCAGTATGTGCAATACCTAAATTTCCCAATCTACCCTAACCTTCCTTGTTTACTTGGTGTCACAGTTGTTAACCTTTTTTTATTTTTTAAAGTTCTTGGTCTTATTATAAGTTCGACCATTTTCCTTACTACCTACATGTAAGGTGGGTCTGGGCTTTGTCAACACCCAGCTGTACCTAGACCCTCTGAAATAAGCACACTAAAGAGGTAAATCACCGTGAGCGCCACAGCACAACAAGCCTCAATACCTCTACGCCACAGGGTTTCGCCCAACCAGATTGGCTAGAAATGAATCATACCCCTGCCCGGACCGCTGCTTATGCGCCGCAGCTGGAACCGCCACGGTACGTGTCTTGGTCTCTTTTTCTTCTTTCGCAACTCTCTTGAGAGGAACGCGTTCATTTTCAATATTCGCATCTCACACGCATCTCATCGCCATCACATGCAACATTTGTCTCCCACTCCCCCATCCTGTCCTGTATACTCTGGTCCTTTTGGTTCCGAATTCTCTTTCATTGCATCTTACTTTTGTGTCTGTCAGTGCATTGGAGGGGGGTGTGCAGCCATTTGTTGTTTGTCTTGTGATTCGTTTCTTCTTCTTCACCATCGCCATCATCTACCACTTCTATTATAGTTGATCATCATCAGCATCTTACTTTCTCCTTCTGATCCTCCTATTTCTCTTTAACCCCCCTTCCCAGCATCTTCCCGGCATAAACACCACTACCAATCCATCATTTTATTTTCTTCTACTTTTTAATTCCTCCCTCCCAATCTCCATTATCAATTCTTCTTATTCGGCTCTTCCCTCTACTTCTCATTATACATTATCGATTCTCGATTCCCTATCACCCACTGCTACTATTATTATTATCCCTTGTATATTTGTTTATCTTGTCGAGAGACTCATAAAATGAGGCCGGGGTTATCTTCATAATTCGTAATCATTTTTGTATTGGCAAGAGGCGGTGCTTGGTAATTTGCCAATCAACTTACACTCATTTTTCTTAAGCAGAGAGCCGCGATTCTGTGGCGAGCTGCGCCCATGTCCCCCTTCAAATATGGCGACTATCACCCCTTACAAACGCGAACTTCCATTCATTCATCGTGCCTGGAAAACTGCAGTGGATCACTTATCCCCCTATGGCATGGCCATCAAATTTCCTTCTACCAACGGTGACAATGTTGTCAATGGTGACCAGACTACCCATCCCGCCAAGAGGCGCCGCATAGCAGATGACTCGCCAGAATCCGCCCCTCGCGGTGCTCTTGGTCACATTCTTTCAGAGAATCCAATTGATTATGAGAAGGCCCTCCGTGTTGAGGTTCTTCAGATCACCCATAGCGACAGTGCTGGTCCCATGTCTAACGGTCTTATTAATACTAACGGTCCCTCAAAAAATGACATTCCCCTTATCAAGGCCCGTTGCAAACTTGTTATTTGCAAATGGAGACCCGGCACGGAAGCCCGCGTTCTCTACTGCGATAGCCAATTTTGCAACTTCAAGGTCTCGAGAGACGCCGATGATGTTTGCCGGAGGGCCAGGATATATCTGACATCTCCT
This sequence comes from Camillea tinctor, assembly GCA_022578605.1. NCBI lineage: Eukaryota > Fungi > Ascomycota > Sordariomycetes > Xylariales > Graphostromataceae > Camillea > Camillea tinctor. The sequence goes on along the minus strand of MU394059.1, from coordinate 287,991 downwards.
TTCTACGTCCCAGCCGAGAAACTATGTGTGGAGCGTGATGACGATGATGGTTTCGACCTTGACGACCAGTATATGGTCATCGCTGAGCTCGGATCAGCGGGGGATCCTAAGTGGCCGCCCCTTGATTTGTTGCCCAAGAGGGAGAACCTAGATATTTTTTCCAGTCGTCCACAACACGCCGTGTTGTTGACCCAGATCGTTTATCAGTTTGAGAAAAGCCGTGTTTCCAATAATGTCATCTTCAGGAGAAAGACCGGGGAGGACACGAAACTCGAGTTGATAATGGAAATGGATCTCCGATGGTCTGCAGGTCATACTGCAGTGAGCACTCCCGCAGTGGGCGAGCTATCTACCCCCCCGGACATCAAAGTACCCCGTGTGAATGGGGCTTTGGAGCCCCTCACGAATGGCCATGTTAATGGAAGAGCTGAACAATCGGTCAATGGCTACCGACGTGACGAGCATGATCTAGTGTTGGAGGACGATGAAGATCACGAGGAAGCGACAACGCCTAGTCGGTCGCTTAGAGCTAGGGAGAAGAAGCAAAACTACAACCTAAAGCTTCTGAGTGATAAAGCGAGAGGAAAGGAACGAAAAAGGGAGAGGAAACAGCGCAAATTAGCATCGATGGAAAACGAAGCCGGTCAGGTCATTTGGTATCTGCCGCATACCGGGCCAGTATTCGTCAAAAACTACTGCTGCATACGATGTTATACACCCCATACATCTATGGGTCAACTAGCGAAGCACCTCGAGGCACATGAGGAATTTAAGTTTAGCTTTGACTGGAATAGCTGTCGTATATGCGTCACTCCACACGGCCAGGAGACTCCACGACTGACTAGGTCGTATTATCTTGATCTTGCAAGCCCGGGAGGCCATGAGGGTAGAGAGGAAACGCCATCTCTAGAGAGTTCCCACGGAAATCTGGGACTGATCAGGTCATTGGAGGTTTGTGCCTCCCTTTCTTATTTAACTTTTATTTTTGTGCTGACTCCAGAAGCAATCGTCTATGCCTGTCAAACCGAAAGATTCACGGCAGCGCATCCCACATATTAGACAGCCCATTTATGATCGTCTCAGTAAGGCTCGGCTTGAACCTGGATCCATTGTCGACCCACCCCAGGTTGATGATACATGGCTAGTACAAAAACACCGGGACATTATTCGAGACTATAGTGACGTACATCCGGACGAAAAGGAATATATGTACGAATGGGACGCTCTTGTAAACAGAGAGTGTGTTACTTCAGAGCCGCATTTACAAGATGTCTATCTCAAATTTTGCCGTGAGAAGGCCTCCTGGTTAGGAGCAACACAGAATCGCATGACGGAATGGTCGAAACACATGAGCTATCTGAAGGTGAGAAATGCCCTTACAGACGATACAATCAAAGAGGCTGTCGAGATTTTGCGGGTCGCAAGGTCTCAAAAGAAAACCGATCAGCCTGAACCTCCAAAGCCCACCTCCCCAAGGAGTGAATATCGTAAATCAGCATCAGGGTGTGCCGTATGCGGTCAACCCGTTCGGGGACCATCGACATTCATCTGTTCGAATCTTGTAAGTCTTACTTAGCCCATCCCTAATAAACCAACGCGAATCTGGATTTAACAGTTTCCTAGGATTGTAACAAGGCTCTATATCATAAAGAGTGCATCCGGGGCAAGGCAAAACAGTCTATCCATAACCGCGATTGGCGCTGCAATGAATGCGCAAGCATTTAGGGGCTTGGCTCAGGTACAGAAGCATAAGAGACACAAATCCTAGAATCAGGGATTAAACAATGATACCCTCGACCGATAAATAGAGAAAGAAGCTTCCCGCGAGGAATTTCTTAACAAATTTCCTGGTCTTAGCTAGCGATCCAAAGTGCACGCGTCTCTAAAAGCCACTAAAAAAATACTGCACTCAGTTAAATCTCAAGTAACACCTCTAGCACCGGTATAATTACAAGGACCCGCACTAGGGTACGAGAGCGAGAAGCTGGCTTTCATATATGTAGATATATTTGTATCTGTCTATCTTTTTTTATTTCTCTAACTACCAAGGTAGATAGTCGGCGGCGTCTAGGTGCCATTTGTTGGTTCCCGGGGGAGGGGGCAGGGGCTGAGAGAGCATAATCATTAAGCATAGCGAAAAGGGGACGGGGAAGGCGGCAGGGGAAAGACGACTGGCGTGAAAGGAAAATAAATATATATCCTTCTAGTGACCCCGGTGATTATTTATACCCACAAGGATCGTGATAGTAGTCCAGGATAGACTTGTTACCCCGGGACAGATAGTCTGGACGGCGGGCCCGTCTTCCATCTTCTCGCTTCTTAAACACGCCAAACTTTATGTATAACTAAATGGTGAATTTTCAACCTGTCCCGCGTCTGAAGCTTGTGCAGCCTAGAGTAGCACACACCCGAGCTCTGTTTCCCTCCGGATGAACGACTTGATCACTCAGGTAGCTGCGCAGGATTGGTGTAAAATATCACATATTATACTTGTCTATGGTTGCTAGTAGCAGTGGGTAACCTAAAGAACCACACGATATCTAAGTCGTTGATAATAGAGATATCTAAGTTAGGAATGTAAAGTTATACCGATTTCGATTTTCATTTACGGGCTTTTTCTTTCGCCCCTCTCCCTCTCCCCTTTTTGCTCGGAAGTATTAAGGGGTAATAGTAGGTAAGTAAATCAAAGTTTTCAGGAATACCGTTGATAGAGAGGTACGGGAGTTGTCAAATAGGGATGTGTGTTTGGGAGAAATCCTGAATAGAGATCCTATGGTATTGAGACTATATAGGGTTCACGCACACTTGTGTACATATATAGGTAGGTTGATATATTGGCTTTGCAGGTCTACACTTTGATAAATATTTATCTATGCTGTAGCTATAGTTATCTATTCTTATAGTACTCGTAACATGTGGAACTTTCTGTTACCATGAGCGTGGTTGTGATTGTCTTTGATGATGGTAACCTCCTGCGTTATGACCTGGACGGAAAACAGAGCTCTACGGATATGAAATAATAGGCCTATATTGTAAGGATCAGTTATAAGTGTTTGGGAAGGAATGATATATAATTTTGCTTGTGTCTAAAAGAGACAGAGTACTTGTGTATTTGGAACATTAGAAAAACAGGTTGGTATTTATCTAGTTTTCCCTGAATCAATATCATTACCAGAAGCTAAGCCGTATATCATTTGTTTATATTAAAAAGATCGTATCAACGAGCTATTTATCCTAAGTTTAGTATATGTTGGCACGTATAGCCAACCGTGTTTTCTCGTAATATCACTTACAAATGGGTGCTCATTTTATCTCTAAAGAAAAAAAAAAGAGCAGTTTTGATACTCCCCGCCGCTAATGACTTGATCTTGTGAGAGAAAGTTCAATCTATTCATATAGCCTTTACCAATGCTAGTCATGTCAACGGACACATCGATCTTATTCAATAGCCGCGAAACGGCCCGGCCACCCCCTCGGTTTATCAGACAACGAAATTGATATTCCAAAGTAAGACACAGACACCCCCAGACACACAGATGTTCAAACCCCGCACCCGGCACCCAGACCTGAATGTGACGGTACGAGGTCACGCCCTACCAATCATTGACGCCAGATTGAAATCTTGCAGCTCACGGATCGATTTACTGATATAGTTTGGCCGACTTGGGAAGTTGGGGTACGGCGCCAACAATGGATATCTAGCCATACATGTATTATTATTACCTCTCTTAGGTATGCAATGAACTAGGCTTGGTTATCCCCGTGTTGCGGTCTAGGCTGTCCCAGTCTCACGGATACATGCGCAATGCAAGGCAGTTCGGTGGTACCGATTATATCCTCCCTCCTAGTTCTCCTACCGTTTTCCCTCACCTTCGTAAGAGTCAGGGTAATTGCGGACAGTTGGAATCTAGATTATACCCCACTATGGCTCTATGACCTCTCGCATGTACATGTATGTAACCTACGTCTGTATATATAGATAGGTTACATATATAATCTTCAACCCATTGATCTAGGTTATTCGTGTTAGTCTAAGACTGACACACCTTACTCTAACCCCTCCCCTTAGGGTTGCCCTGTCTTACAACATTCTCTATTCATTAAGATCCGTCAACAACCCGCCGGATTCATACAATCTTGGGGTTAATATATAAGCTACCCAGGTACACATATACATATATATACCTATATATATATATATATATATAACTCTAAGGGTTCACAACGACGCGGGGAGTAATCACATGGGCGATCTATGATCCTCAAACAAAGCCAAGGGCACAATGTCAGATAACCCTCCAAACGACAACACTCGCCCGACATCAGCACCCGCAGGGGAAGAAATTCAGACCCATTCTCCCGCGCGCGAGGAGCCCATAAACGAGAAGCGAGACTATGGGGTGGACGTAGAGCCCGCCCTGCCGCGGCACGTGCCGGGCGACGAGCAGCACACGCACATCGACGAGGGGATCGCGAACCGGATCGCGGCGAACGTGGACGATTTCATGGTGCGTCGTCATTCCGTATGATCGCGCGTAGCAATTTCCATTCAAGATCGTTATATTCTTATAAACACCGACCCCCCCCCCCCCCAACACACACACACATATATATATATATATATTAAAGAACGATAATTAACGAAACAAATGCGGTGGTGCTGTGTCTTCAAAGTCCCTCGTGAGCGAAGCCAACGAAGCGAACCGGCGCGAGCGCGGCATGAAGCTCTCGCACGCGTTCAAGGTGTACCCCAAGGCCATCGGGTGGTCGATGCTGCTCTCGTCGTGTCTCATCATGGAAGGGTACGGGACGGCGGTAGTCGGGTCCTGTGAGATTTGCCTTTTCCTTCCCCCTTTTCCCGGGGTTTCCCTTAACCTATAGTCGCATATGCCCCTTTCCTGTTTTTGATATATACATTCATATCCGTATCTCTGCCTCCCAGGAATGCCCCCCTTATATATAAATTTTTACTCCCTTCTCCTCAAACCCGATAGCATGCTTTTCGTTTCCCTCGAGGAAAAATCGTTTTGCGGCTACAGAATAAATCCGAAGAGTCCTGACCGCAGAGCTTTTCTCGCTAGATACGGCGTACCCGGCTTTCAGGGACAAATTCGGCACTCTCGCGCCCAACGGGGACTACACGATCCCGGCGAGCTGGCAGAACGGGATATCGGGCGCGACGAACGTGGGCGAGATCATCGGGCTGCAGGTACGTTTCCCCCTCCCCTCCCCCCTTCCGTTCTCCCCCAATTTTCCCACTCACTCACTCACTCCGCAGATCGCCGGCGTCCTCTCGGAGCGGTGGGGCTACCGGTGGACGATCCTGGCGGCGCTCGTGGGCGTGACGGGGTTCATCTTCTTCCCGTTCTACGCGGGCAGCCTGACGGTGTTCCTGGTGGGCGAGCTGTTCCAGGGCATGGCGTGGGGCGTCTTCCAGACCATGACCACGGCGTACGCGGCCGAGGTGTGCCCCGTGCCGCTGCGCCACTACCTGACCGCCTACGTGAACCTGTGCTGGATCATCGGCCAGTTCATATCGTCGGGGGTGCTGGTCGGGCTTGAGTCCCGCACCGACGACTGGGGGTGAGTTTCCTTTTTATTTTATTTTTTTTCATGTTTTGTTGGGTTTTGTGGGCAAGGGGGTTTACATCGATCGTGAGGAATGTTTGCTGGTATGATGAGACTGATGAAAGCCGTTATACCTGGTATGGCGTGGTTAGATATAAGATCCCGTTCGCTCTCCAGTGGATCTGGCCCATCCCCATCGGCATCGGGACGTACCTCGCGCCCGAGTCCCCGTGGTGGTGCATACGCAAGGGGCACAAGGCGCGCGCCCAGGAGTCCCTGAAGCGGCTTGCGCGGAGCTCCGGCTTCTCGCAGCGCGAGGCTGACGCAGCCATGGCTCGTAAGCTTTTCCCTACTTCTCTCCCCCCTTCTCTCCCCCCTTCCTGACATGATAGCAAACAGGGGTTGGTTGCTAAAAAGAGATTGCCCTAGTGATGATCTACACCGACGAGATGGAGAAGCAGGTCGCGACGGGGACTACGTACTTGGACTGCTTCCGGGGCGCGGACCGGCGGCGCACCGAGATCGTGTGCATGACGTGGATTGCGCAGACCATGTCGGGGACGGCGCTGGGCGGGCTGTCGGCCTTCTTCTACCAGCAGGCCGGCATCTCGGACGCTGACTCTTTCAAACTCAACTGGGGCAAGGACGCTCTCGGCGCGGTAGGGACTATCACGAGCTGGTTCGTGTTGAACAAAGTCGGCCGCAAGACGCTCATGTTCAGCGGGATGTGTGTCATTTTCGTATTTTTGCTGTACGTGCCGTCCTTTCCCCCTGATCCACCCATCCTCGCCATGCTTTCCGCTTCTCGACCGTCCCCGAGCCACTAACTAACTTCTTCTCCCCAGCATCATCGGCTTCATGGGCATCCACCGCCCGCCCAGCACGGCCGAGGCCTGGGCCGCCGGGACCATGGTTCTGCTGCTCAGCGCGACGGCCAACTTCTCCATCGGGCCGGTGGTGTACACGATCGTGTCGGAGGTGCCGTCGACGCGGCTGCGGGCCAAGTCGATCATCCTCGCGCGCAACGCCTACAACGCCATCAACATCGCCTTCGTCAACGTCGTGTCCTACCGGCAGATCGACCCGGCCGAGTGGAACTGGGGCCTGCGCTCGGGCTTCTTCTGGGCCGGCATCAACGCCATCTTCTCTGCGTACATCTTTTTCAGGCTGCGTAAGTTTTTTGCCACCCCGTTCCCCCCTTTTCTTTAGAATCCATTACCTCTTATCCCTTACTCCCCTGGTTTTGAACATTTCCCGAATAGGATATAGCGAGCAGAAGTGAGGGACCTAGTGTATAGCTCGCTGACTGATCGATGTGATATTACTTAATTATTAGCTGAGACGAAGGGTCGTACGTACGCCGAGTTGGACATCCTATTCGAGAACAAGGTGCCAGCACGCAAGTTCGCCTCGACCAAGATCGAGACCCTGGTTGAGGGCACCGAGGGTGCTCAAAAGAGGCAGGTTAACCATATTATTGATACCACTAAGGAGATGGACAGCTAGATGCTCTTGGATGAGGCTTTGTTGATCTCTAAAATCATCTTGATTTGGGATCCCCGTTCATAGCAGAATATCTCCGCCCCCTTTGTTTCAGCGATGTGATGAGTACTTTTGTTTGGTATTGGGTCACTATAGCGTTGCTACATTATTTATAGCCGGAATTCAGTTATAAATTCTGTAATGATGAATTAGGACGCCTGCCCGACTTGATGCGTGAAAACTATTCACCTGCTATACACGTAACAAGTACAACTTGTAAAATATAAATAAACCTAGCCACCCGGTTCTCCTCCTCGAGGCCTTTAGAACCGATATTTGCTGCTCTTTTTCTTGTCGTCTCGCTTCTCCTCGTCCCGCTTTATTCTCTTGCGGCTCTCGTTCGCGATCATCTCGTCGAGACCCTCTTCTCTCCTCCAATTAGCACCGATGCCTTCTTCCCGCTGCCTTTCGTCAAATCTCTTCCGCATCTCATCTTTGCTGATACCGTCCCCTAGCGCATCTGGGTCGAACGAAACGTCTACATCACCAGGTTGCTTGCGTTTTCGACCGCTATCATCGTCCTGGCCTAGAACACGCATATCGCCACCTGCGTTCTTAAGATCGTACACACGCTCGCTGCCGAAGAAACCTTCCGCTCTCGCCTGCTTCTCCTGGAGGACGGTGTAAGCTGCACGAGGATGAGCGCTATCTTCGGTCTCGTAGCCACGCCGCGACTTGCGTAGGTCCATTTCCCCGGCCACCGACTCGGTATTCGTACCATACTCTGTCGGTACACTGCTAGCCAAGCCACCAGGCGTCTCCATACCGGAAGGTGTTTGCAGACCAGTTCCTACGTCTTCTTCTTCTTCATCTGACTCTTCCTCCTCCTCCTCCTCTTCCTCGGACTCCTCCTCCGGTTCTTGCAATTCGCCCCACAAATTCCGCTCGATGGGTTCGCCAGATGGGGGTGGTGCCTGGTTGGGTTGCATGATACCAAATATGTCACCACCAAACAACGGTCTGTTATATTCATCCACGGGGGGCTTTCCGTAACAACCTGGGTTGAACCCCCACTGCGCCCCGGCCGGAATAGGAGCATTGAGCCCGGGAATACGAAGCGAAGGGTACGAGGGAGGCGGTCCGAATCGTTGCTGGTTGATGAGCCAAGGTGGAGGAGCCCCTGGAGGAATGCTAAGTGCTTCCTTCAGGGGGTCGCTCAGCTCTCCTGGGCGTAGATGTCGCAAGTCCGTCTCGTACTCCTTGCCTTCGTAGTAGACTTCGCCGAAGCGTGTAAGGTTAGGCTTGCTTTGGAATCGGAAGAAGGCATCGTAAAGCTTTTGATAGTCGATGTCTAGCTTGCCCATTTTGGGTTGGACCCGTTCACGCTGCTTCTGCTTCAGACTCTGCTCGGCCTGCTTCTCCAAGACGGCATCTCTCATCTCAGAAATTCCGGTATCCGCAATGAACTTGGGCAGCTTGAAAGCAGCCTTCTCGATACCTCTCTTGGAAGACAGGTATTCGCGCTTGAGGGACCAGTGCGAAGGTACGGGGACGACGTTTCTCTGGGCCTTGATCTGGACCAGTAGCCGGGGATCTGATGAGGAAGTATCGTGCCATTCGACCACCTCGGGTTTCCTCACTAGGGCCTTGAGTTCGGCGATGGAGAGCTTGTTCAACATTTTCCGCTTCTTTTTGGAGAGCTTGGTCTGGCCGGTGGTCTCCTCTTCCTCGTCGGGTATTTCATCATCGCCATCGAAATAAACCTCGCCCTGGATTCCAGCATTCGCCTCCTTCGCAATGTCGTTCTCTTCGGCGGTGGCGCCAAACTTGGTGAAGACATCCCTGTACATTGAATAGGCTGGGTCATCGTTATCGAAGTCGTACTCCTCTTCTGCAGGACCATCGGCTTTGCCATCTTTCGACGAAGTGGATTCTTTCTTGACCTCGAGTTCCGATGCGCCATCCGATTCCTTCGGTTCGTTGACGGGTTCAGCCTCGTCTCCAGTTGGTTCAGCTTGGGGTGTCTCGTCCGCGGTTGAGGGATCCTAGAGAGTGAACATATGTTAGCTAACACTTATCGAGTCTCCAGCTGCAGAAAATAACATTGCAAGGAATCAAGGAATTACCTACTTCAGGTTTTGTCTGCTTGTCAGCCTTCTTCTTGGCGCGACGCCTCTGGTTCTTTGTCATCTTTGGTGCCGCCATGATGATGGTGATGTTTAGCTGCGGACGCGACTAGTTGACGATGGCTGGAAAGATGAAGATGGATGGCGCGGGAAGCGCGGTGGCACGTAAAGTGCACGTCGGAATCGAGAAGACGTATATCTAGTGTGCGACGATGGTGACCATTAGAGAGAGAGAAATAAAAAATCAATTATTTAATATAATGGATTGCAGGCGGGAAGATGGTTTGAAATTGATGCGTGTCACGAGGCTGAAGAGGAAGAGAAGATGGTTTCAAAAAAAAGAAGATTAAAAAATTATGATGAGATCAACTTTTTAGAGTTGATAAAAGTTACTAGGTCAAGAAGTTGACATGGAAGCTACCTAGGTACTTATCTAAGTTTCCAATTAAATCTAGACCCCGGAGCAAAGCTCATCAATTTTACCGATACCTTTTTTAAGGTCTACAGATTGCTGTATCTGAAGCTTAAGCTCCCCCACCGATGCACTAATCGAGCCTTACCATTACCTATAGGTACATACAAATAGCATGGTGTGGCTGCGTTGGTTGCGCGTCGACAACTGCAAATCAAGTCGCGCATTAGTCAAAGCTGGTTAATGTACTCCGTAACAGGGTCCAAACTTGCATAGTGTGTCTTTGCCAACCTTTTTTTCCCTTTTACTCTCTTCTCTTTCGTCAGTTAAAGTTTTTAGTGGTGTGTAACTCGTACACCACAACTAACACTACAACTTTATAGGCTTATAGGTTTTAATCTACTAACAACTCTTTTAAGCCTTCATTCCATATTCCTACATTCTACATTCTACATTCCCAACTTTCTGTCTCTCAAACCCCTCCCCTTTCCATCCCACCCCCCATTACCCCAGGTATTTTAATTAATTGATCTGGTATTACGACATCGAAACCTCCCTCCATCCTTCAAGCTAATCCCAACTTTTTAACTTATTCCAACCGAGATTCGCATCTTCAAGCTATGGTCCTGTGAACCCTCCTTGGCCAAACTATTTGCGCCCATGTCCACATGCTTCTTTGTCGCTCGTTATACACCCTACTACCACCCCCCAACTGATTCGTAATGCCTCATTCTACCTCCTCGACCTCCTATACCCGAGAGTCTTCAGTGTCCCGGAACAATGCTAAGAACAGCTATGGAGACCCCGACAGCGACAGCAACTCAGGGCTAGAGAAATTCCCCGACCACATCGACTCTCCCTCTATGCGCGGCCTTGGTGCGAGGTCGATAAGCCCTGCCGGCTTGAATGGGTATGGCCTCGGTATATATGGAGGGGGCGCGCATCTGAACGGAGATCGCTGGCAGCCGCGGAGGGACATGTCGGCTGCTAGAGGTGTTAGATGGGGTTCTCCATTGGGCCCGTCCGCCGGGGCTTCGCGTGGCCACGGCCGGCAGAAGAGCATTGGCGAAGCATTTCGCACGATCAGAGGACGGAATGGTAGCGTCAGTCAGAATGCCCACGAGATTGCCGATGCTCTGCGGGCTCCCATCTCTGCTAAACTCGTTGTATGTCGAATTGATACTCCTGCTTTAAGCCTTTCCCGTTTCCCTTCATATGCTGACGTGCCGAACCGCCGCCCCAGGTTCTCTGCGTGATGTGGTATATGTCTTCTGCCCTGACCAATACGTCGTCCAAGTCTATCTTGAATGCCTTCGACAAGCCTGCCACCTTGACCATGATCCAATTCTTCCTAGTCGCCTTCTACTGTATCACCTCTTCCTGGCTGGCTACCGTGTTTCCGAACCTGCGAAATACCGTCCCGGCCTTGAAGAACCCCATACGTTATCCTTCGCGCGATGTCATCTCGACCACTCTTCCGCTGGCCGCATTCCAGATCGGTGGTCACCTCTTGAGCTCTACCGCCACCTCCAAGATTCCCGTTTCCATGGTCCACACCGTCAAGGGACTTTCGCCCCTATTTACCGTGTTCGCCTATCGCTTCATTTTCGATATTCGTTATCCCCGAGCCACTTACCTGTCGCTGATCCCGTTGACCCTCGGTGTCATGTTGGCCTGCTCGTCGAACCACACATTTAAAGGCGAAATACTTGGCATTATCTATGCGCTCCTAGCCACCATTATATTCGTGACGCAGAACATATTCTCCAAGAGACTATTTAATGAAGCTGCCAAAGCGGAGGCAGAGGGCCAGGCGGCCAAGTCTCGCAAACTTGACAAGCTCAACCTATTGTGCTATTCCTCCGGACTTGCCTTTCTGTTGACCTCTCCGATCTGGTTCTGGTCGGAGGGGGTGGGCCTGATCCGCGATTTCTTTCACGATGGTGCCTTGGATCTATCGTCGCACCCCGACAGTTTCGATCACGGCCGACTGGCGATCGAATTCCTGTTCAATGGGACATTCCATTTTGGACAAAACATCCTTGCTTTTGTCCTGCTATCCCTCGTTTCGCCGGTGACGTACTCGGTTGCGTCTCTGATCAAGCGTGTGTGGGTTATCGTGGTTGCCATACTGTGGTTCCGCAACCCTACGACCTCCCTGCAAGCGGTGGGCATTGCGCTCACATTCTTCGGTCTGTACCTATACGACCGAACAAATAACAGCAACAAGGCAGACCGCCGAGCGCGGCTCTTGAGTCAGAGCGGGGCGCGAGATCAGCCACTGCTTCCCCTGAACACCGCTCAAGCGACAATTGCGTCATCACAAGGGGCTCCTATTTTCGAGAGCCCCGTACCTACATCTAATGGGTCCACCCCTCACCCATATACGAACGGTCATTCCTCGCCTGGTGGAGTTGAGGATTTTAAGAAGAGCGACGACATCGGTAAAGGCCGCCAACGAGGAAATAGTAGCGCTGCTTGGTTAGCGCGCGGTACGAAGCAGGAAGAGACATGGAGGTACGAAGATAGAGTCAAAGCTGCCTCTTAGATGTTCTTTTCTCTCTTCTCGAATGCTCTTCAGATTTTGCAGAGCACACAAACAATGGTTGGACCAAGAGTTATGACACGGGAATGAAAAACAATCTTATAAAGGTAAAGGAGATTATTCAAAGACTTGGCCTTGGAAGTAGGCTCGAGGGTCTTTGGGCTGGAACCATGATACGGCATACACAGGAGTGGGAGGGGATTTGGCGTTTAGAGGTCCAATTTCGGGCATTGTTGTATGAGCTATCCTAGATGTTCAATGGGATGCGCCCACTCTTATTTTTTGCATAGAAGTAGACTTTTTTCTTTTTTTTCTTTTTTTTTTTTCTTTTTGATGTTTTGGTTGTAGAGTAAGTATATCATACCTACCTACTACCTACCTACCTATAAGACCTTACCTATGTTGGTTAGGTACACCTTGTATAGGTGATTTGCATATTATTATTTTATGTACCAAAAAAGAAATGTATTGTTTTCACCTATTGTTAGACGTCCTCGGGACTTCGAGCTGGAGCTATAGTAAGTAGGTGGGGGAAAGGAAGAAGATGAATGGATACATGCATTCATTACGTTTACACTCTCATAAATGCATACTTCTCACCCGACGGCTACATTCATGCAGCTCATCTATGCATCAAGGCATGAAATCATCGCAAATGGATCGGGCACTAAACCTACATGGTACAAGTGTAAGAGGGAGTTACCGGCTCTGGGTTACTTCGTACTTTGCGTTCTTTCCCGACGAGAAAAAAAAAGATCATAAAAAAAAATAAAAATTAGGCAAACCACGTGACTTAGCGGGAAGCTTGGTGCGGAATTCTGGAGTTTGGTAGGCTTTTGAGAAATTTACCTCACCTCTCTCCCCCAATTCTCTCCATACACCACCCATCACCAACCTAAACCCTCCCACATCCTCAATTGCACCTTGTCATCTCTCAAGATGTTCAAGAGGTATGTAGCCCCTTCCCGAGAGATCCCGTCTTGAGTGTGATAGTTCAATTGAACCATGAAAACCCCCAATTGAGGCTAACCACCAACTCTTTTTTTTCCTTCCCCCGAATATAGCAGACTCCACACATTCTCTCGAGCTGCTCGCCCGGCTACCTTCGCTGCTGCGTCGAGACGCGCGGCTACGCCTTCTGCCTTCAGATTCCCTCTTAGCGCTCGGCTTGCGAGCACATCCAGTGTTGGTGATGGCAAGATTCATCAGGTGAGTTTACCAGCTACTACCTGTGTTGCGCTGTGTGTTGGATGTGTGCAGACCAGCAGCATCTACATAAGCTACCAGAAAAGAAAAAAAAAAAGCTTGCCGCGGGCGAACGGGTCGGAGCTAACGGATTATAAAAATAGGTCATTGGTGCCGTCGTGGATGGTCAGTAAAAAGAAAAGAAAAAGAAGCTTTAGATTGTTTATATTTATATATATATGAATATCTTCTATTGACACAATGTGGTGGTATAGTAAAATTCGACACGGCCAAGCTACCCCCCATTTTGAACGCTTTGGAGACCACCAACAACAACCAGAAGCTAGTTCTCGAGGTCGCGGTAAGAAACCAGAAAAAAAAAGAACTCTTTCTCACCTAGGGATATATTAAACTAACTTGTTTACATAGCAACATCTGGGTGAAAATGTCGTCCGTTGCATTGCCATGGACGGTAGGTAGAGACATTGAAAAAAAACTCACTCTTTAAAAAAAAAAAAAGATCGGAAGCTCATCATGGTCCGTCTCCACAGGTACCGAGGGTCTCACCCGAGGCGCCAAGGCCGCCGACACTGGCGCTCCCATCACAATTCCCGTTGGCCCTGCCACTCTTGGTCGTATCATAAACGTCACTGGTGACCCGATCGACGAGCGTGGACCCATCAAGACCGACAAGTTCCTCCCCATCCACGCTGACCCCCCTGAGTTCATCGAGCAGTCCACTTCTGCCGAAATTCTCGTTACTGGTATCAAGGTCGTCGACCTGCTCGCTCCCTACGCTCGTGGTGGAAAGATTGGTCTCTTCGGTGGTGCTGGTGTCGGAAAGACTGTCTTCATTCAGGAACTCATTAACAACATCGCCAAGGCTCACGGTGGTTACTCTGTCTTCACCGGTGTCGGCGAGCGTACTCGTGAGGGTAACGATCTGTACCACGAAATGCAGGAGACCTCTGTCATTCAGCTCGATGGAGAGTCCAAGGTCGCCCTGGTGTTCGGTCAGATGAACGAGCCCCCTGGAGCCCGTGCCCGTGTCGCCCTTACTGGTCTGACCATCGCCGAGTACTTCCGTGACCAGGAAGGCCAGGATGGTAAGATCATCTCCTCCTCTTCTTCTCCACCCTGTACCAATCTTCGCATCATCTTGGCTAACCCCCGCGCTCTCTAGTGCTTCTCTTCATCGACAACATCTTCCGTTTCACCCAGGCCGGTTCTGAGGTGTCTGCCCTGCTAGGTCGTATCCCCTCCGCTGTCGGTTACCAACCCACTCTCGCCATTGATATGGGTGGTATGCAGGAACGTATTACCACCACCAAGAAGGGTTCCATTACTTCCGTCCAGGCCGTCTACGTCCCTGCTGACGATTTGACTGACCCTGCCCCTGCTACCACCTTCGCTCACTTGGACGCCACCACTGTCTTGTCTCGTGGTATCTCCGAGTTGGGTATCTACCCCGCTGTCGATCCTCTCGACTCCAAGTCTCGTATGCTTGACCCCCGTGTCGTCGGTCAGGACCACTACGATACCGCCACCCGTGTCCAGCAGATTCTCCAGGAGTACAAATCGCTGCAGGATATCATTGCCATTCTGGGTATGGACGAACTGTCGGAAGCTGACAAGCTTACCGTCGAGCGTGCCCGTAAGATCCAGCGTTTCCTGAGCCAGCCTTTCACCGTCGCCCAGGTTTTCACTGGTATTGAGGGTAAGCTGGTGGACCTGAAGGACACCATCGCCTCCTTCAAGGCCATCCTGGCTGGTGAGGGTGACGACATGCCCGAGGGTGCTTTCTACATGGTGGGTGACTTCGCGTCGGCTCGCGCGAAGGGAGAGAAGATCTTGGCTGAGCTTGAGAAGTCATAAGGAACTAATGGGCCTATGTGCAAAATGATTGCTGCTTAGGGGTTTTAAAGGTAGAGAACCTGTGTATATCTAGAAAAGGAGAGCAGTGTGGCCTATGGAATTTTATTAGCTCAATCGAGTTCCCTTTGTGAGATATACCACGCAAATCCATCTTTTGATTCCTAGTTGAGATAAATATGTATTGGGTTATTAGTACTGTAAATTTGGGGATTCCCTGCCTTTTACTGCTGCTCTCCGGTGATCCGAAATCTGTCTGTCTGTATTGTAACACGAGGATAACCTCGATGTATTGGTTGTGAGGTGGGATTTGGAGTCCAGTTTCTTTTTAACGAGCCTGGATTAGTGTATATGTCCTTGTCTCTCGTGCTGTTTATTTGTGGTAAACGATGGTTTATGCTTAGGGGAGGCGAAATCCTTGGTAAGGGAAGAGGGCTCTGGGCCGGGGCTGAGTATGTGGATCAATGAATATAGGTTAGGTTATATAACTAGATACGGGATGTGGTAAATACCTACTTACGTGAGGCCATATATGTGTGTGGCTATCTCCTGTGCTTTGTAGTGGTGGGTGATTAGATGCGTCTCTCGAGGTTGTTGTGTTCACTGGCAGGGTGGGTGGTCTGGGTGGAGTATATGGCTTGTACAGTCTTGTTTGTTTATTTAGAGATATTGGGGTTAAGGGAATTGAGTACTTGGTTAAGTTATGCGGTTTACTGACAGTGGGATGTGCTACTGGTCATTATATCAGCGGCGGTAGGCTTGGGTTTGTAGATGAGATAGGAGGGTTGGGATTGGGTTAGGATTATGGGTGAGGCTTATTGAGGAGGTAGTAACTTGGTTGTTGGACTATACCTTTGTCTACTTTGCTACTAGTCAGGTCCTGTCATAACTACTTTGTAACCTATTCTATGTTTATACTACTTCTGTCTAGGTCCATGGTATAAATTGCGATCAAGATAAGTGAAAACTACGGGCTATACAGCCCAGGGAGATTTCTGCTAGCATATAAAAGAAAGTATAAGGATCAAACGAGCCTTCATTCAGTCGATAAAAATTCAAACGGCCGTTCTTCAATACTGTATTCGAGGACACTACACAAATATGTTGTCGTCTCTCCCCTAAGGCATTAGGCACATCGCGAATCGTACTCGTAACCAACTACTCGTCACCGACTTCTCTTCTCTTCTCTTCCCCTATTTCACCTGAAGAAAAAGAAAAAAAGGAAAAGGATATCACACTCTTCATAAACAATCACTAACTCATCCTTTTTATTATCTCCGCACCAAACCAACCCTCCCCGTCTAATCATAGTATCAAACCACCCCATTCATAAAACCCCCGTCCCCCCCCTCTCCATTCCCTCAGACCAAGACCCTAACTCCTCGAAGCACCGCCCCCTCCCGAAGCAGCTCCAGTGACTAGAACAGGCCCCTCTGCCTCCGCGTTGCTAGTCCCTACAGCGGTAGTAGTAGCAGTGGTAGCCTCGGTCTCGACGGGGCTCTGCGCCGCGGAGGGGTCCGGCGCGAGACCGTACCACGCCACGACGGCGACGCCGAGGATGCCGCTCACGCAGCTGAAGACGAGGGCTACGATGCCGCGGGGGGTGAAGCTGGAGACGGGTATGGTTAGCTCGGCTTGATAAATGCGGGTACATTCACCTTCTCTCTCTCTATCTCTCTCTCTCTCTGCGTTTCTGGAAAAGAGGGAAGGGGGGAATCAAGGAAAGTAAAGGAAATAGAACATACCCCGCGGGCAGAGGAGCAGGGGGATGGTTCTCCCCGCCCAGGTCGAGCAGGTCCGCGGTGTTGCCCGCGGCGTTGCCGGCCGTGGGCACGCTCTGCGCGGCGCACGCGGCGAGGTGGTCCTGCGGGATCGTGAGGGTGCGCTGCAGGTCGAGGGGCGCCTCGACCATGGTCGCGATGAGGCCCGAGGCGACGTGCCACTCTATGTGGCAGTGGAAGAGCCAGATTCCTATTAGGAAAAAAACAAAGGGGGGGAAGGTTAGTTCTGCATCTTGCTGCATGGACTTTGCTATTTTTTTTTGCCATTTTCTTTTTTAGGGAGAGCGGGAAAGAGGACTTGCTGCTCACCTGGATTGTCCGCCCTGAAACGCAACACGATGTTGCCGTCGGGGTAGAGCACCAGCGTGTCGCGGCGCATGGGGATGGCGGGGAAGTCGGCCTCGGTGATGCCCGAATCCTCGAACGTGCCCGCTTCTTCTGCCGAGCGGTAGATGGCCTGGAAGTGGTGCCCGTGGAGGTGGAAGGGGTGGCGGCCCGTGTCGAGGTTGTTGACAATGATCTGGACGATCTCGCCCTTCTCCAGGACGAACGAGTGCGTGTACGTGCCGTAGACGGTGGGGTCGGTCGCCAGCTCACCCGCGGTTAGCGCCGTGTAGAGCGTGGGCACCTTCGGCGCGCTGTAGGTGATATTGTTGAAGAAAGCACTGGTTGTGAGGTTAGTAATTAACACTGAAGGATTGATGATCTTGAGGGCGGACATACTAGTTGGCGCCGTCTCCGAGGTTATCCATGATCACGTCTAGCTCAATGATCTTGTCAGGCTCTCCAAAAAGGGTCTGGTTGTCATAAGGAACTAAAGTCATGTCGTCGAAGAAATTCAACTCGTCGACAGTGGCAGGTTCGGGTAGAGATAGGGTATCATCGTAAACAAGCCACCCGGTCACGTTGTAGTTCAAATCGTCTGGTAGCGTATCGAACAGAGTCTGAGGGGCAGGAATCAGCAAAGCGTTGTATAAATAATATATCATACATAGGAGGCTAGAGATTAACTCACGGTGTCCATGCTTGCAACGAACGCATAGTTAGCTGTAGTCTCGTTCTTGGTAGTCACCAAGAAACTGCAACGCTGTGCGGCAGACAAGTATATCATTTCTGCTACCGCGGGCTGATGGTATACGCCATCGACTTCGACAATGGTCATATTGTGGCCCTCGAACCAGATATTTTGCCCGGCAAAAGCCCCGATATTGATCATGCGGAACAAGTAAGTCTTGCCTGGCTCAACGGGAACCTTTAGATTTTGAGTGTCATTCCACAAAGCAGCTTGCGGAACAGGCTCTGCTCCCGTTGGGTTGTTCTTGCTGATGAAGCCCGGTAGAAGGTCGGTCATCTGGTCATGATACCAGTCGGACACGGTAACAACGAATTCCTCGTCGTACATGCCAAGGAAGGGAGAATCAGGATCGTTGATAACCAACGGTCCTCTGAGGCCGTCGGGGTATTGGGCGTGTACATGAGAGTGATACCAGTAGGTTCCGGGTTGGTTGATCTACCTCCAGTTGTTAGCCCGGGGATATGAGAGACCAGATATGCTAAATAAAGAAATAAATATCTCACGGTGAAGTTGTAAGTAAAACTAGACCCTGGTGGGATAGAACATTGTGAGACCTGAGATGGTCCATCCATCTGTGTAGTACCATTCTGGAATAAGCCATGGAAGTGAAGTGAAGTGGTTTGGTTTCCCAGCTGGTTTGTTACATGAACGACGATATTGTCACCCACGTCGGCTGATATTCTCGGCAGAGGCCCTGGAAAAGAGTCAATATATTGTATGCTTAAGATATCTTTTGTATAAGTCCCATTGCTCAGAAAAGCCTCCTCCTAGGTACATTGACCTAAGGTCCAGGGGAAAACACAAACTCACTATGATAGAATGTTAGTAAGTCAAGCCGTTAAAATATAAAACAATTATAATCCAGGAATAGCATAAACTTACCATTGTCCGTTAATACCAATCGTCGGCCGGTCAAATGCGCCATCTGGATTAGCTGTCACCCAGGTTATATTAAAGTCATATGTGACAGTGGCTGCTGCAGCAAGATGTTGCCAGGCTGCGTGAGTCAGGAGAGCGGCGAAGCATCCCCGTGAGGACAACATGATGATGAAGGACCTACTCAGAAATCACTTAATTAATCAACCAGTGACGATGCGATTCGCATGACCAGAAACTAGGAACCTCATATAAAGAAAAAAAAAAAGTAAAACAAAAGTAACAAGAGACTTGTCAAACGAGGCTCCTGTTATTCAGAGTCCCGCTCGTGGAGCGATACCGGGTCCGAGTAAAAAAGAATAAGGAAAGAGAAAAAAACAAACAAGGAATACTTACACAGATACATAGAATAGGTTCAGCCTCGATACAGAGAGCAGGTATGTATTAGTCCAGACTAGAGAGTACCTACTCTACGTCAAAGGCATCTAGGTTTAGATGCATCATGTCAGTACCTGTTATGGTACATGTAGGTACTATGTACTACATACCTACATAAAGAATTAACCTAGTAACGATTATCTTATCAATCAGCGAGGGCGGGATCATTGGGTGGTGGTAGGTACATGTAACCCTCAACGTTCGGCTAATTGGGCGATCTGATACGTTCCAATGCCTTATCAGATGGACAGGCAGGTGGGCAGATGAGCAGATGAGCAGATGGTGTGGTCTCTCTCCCCACTAACATCGACTAACACACCCAGGTAGCTTTACAGGGACCCAAGCGCTAATCTAACCTAAAACCTTTTTTTTTTATCAGATCCGTTTACAGTTGCCCCGAAATTAAACTAGTTTGGTTCTATATGTACCTTTTCGAAGCCCTACCACCTTCCGGCTTCAACCTACTAAACTTACATCCATACCGCCCCTACGACCGACTACATTAGTTATCGCCTAGCCGAACACGAGAGGACGACCATTCGTCCGCGGGACAGAGAAGAAGAAGAGAAAACTGAAAATTTTTTATTGCTCAAAGTGGAATTAGTTTGTGTCACAAATTCGATTTTGAGCAAACTTTTGATTATTCCCACCAAACATATGTAGCATTAGGTACTTAGAGCCAGTTGATGTGGTATATGTAGGTTGTTAGTGTAGGTCAGACCATTTCGGCCATGGCTAGAGTCTGGCCTTGTCTGGATCGGTTGGGTCAGGTCAACTTGCGGAGATGTCCATCTTTTTTTCTCTTCCTCTTTTTCTCTCTCTATCCTCTATTCTGTTCTCTTTTTTTTTAACAAAATTTATCTAGTATACAGTGGGTGTACCACCAAGCTATGGGACAGGGTAACTTTTGCCTACACTTACCCTACCTACCTTAGCTAAGGTAACATAATTTTACATATTTGGACTTTGATGAACCTGTTGAAACGTTTGTTTAACGCGGTAGGGCATAGCCAACATCATGCAGTCTAGGATCTTGGATATTGAAAAGTGACACATAATACCCAATCCTCTATATTGCTGCACGGCTACACAGCTACATGGCTACATAGCAGCATGGCTCCCGTTGACCAACCTTAGGTAACCGGAATTTTGACCAAGCGGGGAATGACTGAAACAAACTTCAGCGATCTTTACCCTACTTCTCTATCGCTTTGGAAGATAGTAGGGTTCAGGGAAGTGAAAATCTCAAGTTGTAGTGTAGTGTAATGTAATATAATGTCGTGGTGAATCGGTCAAGCTATGCAAGACCGAAGATATATTAGATAGGTAGGTAAATAGTTGGGTAAGTATGTAGGTATTCAACCGAATAACCTAGATACCTATACGTCTAAGTTAGGTAACCTATCTTAGGTCTAGAACAAGCTTTTTGAGAGACGCAAAGGTTGGGAGATGAAAGGCAGTCTAGGCAGTATAGGGAATGCGGTGTTGACCAATATAGAAGAAGTTCTTGGCTCGCGTTGCAGAATACAGAGTGAACTAGGGGGTCTGAGCGAATGAGAAAACGTCCTGCTTGCTAGAGCCAGATCCATTGGCTAGAGATGCTTGGGAAAAGCTTGATTCCGCCTACATGCTTGACTGCTATGTACCTACCTAGGTCAGCTAGGTGTAGTGGACGTTATGTACTACCCATAACCCCCTTGTTTTTTAGTGTAATTTATAGTTTATACCCTTGGCTCTCCGAGTCAAGCTTAGGCTCAGGGTCTCTTTCTCTGATCCCCTTCCCCCCCTCTCTCTGTCACCATTGTTGTATCGACTGATGGGCTGTTGTCTTTATGTTGAAGATCACCAATTGCATACAACAATGTTGTTCAACCCCCGCTTGTGGAATGATCGATACGGCAACAAAATTAGCAACACCCGTTAAATCCCGCAAACATTAGGAAGAAGATGAAAAAGTTACACAGGCTGATACTTTCTTAAGAACCAAAAGCGGTTTGCAAACCGTCACCTTTTTTTTAGAGTAGATACGTACCTACTGACTAAGGTGCGACAATGAATAACCAAATCGGGTAATTTTGGAAAAGACGATCTTCTGTACAAGCTCTGCATGGTCTCTCCCAATCCCGCTATCGGTTATTACTTCCATAATTCTGGTAGGAAACTGACTTGGAACTGAGTTGTAGAGTAGTATGTAGATGTATGACATAGGTATGTACTTAGTAGTAACTTTCTTCTACTTCGAGATAGAGGGGGCTTGATGTGACAAACACCCCAGCCCCCCGCCCTATTGGACTTCTTCGATTTTACCCTCGTTATCTGATGGGGTTCTTTTTTTATCAGATCGAAAGATAATCAGTTGCGCCTTTGTACATATCGCGGAGGGCTTCGCACACTCCCATTTCTTCTTCCTACCAAAAGAGAAGAAAAAAAATAATAGAATGATAATCACATATCAACTTTAATTTTTTTTTGTCACTCCTCGGATTCTTTTCTTATCTTCTCCTTCCCCGACAGTGAGCACAGATTTCGAATCTCGTACATCGCCATGACGGCCGACGTATTCTCTGTTCCCGTCTTCCTCGTCGTCTTTCGAGAGACCCTCGAGACAGTCATCATCGTGTCTGTGCTCTTGGCCTTCCTCAAGCAGACTCTCGATGGCCCGAATCGAGATGTGGCCGTATACAAGACACTCGTCAGGCAGGTCAGTACCATGGATCGCACTTATCATAGATCACACACAAAACTAACACACTGTTTAGGTATGGTTTGGCGTAGCCTTAGGCCTATTCCTCTGCCTCGTCGTTGCTGGAGGGCTGATCGGCGCCTTCTACACTGCTGGCAAGAACACTTGGGATACCAACGAGTACAACTATGAGGGCGCATTCGCTCTCTTCGCTTCTCTCATCATCAGTGTAGTCGGCGTCGCCCTCCTCCGTGTCGGTAAGATGCAAGAGAAGTGGCGCGTAAAGCTAGCCAAAGCGCTGGAAGCCCCCTTGCAAGTCACTGGACGACGTGGCTGGTTCAAGCGCCTCGCTGAGAAGTACGCCATGTTTATTCTTCCCTTCATTACCGTACTACGTGAAGGTATTGAGGCTATCGTGTTCATTGCTGGCGTTACATTTTCTGCACCCGCTACGGCTGTACCACTTCCAGTCGTCATTGGCCTGATCGTTGGTTCCATTGTCGGCTATATTCTCTACAAGTGAGTAACTAGTCTTACGAGTAGTGCAAACGTATACTAACCAGACTCTCATTAGGGGCGGTGCCTCAACTAAGCTTCAGTACTTCCTGATAGCCTCCACCTGTCTGCTGTACTTGGTTGCTGCCGGTCTTTTCTCTCGTGCGGTGTGGTACTTCGAAAACCAAAAATGGAACAACATCGTTGGAGGAGATGCTGCCGAGCTGGGAACTGGAGCAGGATCCTATGACATTGATTCGAGTGTTTGGCATGTCAACGTAAGTGATACTCCGTTAAAACAATCCTATAAAATAAACATGGTTGCTAACTTCTACATTGTAGTGCTGCAGCCCCGAGTTGAATGGTGGTGGTGGTTGGGGTATTTTCAACGCCATCCTGGGCTGGACCAATTCCGCCACCTACGGCTCGGTGATCTCGTATAACCTTTACTGGATTGCAGTGATGATTTCCTTCTTCGTAATGAGATATCGTGAAGTCAAAGGCCATTGGCCCCTCCAGAAGCCCAAGAAAACCCCGACCGATTCGATTGATGATGTTAGAGCCGATTCCACCGAGGCGCCTCAAGAAAGCAACCACGAGACCAAACCTGAGGTGACGGAGAAGACGACTGCGGCCTAAGGAAGGCTATATCACTGATAGTCATTCTAACATAAAATCAGAACAAGAATTCCTCAGAATAATACCCTGTAGTGGATTTATGGTAACAGGATTCAAGGTATCTTTTTATATCCGAGCTAGGAAAACGAAGATATCTTATAACAGGAACGAGAGGGGGGGGGGGGGGGAAGGCTGGACGTTGGTGTTCATGCTGAGATGATATACCCACACAAAAATAATAGTATAAGGCACTGTTATGGAATGGGGAAACGAGATGTAGTGTTCGTATAAATGTCACTTTTTTTAAAAAAAAAAAATACATATACCAAGAAGAGTATAAGAAGAAGTTGAAGGGTATAAGTCCCAAGGTTCCTACTGAATTTAAGCATTGCGAATGCAGGGATCCACGATTGGCTTAGCGGTTCCACTTATCACCCACTGTGAGCAGCAAACGTCATACAACGACCGATAGCAACACCTGTATGTCAGGATTATAGTTAGTTACCTAGGTACTAGGTATCCGTCCCTTATATACACCGAGGCACTTGCCTAAACTTCAACTAAACTTCACTATTCTAATTTATAAAGCTTGAATTAAATATTATATACCTAAATGTTCTCAAATCATCAACTACCTATAAACAAATAGAGATCACCTAGGCTAGGTTACTGAGTTAGGTAAACCACGACAAAAGCTCGAGCTTTCTTGGGACACTTGATTCAGCTCCAGGGGGTGAGAAGAGACAAGATAGACAAACAGACAGACAGACAGACAGACAGACAGACAGACAGACAGACAGACAGACAGAGAGAGAGAGAGAGAGAGAGAGAGAGAGGAAAGACTCTCCACAAGCTCACACTAGAAAGCTGATGAGACCCTCAGCACCCTGCACCTTCAAGGTATTGCCTCATACGGGAGACAGACCAGAAAAGCAAACATGGAATCCTCGAGCGCTCCCGCCCCCGCCGCCTCCGAGGACCCGTCCCCATCCCCATCCCCATCATCCGGGGCCAAAGCACAGCCCGCAGAAGACGCCCTCCCCGAGGTGATCCCCATCGTCGCGACCGGCGACCTCATCCTCGACGCCACCTTCGAGACCTCGAAGCGCACGCTGCGCAGCGCGCGGCGCTCCCTGCCCCGCATGCCTGCTTCCGCCCCGGTCGACCCCCCAGCGCGCGCTTGCACCCGCCTCGCCTTCCGCGTGTCCCTCGCCGTCCTGCGGCGGCAGTCGGCCTACTTCGACCGGCTGCTCGGCGACGCGCGGTTCCGGGAGGGCCGGGCGGTGGGGGAGGCGCTGGGGCGGCTCGCGGACCCGAGCGCCGCCGCCGCCGCCGACCTCCCCTGGGTCGCGGTCCAGGACGACGACGAGGCGACGCTGTACGCGCGCCGCGAGGTCGCGTTCGCGGATCTGCTAAGGGTGCTGCACGGGGCGGGCGTGAGCACGCAGGGCGCCGCCGTGACCATGCAGTACGTCACTACGCTGGCGGTGCTGGCGGATCGGTTTGACTGCGCGGCCGCGGTGGGCAGGTATGTGGGGGGTGCGGCGGGGTTGAAGTTCAAGTGGCCGGTCACGAACAAGCGGCCTCTGGGGGGTGGTGGGGGTAGGGATGAGGCCCTAGGGCCGGTGATGAGCAAGAGTACGGAGAATATACTGCGCCAGAAGATCCTGGTTTCCTGGCTGCTGAACCAGCCGGGGAAGTTCCAGGATGCGACGAGGGAGCTGATCATGAATGGGTCTTGTCGCTGGAGCTCGTTTGGCGAGGAGGAAGGGGATGCGGATGCGGCTACGGCTACGTGGTGGTATTTACAGGATGGTCTTGAGGGTGAGTAAAACCCCTTTTCTTCCCCCTTTCCCCCCCTTTTTGTAGCGTGTACCCCGTTTTCTCCCATCCCCTCCTGAAAAACAATCTTCCTAACCATTTCCACCTCTCCTACCCTTCCACCTCCCACCACACAGAAGAACTCCAATACCGGCGTCACTGCATCCTCAACACCATCGGCTCAGTGCAGCGACACTTCCTAGCTCTCTACGCGTCGCGGGGCCCGGAAGCGCAGCGACAGTGCAAGCTAGGGTACGACTCGAGCGCGGCGTGCGACTCGTACCAGCTAGGCGAGATGGTCAAGTTCCTCGCGCACAAGCGGCTCCTGTTCCTCGCCGACTTCTCGCCCTCCTCTCTCGACGGCCTTCCCGACGCCGCCCTGCTGCCCGTCGATGCTCTGCTCGCCGCCCTACGCCAGTGCCCCGCCTACCAAGTCGACAAGAACCACGCCAACTGCGGCCTGCGCACGCGGCTGCTGCCCATCCTCGACTTCGTCCAGGCCCTGCTCTCGGCGCACTCGGTGCCCCTCTCCCGTGCTGCGTGGAAGACCAACCGCCAGGCCGCCGCGTGGATGCCGCCGCCCGAGGAGGAGGTAGGCAAGGACCGTCGTGCGGCGGCCGAAGACGATCCGCGGCCGTTCTGCTTCACGAGGTCCATGGCCGGGGACCAGAGACTGCGGTTCGAGAACGCGATGGGTGCGGATAAGTTCGCGAGGGAGGTGTTTACGGCGACGAGCTGGGATTGGACGGCCGAGGATCAAGGCCCGGATCGTGTGTCTACTACGCCGAGGTTCTCTTGGCGATAAGTTTCGCCCCCTCGACCCCTTAAAAAATCGATCGTTATATAGAGTTGTACTTTAGGTATAGGCCTAGAAACCCTTCCGCACTCCCTTCTATTGGATAAGCGGGATTCGTGCTTAGGTTGTCGTGTAGTAGCTACTACCTATGACGGTTTATAGCACGCACGGTTTGTTGTGGGAGCGAAAGGCTGCTTAGATAGATATATCATTGTACATGTCGTGGTCTCTGTGTCCTACTCTAGCCAAGTCGGGCTCCGCTTGAAATGTTATGAAAAGTTTTATGATGCTGTAGATGTAGACTTTTACATATTGGTAGCTTATATATGCTCCTACCTAACAGAAGATAGGTTTTTGGTAGTAGCAGTTATCCTTCTTGAATTTTGGCGTGACAATAAAAAAAAGAAGTTGGAACATTTTCCATCCCTAATAAAAATATCTGTTGAATCATGAAGATGGTTAAATTGCAAATGAGAACAGAAACAACGAAAAAGGTAGCCTGTATTTCCGCTCCGAACGCCGTTGTGTATAATGATCATCATGATAATAGCCGGACTTATTGGATAGCAGGGGCTCGGGAAGAGGAGGAAAGAAAAAAGACAACAATGCGTGCAACATCATCATCATCAACGACAACGGCACGAGACAAATTAACTCCGCAGCGCTTCTAGCCGGTTCCTCATCTGATCCATCATAGCCTCCTGGTCTTCCTCGTCCTCCTCCGCGGCGACCGCCGACGCCGCAGCCGGGACGGGCTCCTCGGCGACGGGGGCGCTGGGCAGGGGGCCAGTCTTCTCCATGCGGCCCTTGAGGATCTCGCCGAGGACCTTGTCGACCTCGCCGGCGGCCTCGTCCTCCTCGTCCTCGAACATGGCGTCCTCGTCGAGGGGCAGGTTCTCCTGGACCATCTCCTCGATGACGCCGGCCTTCATGAGCTCGACGGAGAGCTCCTGCATGGTGCCGGCGAGCTGGGGCAGGCGCACGAGCGAGTTGACGTCGCGCATGATGCCCACGCTGGCCCGGATGCTGCCCTCGATCTTGCGCACCGCGAACGCCTCGTTCACCTGCATCTGCACGCTGCTCAGCTGCGCCTTCGACGTCACCAGCCGCGACGACGTGCGCCGCACCCGGATCAGCTCCCGCGCGAAGTCCCGCGCTTCCTTCGCCGCTTGCGCGTGCCGCGACGGGTCGCGCTGCGCTCGCCGGTCCGCTTGGATGATCAGGTTCTTGGTCTTGAGCTCCACTTGCTTCACCTGCGCGATGTCCCGGTCGAGCTTGCGGATGTTGGAGCGTATCAGTTGGTTACATTTTCGCATCTAAGGGGGGAGGGGGGTCGGAGAGAAGCGCGGCGGCGGAGACAGAAGTTAGCATGGCTCGATAGGGTGTATGGTATATGGTATATGGTTTAGTTTGGTTCGGTTCGGCTCGGTTGATTCATCGTGGTTGGTGCAGTTGTTGGATATAGCAGAAAGGAGAATATCGTATAATATCGTATCATATCATTGCGATGAGATACTGGTTTGTTTTTGCTTACCTGGGCATTGGGATCCGGCTTGACGAAGAGAGACTTGAGACCCTCCATCTTGAAAAGATGGCTATGGATGATTAGATTAATAGAAGGAAAACGAAAAGATGCCGAAATATATTAAAAAAAAAAGAGTTCAATCGTAATTCGACAATGGGAAGTTCTTTGCAGGATCGGATGTTGTAAAAGGTTTCCTGCAAGATGGAAAGATAAGAGATTGATTGATTCAAGGATGATGGCTTGGTGGTTGGGTAGGTACCTTAAGGTTGGTACATATCTAGGTTTATTATCGCGAGCAATGACGTTGACACAAGGCGGCAGCATGGACGGACATTTGGGAAGAGCGAGCCAAAGGGGTTCAAGGCTGACGGTAAGAGGTAATGTGGGACCAGGAACATGCAAAATGTCACGGTCCAATCAGAGGATGAATCTACTTTGCTGGGTGGGGTGTCTGGGTTGCCGACCCCGCTCACTACATAACTTAGTACTTTCCTTTCCTACCTACAGTGGCTACAGAATTCAGGTACCCGATAAACTTATCTACATTGGTCCCCGGCTTTTTGGTTAAGACGATTTGATCGGATTTGATAATTCTCTTACCCTCTAAAAGTTCTTGGGTAAACTCTAATTACGTTGTTGGGATACCGATATCTACCTAGGTTAGGTACTAATACGTTACATAAATACATTATAATCTGGTAGGTATCTCACACCTTACTCCAGTACGGGTGAGTACTTGACCCTATCAATTTATTTTCGGCTTCAATGCAAATCCCGGTGAAATATCAAAAGGGCTTACCTGCTCTCTAGAGGAGAGCTGAACAAGAAGTTTCCCCCAAAATAACTAATAGGGCAGATACAGATACATATACATACATATATACCTAGGTTAAGTTACTTAGACTGTTGAGTAGCGCACTACTAGCACACACAGTGGATCATGGTATGTGATGATCTATGGTTGGATGGAGAGTAAGTCCTGTAATCACCTGCATGGGGATGGAACATATGTAAATCTCCAAACCAAACTTACAGATAGATCAATGCATGCATGCATTTAAGATAGTTGAAGATGGGATGGTATAAGAACTGGAGGTGATGAGGGGTTTCGTTCTTCTTCCAAGGTTCCCATCCATTTACGATGAGTAATCAAGGTGTAAATAGGTAAGTATGTCAGTAGGTGTTGGATGTACGCATGCAGTAAACCGTTGTTGATATGTCGCAATAAGACATTTGACATTCCAGGCAGAAAGCAGCAGGTCTGATCACACAGCCTACTGTATAAGAGGGGCAGAAAGGCATAGAACTATCGATTCCTTCAGCCCTGTCGCCGTTTGCCGCCTGTCGCCTGTGGTGTAAGTGACCAGGCGCCAAGACCCGGATGTCCCTCCAAACAGAAGCAACCTTTTGCATTGATGATATCAGGTTGCTGACAACAGAGAATTACACTGGAAATAGAAAAATTAAATTGAGAAGTAAGAACTTAATTTATCATAGGGTTTTCCAGGTATTTTCAGGCAGCAATGGGTGCTCTAGTGTACACCAAAGCATTGAGCCCTGGTAGGAGGTGACTTAGTTTCTGTGTGGCTTGAGTATTAGCAGCTAGGGTAAGGGGGGAAGAGGAGGCGGTAGTACTTCTAAGAATGCCATAGAATCTCCTGGCCGGAGTTTAAGAAGTATGGTGGGGTTACCTTGTTGCTTGCATCAACTAAAAAAACCGAACATCACTGCCTTCCCTCCTGGCTACATAACTTGAAGCCTCGTAGTTTCCAACGCTTCATACTTTCCCACACGGAAACACAGACCCCCCCCCCCCCCCCCCCAAAAAAAAAAATAAAGAAAGAAAGAACAGAAGAGAACAGAAGGAGAAAGAGAAACAACCACCATCCTACTTCCTTCCTTCATTTCTTCCTAACCTCACCTTACCTAACTTACCTAACACTTTTTGAGATCTTTAAATACATCCCAAACCCAGGAACCGAAAGTATCCTTGTAGCTTCTTTTTCTCTTTCTTCCCCTCCAAAAAAACTCTCCGCACACGTCAACACCAACACCAACACCAAAATTCCATTTTCCTAATCTTCCCCCCCTCCCCCCACCTCTCCTCCACCTAGACTACACACACAAAACAACATACCATCACCAACATGTCGCAAGTCACTCCTGAAGGTATAGTTTCGCTCTTCCTCTTCTCCTTTCCCTTTCCCTTTCCCCCCTCCCCCCTCTCCTTCTCGTATGGGTCACATCTTGTGTCGTCAGAGTCGCATCCTATGTCAAAGTCGCAAGCTTGTGATATCTATATCCATATAGATATGTGAACCTAGAGATATACATTAGATATATATTTTATACGCACAAACTGGTAATACCCCGAGCTAACCACGCCAATGTCCCGCAAACAGTGCTATGGGCTCAGCGCTCGTCCAGCACCGATCCCGAAAAGAACTTCATCTACCTCACCATCTCGGTGCCTGATGTGCCTAAGGAGAACCTGAAGCTGGACCTCCAGCCTACCGCCCTGACTTTCACCGGTCACTCCGAGACTCTCAAGCGGACGTACCACCTCGACCTCCCCTTCTTCGCCGAGATCGACCCCGCCGAGAGCAAGGTCCACCACACATCCCGCAACGTCGAGCTGAAGCTGCGCAAGAAGGAGCTCAAGGAGGAGTACTGGCCGCGTCTTCTCAAGGAGACCGGCAAGCTGCAGTTCCTGAGGACCGACTTTGACAAGTGGGTCGACGAGGATGAGCAGAACGAGGCTCCCGAGGAGGACTTCTCCCAGTTCGGTGGTATGGGAGGAGGAATGGGTACGTGAAGTCTCCTGATCCAGTTATATCCAGGAGAGTATACGCTGACTGACAACTTGCGAACAGGTGGTATGCCGGGCATGGGTACGTCGTGAATTCCCGTAGCAAACTTCCTAGCCTTGTCACCCTAGACGTGCAGAGGCGTAGGGGTACAGTACCGAGATTGGCAAGCTAACAATTATCCATCATTCTAGGCGGCGGTGACTTCGGCGGTATCGACTTCTCTAAGCTGGGCGCTGGTGTCCCTGGCGGCGACGAGGACGAGGAGGATGACGATGACGATGATGACATGCCCGCTCTAGAGGGCGAGGAGGAAGTCAAGGAGGATGCGGGCAAGAAGCCCGAGTAAAGCTACGGACTGGCTTCGGAACGTACGATGACATTGGTGAGATAGGCATATCTTACGTTAGGTCTCCTGGATGGAATGGAATGCGATTCATCCATTCCCGGCGCACAACAGGTTCAGCAAAAGGGTAAAGCAGTTTAAGTGGTGTTTCGGAAGCCGGTCAACCATTGGCGAGTTGGGAAGCTACTTTGATACTGTGATATTATGGGTTCGATAGGCGATCCAATCCAATACTTTTTGCAACTACATGGCGCACGAGAGCCATTTTGTCTCCCATGACCCCCATCATGAGCAAGGATTCGCGAATTTACATAACAGATCTAATTACAGAAGTCTACTAGCATGACCAATAATTACACCAGAGTTTCTAGATGTTCCAATATTTATTTGAGCCACGGTTGTCGCGGTCGTTGCCCAATATGTCCACGTTGACGGTAAGTGTCTCGAAATAGATGCACATGCGAGTCAGCCTCAGATTCTTCCGAGCCGCGCGATTGGTCTCATCCCATAGCGAGTTCGGAGCTGAGTTCTGATCGTGTGACAGAATTGCCTATTCCTATGCCCACAACCTCAATCCCCTCGTTAGAACCGTCTTAGGTAGGTCAATATTACAGCCTCGAAAAAGCACCTTCAGACGCCAGATACCAGGTGCCGGGGTTTACTGAGAGCTACGTGTATCCAGGAACCTCCAATCGTCTCCCCTGAGCCCTATATTCCCTTGTCCCGGGGAATTGGTCCGGATCGTATGTTACCAATATCGATCTACCACTACCGCCTTGTTCGCTATCATGTACAACACGATCAGACATCTAGCATCTGCAAGTCTGACCCAGGCGATCGGGTATGGGAACCCAGAACGATTCGTGTATGGTTCCACGTGAGACTGGCTTTATTAGTACGTCTGGGGCAATCTATATGGCTCCCCAGGTCCGGACGTGATTTGTAGATGCAACGGGCGCCATATCCCAGCCTTACGATCCTTCGTTAGCCTCTCACGTGGTGGATAGATGAAAAAAAAGCATCGTGTATAACCGCTTTAGGTATCGTCCCCGTGGAGGCTGGGACCCCCTTGATTCAGCTTAGGGCTCAAGGCCCACGGCTTGAGTACATATATAGGCTTTACTTTCGACTTTTACCTTAAGTCTCTATCTTCTTCCTTTTCATTCCAGCTAAAATATACTCATAGAGAACAGCTCTGACTAAGACGACTTCGAAGTCGACCCAACAAAAGACTTGTTCAACATATCAGCCTAGTCTGCTCCCCAAACCTACGGCTAGAATTCACGAGCACAACGTAGTTAATCCCACCCAGGATACTTACGATTACCTCAAGTCCCGACTATAGAGGATCTAAATCAAGCAAATATTCACCTACCTATCCATCCCTCACCACCGAAGCACCATCTTCCCCCCCTTAGAAGGCACCCTAGTTCCAGCTTCGAAAGCTTCCCACCATACCATCGGCAAGTCCATTCAATATCACCTTTCCCTATCTATACTCTCTCCCGGACCAACAAGAGCAAAAGAAGAACAGAAATAAAAATAGACAGAGGCGACAAACCATATACATACTACCAACTTCGACCCAATCCCACTATCCTCAAAA
Source organism: Camillea tinctor (assembly GCA_022578605.1). NCBI lineage: Eukaryota > Fungi > Ascomycota > Sordariomycetes > Xylariales > Graphostromataceae > Camillea > Camillea tinctor. Next base: position 255,934 of record MU394059.1, on the reverse strand, counting down.
CTACCCCAGAAAACACCACACACAAAATGCCACACATAACCACCCCCCAAACGACCACAACAACCGGTTCTGCCTCTTCCTCCTCCTCCTCCACCAACCCCCAGACCCAGACCCAGACTGAATCATGGACCGCATCCGACGCCGCTCAAGCCTCCCGCGCAGGTGCCTTCCTCACTGCCTGGCCCAGTGATGAGGTCTACTCCGCACCTGCGCCGGTAGACGGGCAGGGAGGCGGGCGAGCTGGAGGGGGTGAAGAATGAGGGATCAGATAGGATCGGATGGAATAGGCAAAAGAGGGTAAGGGGAAAGGGTAGAAAAGGGGAGAAGAGGAGAGATATGAGAATGAGGGAGGGATATAGAGGATAGGAGCAGGCAAAGAAGAGGGGCTGTATATTAGGAAATGGGATAGGGGAAAATAAGGAAGTGGGGGTGAGAATGAATGGTATGCTGAGAAATGGAGCGGTAGGAAAGGGGTAAGGGTAAGGTGGCAAGAGTTCGAGTACAAGTGATCATAGGCAATAGCCTTCTCCCTTCCCTTGAATTCCTTTTTTTCTTTTCATGGATGGACGGGAGATATAATATGTTGGTTTGGAGACGGGAAAGGGGATACACGGCGCGAATAAGTTCATAGGGGGTGGAACTGTTCGGGCATTTATATGGCGAGCAAAAGCATGGGAAGGGCTCACGAGTACAAAGTGAATATAAAATTCCAGAGTCAGATTGCGGTTGGAACACGGCCGGCTGAACTAGAGCGAGTCAGAAACAGGGAGACACATATATGGGCTTCGTTGGATAGGGAAAATAGGCGGGGGGGGAGCAACGGACAGCGAAGATGATTGCTGGGAGATGAATTTGACTATCTAAGTAAATGTAAGACAATTTATGTTTACATACCATCACAAGGATCCTAGAAAGAGCTTGGGTAATCACGATGTTATTATGCAGGAGATGAGAATTACGCTTCTGTTACTATTGATCATACATTGAACACTCCCTTCATTCCCTTCAGTGGTACGTACTTTGATAAGTCCTGTAGGCCAGCACTCCGTTCCTGGAACATAGTTAGAGATACATATTGCAATAGATGTTGGGCAACTCATTATACCATGAGACAAAAAGGTTCACACAATGACCAAGTCATTGTGACCTAGTTCTGTATTATATAGTTACCCCTCTTGGCTAGGACATATCAATACATCTCTTCGATCTTATAGAACGGAAGTGGGATTGGTTATCATGGGAAAGGGAGATACCATCAATTTGCGATTAGAAACAGCTCCTCTATTCTCTTTTGTCCCTCAACTTGTTTCCTTAGACCCTGATAACCAGTAGCTTCGTGTTCGAATGGAAGCAGAGGTACCCAAAACATAGTTCTCGTGAAGAATACAAGGGATAAAGGCGACCAAAGCCTTGAGGGCCCAGCAAGCTCCTGGTTTATAGTTCCATAGCGATAAGATATTTGGCTTTATATCATGTTATAGACATCTAAGTGTTATGGTGAGAGCCCTAGATAGAGAAGACGTATTCGTTGAGCGAGGAATTAAGCTGCCTAGGTGACCATGCAGAGAAGCGTGGTCGATATAGACAAATAATTTCTGTGATCTGCCTTTTAAGATAGGCTCGGCTTCCTCACTAGATTTTGTCAAGTTAGTATTCATCGGCTGTACGTTTTATGTTACCATGGTAAGAAGTAGGTACCTCTCATTCATCTGAAGGATTTATGAGACTTAATAGTCATGCTCTCGTATTATCAAACGGATACTATATAGTGACATAAGGCTCTCGCCATCCCAATTTATGTATTAGTATTGTTGAGTTGAACAAGGCTGGCACTCGAATATGTCGGCTGAGGCTCAAGTCACTAGTCCTAACCCCTTTTCTTCCAAATTCTATTCACGACGCCCTAGATCTCATACCAGCAATGTGTGGTATGAAGGGCATTGTCACTACATTATAGGGGTTATTGGTTTCTAAATAGACTAACAAATATTTACACATGAATATGATAATAACGGCAAAGAAAGGCAGCAAGCTTTCTTAGTACCACGAAAACGATCAATCACTTGGGTAGGTAGCCTTTGTTTATTCTTAGGATCATAGAAATTATGCAAGTTCATGAAGGGCATTGGCAGCTAGAAGGCTTCTTGTCTCATGTATAAAAGCTACGAATTACAAAGCAAAACGCAGTTTCGTATTAACTAGTTAACTGCATTTTTCATACGAACGTTTCAATATAACTCTTCCCGTATCTATGTCCGGGGTGTTGTACACGGACCCTTCTAGCTAAAGGGGGCGCATGGGAAGTGCTCTCTCACATAGTTGGGAGATCATTGCTATAGCTAGCATAGTTGCCGCAGTCAGGCGGCTCTGTAGAGGGATCTAGTAAAAAGCCTGTATCACGTTCAAGTTGCTGACCTTGGTAGTTGTTCTCAAGAGACGGTTGGCTTCGTGTATGATGAGTAACTAAGTAGTTAAACTATGAACATACACAACTGTCTAGACAGGTACGTTACAGTGTTATCAAATGTATCTATTAAGTAAGCAACATTACACTCTTATCTTATTCTTCAACTATCACGAGCTTTGGATACAGCTTTTGCTATCTTAGATGAATCATTATTGGGGTTGGAGTTGAAAATGGGGCCATCATGGGATACATTCATGGTGGCGTTTAGATATCGATTCTCGAAGCTCTCTTTGGTTCAAGTTGTCTGTTATATCCCTCTAGGTATAGTCCCTCCTCCTATCACTCACTAGTCGCTAGTCAGGACTATTGTTGTGATATGTCCTTACTTAAATCTTTAGCATCGAATGGGGTTCCACTACTAGCCGCGCTCACGATCATCACGATCGTCGGCCGCTTGTCAGCTTCAACATCTAAGATCTAGTGTCACATGTTACTTTCCCAGCGAGAATTTCTATAGGGTATATCCTACCATTAATATAAACTCGGTCTTAAGGGCATGGGCGATTGCATCGGGGCTTGGCTCTAAGCTATGTAAGTCACACTTTGGGGGAAAGACTACTTACGCGCGTAATATGGTATAATAGATCGACTTATACCCAGGCATGTCACGTTCCCTTCCCCAAGCGCCTCTTTATCTACACAGTACATCCACCCGTCCATCCATAGGCACTCCACGAATAGTCATGATTACCTACTCATGGGGTTTCCCCCCAGCTCGGTGACAACTCCTCCCGGTTTCTATCACACATCTCACCACCGTATGAGAGACCCATTCGAGCAAAGGCTCTTACCCTCACTTTCTCTTTCTCACCTTCCTTCGTCGCAATTGCGACCATTTCATGTTACTAGCGATTAGTAAGTCGACTCAAAGCAGTTGGGCACCTATACTCCGTAAGAAACAAGGCAACATGGGGGATCTATAATAGCGCAACTAGGTAAGACCCGCGAACGGCGAACCGGGCCGTCCGAGACCCTCCGCCCAGACCAGCCACTCACATCGTCAGCAGCGCCCAGCTTAAACACGCAACTATACAATGACACGAGATTTTTAGTCCGAAATCACATCACATCACATTTCTCCTATCTTTCTCATTCGGAGTTAGGCATCGTAGAACAAATTCAAGCCCTCTTCCCCCTTATTGGGGATGAAACAATGCTCTGATATCTTCGGAACTGGCTTGGTCTTGGTGCAAGAAAAACCGGGGAGGGGGGGAGGATCTTCAGCGATTCAGCGTAACTACTCGCGTATGTATTCGCCGGTCTGCCTGTCTATATGTCCGTCTCTGTGTCGTTGCACATATGTATGTAGTGTGCGTGGGAGCAACGTTGGATTTCACGACCGAAAGGTATCATGATGTTTTTTCTTCCCTGTCCTCTCCTCCCCGCTATCCTAGTGGACGTGGCGTACAGGTATAGCATGTACATACATACACGCATCCCCATCGTCATACATACATACATACATACATACATTACATACATGTACCTACACACGCAAAAGAATGTTCCAAAAAGAAAACAAGTGAAATTGGCCCAAGCGATACCAGGGGAGGTTCCGCCTTGGAGATCAATTGGCGAATGAGCTTCACAGTAAGATTCTGCGAAAGGCTTCCGAGGACGAGACCTCCCCCTCTCCTCCCCCAAAATCCCCCTACCATATCGTCCTACGCCGCTGATAGGGCAGGCGGATAGCCTCTGGTGGTTCACCACTGATGGATGATACGCTCGTACGCGATACCGGGGCCAGCCAATCAGCCCTGCCTCGTTTCATAACTCCACGAATGAATATCCGTTTCTGGTGCCTCTTTTTCTTTTCAAACACTCTCTTCTCATCCTACCTCTCTTCCACTAACCCCCCCTGGCAAGCAAGCACAACGCACGCACGCACGCACGCACGCACGCACGCACTTTAGGTATGTATATCCCTTGTATATAGTGTAGGGGGAACGACCAACTAGAAGTAGCACTAAAGTATCACGGTGAGCCCGAGAGATAGTGAATAAGAAATTATGACTGGGTCCTGGGTCTGGGGTAAGAGGGACGGGGAGAGGAGAAGTGATTCAAGATGCGTTGTTGTCGCATATGTAGCGTATCCACGGCATATCGTGGAGGTAGCACCGGCTTCATTACGAGGTGCGCCCAAACTACGTAGTGACACGATACTAGAGATAGGAGGCGTTTTCGACAACGAAATCGTCGTTGTCGCCGATGCTTCCAGGCTGGTCCTTGTCAGCCGGTAAGAGGGGAGAGAGAAATATATGTGTGTGTATATGTGTATGCCAAGGAGGATTAAGGCCTGTCATATATGATAGAATGCCCTCCGCCCGATCCAGCTAGGCTGCAGGGAGGTGGGCTGGCCTGATTAGGATAGTGACTCCATACCGGTCCAGAGAGCTTATTTAATATACTTGGCTCTTGGTATAAATCAAGATACTTCACGTCAATGTCAATGGAAAGTACTATTTACATTTTTTTTGAATTATATTGAGCAATTATAATGATACACTGTCTTAGGACATCCTGTATATATAGAGATAGATACCTTGAGCCTCACTATGTTTTAGTATCGCCGTCGAGAATGAACTGCTGGATGAACTGACGGATGGAATCGTTGGTCTCAGCGGAGTGGTCGTAGCCCGGAATGTTGCTGTACTGAGCAGCCGTGTGCGTGTTTACAGCGGCTTCACACAATTGTAATAGCCGGTCTAGGGACGGCCTCTCTGCCGGGTTGATGGCTTGCGATCTGAAGAGCACATTTCGTAGCTCAGCAGACAGGTGTGTGGCATCACGCACGGCTGGGTCAGTGTAGATCAAGATTTGATGGCTGGCCCCCGTATCGTCTTGGATGTTTACTTGCATGTTTTCGTCAGATATTGATGAATACCTCCTGGCAACTAGCGCTATTATGACCTGCTCCTTATATTAACACGTTTCCTGGGACTGTAGAACCAAGGCTAAGTAGCTGAGCAGCATGACTTACTCGACCGATGTCTTGGACACTTTGCTGCGGGCCAGTTATACTATGGAATCACATCTAGTCAGTGGTGACATGAGACCCAGTTATTATAAACAAGACCTACCCAACCGTTGGCGGTATCACCCCAGCTTTACCAAAGTCGATCAGCTATTCAGGGTTAGTAGCCATACAGCCATATCAGCGGTCTTCCCGACAGTAGGACGAGCTAACCTTGAGGCGAGGGGCAAGCCTATGTTCCGCATCATCTGGATGCAAGGCACCTAATAATATATTCTCGTCGTGAAGATCACCGTGCACGAGGTTTTTAGGCTGTTGGTTATTAGGGATAGTTTCCCTTTCGCCTTCGGTCCACGGATAGTAGGCCATGGCAACCGAGGCTCGGGTCACTGGCAAGAGTTTAGCAATAAGCTACCTAGACACTGGAAACATATTTAAGGAGGGGCGACGGGACAACTAACAACACAAGAATATGCTCCAGAGAACCCGGTTCGGCATGTCCCTCTTCGCCCTCCTAAGCTTTAGGCAAAGCTGGCCCACGTCGCCGCCCTCGAGGAATTCGAGCACGAGAGCCGGGCGCGGGATCTGCTCCTCGTCCACCTCGCAGGTGATCAGCTGCACGATGTGCTCCGGTCCGCCGAGCTTCCGCAGCCAGCGGAATTCGTTCCGGATCTCGTCGTCGGCCATCTTATTGCGGTTCTCATACTCCGCGAAGGCGTACTTAACAACGACCCGGCGCAGGACGCGCTTGTTCGGGGTCTGCTTCTCGAGGTCGTTGAAGAGCAGCGCCCCAGCCGCCGAGCCCTTTCCAAGCGGCCGCACGTACTCCAGCCCGTGTGCCGTCGTGAAATAGTCGGAGAACTGGGTTGCGAGCTTCTCCCGGGCCTCTCGGACGAGCGCCCGTCGCTCGCTTTCTCGCATCATTGTGATCAGAGTATGACCGAAGGCGGCGTATATCTTACTATAGCTCTAAAATTTGAATCATGCATTTATCTGACTTCGGGTGATGCGCTGGATGTACCATGGCTACACCCAGGGCGTTCTCCCATTCTCGGCATGCCCGTCTTTGTTTGCCTGTAACATAACGACGGGCGATGACAAGACATTTCGGCTTTGTGCTATAACATGCGTAGTTTATGTTTTCGGTTAATTCTAATAAACCGATTATGAGCTGGTATTGCCGAACAAAGGAGCCATGTTTCCAGGAACACATGAGAAGCTTCTTCAGAAACTCGAGTGAAGAGTTCGTAGAATAAGGGGTTATCATCTCTAGCTTCTATCACCAATCAGCGTGCTAACACTCGAATGATAACCTAACTGTTACCTCTCGCGAACCACGAACTACGTACATATGTGGTTTATCCAACCCAGACCGTTCCTTGGGTTGCTCACTCGATCTAACTCTCTCTCGTTAGCACATCTGCTTCCCGCGAGCTAGGAAGCTATTCCGCTGGCCGCGCTCACGGCCCTCAGCACTTACATATGCCAACCACTCCTTGTCATGTTTCTCACCGTTCTTCATGAGATACGTGATGGGGCTCGATTGGACCTCGGGAGGTTTCACTAATGCACGCTGTTTATGTCTATACTTTGTTTTGGATAGGTGCAGGGGTTCACGATCTAGCGCTCGGTAAGTTTAATCGACGATTGTACACACCAGATGCATCCATCCCCTTGTTCTGTTCGACTATACGGGAGCTTCCCCTGATCCCTCGCAAAAATGATCCTCTAGTACAAGTGGTGTGTGGACGGGTATAGTTACTTACAATTTCTTTCTACCCTGTTTCCCCCCCTTGGCAGTTCTCGCATTCTTCTACTCTCCCACGTCCGGTATTTGATATATTTTCTTATTACCCGCTACGGTCTCCGCTGCCGGATACGCGCCCTGCACGAGGGAAGACAACCTTCTCCGGGGGGTAGCAATTATACAGCTTGCAGCTTTCGACATGGGTAGCTAGCGTGGAGTCGTCCACCCCAAATCCACCCTCGTCCTCCAACAAAGATGCTTCGGTCCCTTTTTGGCAGCACATTCACCATCCACACCGGGACTCCTTACATACCTACCAGGTTCTACAAATGCCATGCTGTTTCCCACCCCCGGAATGTGTTGCTCCCTTTTGCGTAGCCATAGGCTTCTAGACTAAATCCGTGCCGAATATCACACCTGCAACCCCCATTCGCTCTCCTCTCCTTTTCTAATCCGATGCAACACGTGTATGGTATATCTAAGGCGATTGATAAAGGAAGGAGGTGTCACGAACCAAATTATGAGCACTAGATTCTAGCTAGTCTCAAGAGATGTGGACGAGAGAGACTATTGATCGATCTTGGCGAATCCCGATCTAGAGATTGGCGAACTTCTTTTATCCCAACGTCGTAGTCCACACATACAGAAAAGAAGATGTCTCAACTTAGAGAGATAGAGAGAGAAAGAGAAAAAGAAAAAAAAGACGAAGCGAATGGTTCTTCGATGTGACATCGATTATCAGAAGATAGCGAAGTATTGCTATTTTATTCGAAGCGATCTCCCTTTTTTACTCGTTCTTGGCTCCCTGTTTTAACCCCCCCTCCCCCATTCGTAAGGATCTCGCCATCACTAATCTAGTCTCTTTGCCCACCAACCCGACTGGCCAAATCATCACCGGTCGGTTAGTAGGTCATCCAGTTGACTTTATCGAGAAACAGAATATCATGGAGATGGCAGCGTGAACGGATGAACCGAAAGAGATAGCACGATGGTACAGCATTTGTGCAGCGGCTAGGATTATGGCTACTACTCGAATATGGCATGTCCTTCCCGAATCCTCTTCACGACACCCACCCTCATTCATCCATTCAGAGGCACCCAGAAACATTTAGAAGAACAAAAGGACCACCAGAAAGAATTGAAGAACATAATCCAGCGTGAACATGTAAGGTATCGTGCATGTACCCATATAATAGAGGTCTTTGCATGAGTCCCCCTCCTCCCCCCGCGGCACTTTTCTACCTACCAACTCTTACTGGTTCGTGCAATGCTACCCACCTTACATATGTATGTACGTTCTAATTAGAGGACGAGACATGTAGAATGGGTTTCGGAACCGTAACTGGTAGTACCTTGCAAGTCACTCGCTCATCTTAGGTAATCGTCACCCAAACAAAAATGCCATGCCAAGGGGTCGCATATATAGATCAGATAGCCCCATGCGGGATCCGATAGTCGTTCTCAGAGTGCCGAGAGGGGAGAGGATAAGAGAGGCTTGGATGCCGTTTATCTCGTTGTCTTTCTTATCTTCTTGCCATCCTCTGAACATACTTAGGTAACCTACAAGAACATTTGCGGGTAGATCATCACCAGATACGATAAAGAATCTTTACTCTACACACTCAAATATGGTGTTGGCAAATAATGGCGAATGATAGAGTTGGTACGCGGGTCTGCTTTCTCCGGGATTGACGGATGTTATCCCTCCTGATTCGAATAGTGAGCGATGTATGCGCGAAAGTGTGTAATGAAATGAGCTGAGTCAACCGGCGTTCGTCTTATTGTGATTATGATTATGATTACTCCGTGCTTCCCTTTATCTGTTTTTTCTTGTCTCTTCTCCCGTCCTTCTCTGCCTCCATTTTCTGTAACCCGCCATTGTTACCAGCCATGGCGGGTTGGGGTAGTTTAGGTAGATATGTACAAGTAACCAACGTGAAAAAGGATTTGGTAGGATGCGATCGGGATTGGCATATCATATTTCCCGGGTGATGAAGCCCGAGATTGAAATCGCAACATCGCCTACATCTAGGTCGGTCTATTGCCACTTGTCAGGAAAGCGGTTTTCACATTGCCTACTGATACTACTACAACTCCTACCATTGCCTCTGGCGATGACTGGTAGCCTGGCACGTTTAACTCCCGTACGAAGTTGGTTACTACGGTCCAATCTTGCGATTCCCACCCTACCCCCTTTTTTCTTTTCTTCTAATTCTCAGGTAAGTTATCAAAGTTTGAAGCCACAGAGCTTCCTATGTAGAAGAAATAGCTTGCCGATACTTGCATTTATTCTGCCGGTTATCGGACCTCCGTGTGTTCACTTACACAACACAATTCTCCCACTTTTGCTGTCAAATAGCTGGCTAGCTACTTGTCGGTCTAGAGCCACAACACCCCACGGCTGAGGGTCTCCCAGGCGTGGGGTAAGAGTGGGAAAGGAGGCTGTGGGGGGTCAATCACTCACAAAATGCGATCGAGGTTGACAAGTTACGCAGTGCCATGCGTCCCCTTGTTTCCCTTTTCCATTCTCTCCCCTTTCCTCGGCCATTAGTAATTGGTAATCTAATGCCCATAGCATGTACACAAATACTAAGCCTACTTTAAGCTTACATACGATGACAGGCCTTTCCCCTCCTGTGTTGTCAGCTTACATGAACCTTTTTTTAATCCCCGGTTCTTAGTAAGGTGGCTTTGGCTTGGGGTGCCAGGAAAAGGGACCCTTCTTCTCCGGACGACGATCTATGTCTTATTGATAAAAAGAAGACCCTGAATACATGCTTAGTGTATGTAGGTAGGGTAGCTCCTTCATGAAATGTCTAGAAATCAACAAAAAGCAAAATCGAGAGTGATGTAATCTGCAGTTGATATTGCGCCTCCCGGTTTCGAGGAGGCGAATGAGGTCTGGGTAGTTTGACTGGTTACAGCTCCGAGGCTCAGAGGTGGCTTAAGAATTCGTATAAGTCTATATCAACAGACTGAATTAAGGAATTTCGGTCTAATAGAGCCTCTGGATCGGACGCTACCATATCGAGCCTCCTTGCCTAGATCTATTTATTTTCGCCAATCAGGGGTTTGGGACGCCACACGATCGTGACCGATTGCTGTCTAGACAATAAGTAGGGATAGGCCGGCGAATCGAGACCGATGAGATGGATGGGTCTCAGCTGACATAACCACGTTCCCAAGTAGCTGGCCATATGTAAGAGGTTGACTGGCTCACGATGCACAGTTCACACGGGTTCAGTGACCCGCTGAGTGAGAGCGAAAGAGTCATCTAATGTCGATTATCTGATCGCCACGTTCAACCCCATGTTTCACCAAGCACCCCGCGCTGTCCGATCCCGAGCAGGACACAAAAAATCGTCTGAAACCCCTCTCCTTTTACCCCCTCTGTGCCTCGTGAACCCTCATTGTGGCCAGCGTACATGTGATGCGTGGTAAGGCCGGACAACGAGCGCGTCACTCTCGGCAGAAACAGGTGGAAACTTTGATACATTAATCTTGTCTTTTAATTCCTCGGCTACTACTTGGTTAGGTTATGTCATGGGGCTTTCGTCTCGCGCACGTTCTTTTGGTCCGCAACGGGCAGACGGACGGGCGGACGGTGGAAACTCGGTAGCTCGGTTGGCCGGGACTCTCCCATCTTCATGATTGGTTGCTGCACTAGGTATAGAATATGGAGGGGGTTTCTTTGGCCCGGGGATTCTGCGGTAATTTTTCTTGGTAGGGCACGGCTCCCTTCATGTGCTAGGTAGGCTCATGTGCGCGAGTCGCGCGAGTCGCTCGCTAAGTAGGCCTGTTGAGAGGGTCTCTCCAGAACTTAGTCTAATCCGGAAAGTTTTCGCTCTGGTCGCGTCATGTCCCGATGGGTGTTTGCGAACGCACAAAACCTGTCAACACGAGTCTAAGCAAGTCAGGAAAGGATCTACTATCGGGCCGCGACCGTTGGCAGAGATCCTTCTGGTCTCCTTCTGGTCCCCTCCTCAGGAAACGTCCAGGCCTCGGAAAAGAACGCCGGGCCATACCATTCCAGCCTATGACTTCGGAATATCTAAAGGGGTGTAAGTTCGGTTTCGTAGGGTGTTAGTTTAGGTTCTGGTCTCTCGGTGTTGCGAGACCGACGATAAGGGGGTAGGTATAGGTAACTCATATCTCTTTTGCCTCTTCCCCCCTCCCCTAACCCCCCAAGCTGTCAGGAGAAGCACGGTAGCCTAGATGGGCAGAAATGGGTACCAGCAGCTGCAGGTTAAGAGGCCCCGTCTGCAAGAGAAGGCGGTCTACCGCCAAGGGATTTCTTCTAGAATGTATTTGCTGTAACGGATCGTCCACACAGCTGTAACGCGAAGGGTGTTCGGTTCTTCTAGGGATCCGAACGCAAGCACGCATGCCCGCACGCACACTCGCCTTATCTTCCGCACCCGCTGGTGCCAGAAATACACACTACGTGTTGTGTTCTGATGCCTATCAGATGGTACCGTGCCTTACCTGCCTACCTATAGAGGCTCACCATCCGGGTTGCTGGTTATGCCATTGACCACACGTCAGGACCCACGTTCGTCACAAGTTCCGAGAGTGAAGAACCAACGGATAGGTAATGGATAGCATGATAATTGAATGGATGATGATGACGATGGCGTAATAACGGGAAGGTTTAGTCAAGGTGACGCGAGAGCGCCGAGAAGCACAAGTCAGGAGAAGAGAAGATAGATCTATCGTATACATTACGATTTACTGCGTCGCTCCGGGGAAATTATGTGCGTAAGCCATCAATGAAATGAGAAGCCAAAAGAAATGCCGTCCGCGATATTGGATGAATATGAACCACAGGGGTTTTTTATCAATCTGCCAATATAAAGTCGCGGGCGGCCATACACGGCATACACGATGGTCACCGAACACGTAGAGGCGGTGTCTAATTATTATTTTTTGTGTTGCATCTGAGTCAGGATTTCATAGGTAGAGGATTAACAAAACCCGGGCTACTGCACGGGATTTGGAGCATGGGAATTACTCTGTGGCGGGCGCAACACCTCCCTTTCCAGTGGTCGCTGAGTGCCACCTATACGAGTGGTAGGTGATGCAAGCGGTCTGGGGAGCGATGCATATTGGTTGAAAATGGCTGAGATGCGGTCAAGGTCCGACCCAACGACGACGAGTCGATGGCCTGACTAGCACACCCTACCTACCTCCTAGTGCTAATTCTTGAATAGTTGCAACTTAGCTCTGTTTCCTCTTTTTTTTTTCTTTTCTTTTCTACCTTCGGCGCCGACAAGGGGGGAGGAAGGGGGGCCTGTTCCTCAAGATGCATGGGTAACAGGGCTGATGATTAATGGAGCATTGGGGGGTGGGTGTAAGTAGCTGTCAGTTGGGATGGGCTGCTGACCCTATTTTGAAGTCTGGTATGTGACTCGGTAAAATCGAAAGGAGTATTATACCCTGGGGCTGAAAAGCCCAAAAAATAGCAATTTCCGCCCAACAAGGTAAAGCACGGTTGGTCATCATGGATGAAAATAACTCCATGGGATTCTACAAATCCTCCTGATGGGATGGAATGGATGGATGCGCCAACCACCTGTAACCAAGAAGTACCGTGCCTCCCTACTTATAACTAATACAACAATGGCCATGGCCACGATCACGACCACAACCACAACCACAACCACAACCACAACCACAACCATCACCTACATGTGTATATCGCGAGGCGCAGCTCAGTCGTTAAAATGAAGGGGAGGAGGGGACCGAAACATGATAGTGCAGCGAGGAGAAGAAAAAGAAGTGTGTATACAGAATAAGAAACGAACAAAATTAAGGTGAGGATAGTTCGGGGTAGGATTAGGAAAAAGCAAGATGCAAAGGAAAAGCAAAAGAACAAACATCTTGCAGACTAACCCCCCTCCCTCCCAGAGGTAACAATACCACACTATACTAGTTTAGACGAATCGAATATTGAATCTCGTACGGAAACGCTAGCAAGCATACCTTATCGCCATTACCGGCGGAAATGGGTAAGAAAGGACCGGACAGAAAATAACTACCTAAAAGGGAAAGAGGAGGGAAAAATTGAGCGAGAATCCTTGCAGCATGTGAAAAGTTCTTTTTCTTATTTTCTTTACCGACGATGTCCGAGCGACAGCCGGGAGAATCTGGGTTATGGAGACCTTAGGGTGGACACAGGTGACGATAGTCACAACGCAAGAACCCTTGATCGACAAGACAGAAGAGAAAAATTAGGAAAGAATAAGTAAAATAAAACAAAACGACTGGAAGATAGACAAAAAAAAATTATTGTGTGTAGTGTAAATCCCCACCCCTGAATTTCCACTCAACCGCCATCCGACAAGCCCCGACAACAAATTAATGAGAATTTCATGTATTCGTTATATGTTACTATATAGATTACTATATAGTATACTATGAGTATGGGATTAAACTAATCATGTACCTAAATGCGCCATGCCGTCACTAGGTGAGTTACCAGGAGAACGGACCGGGCGAGACAGGAGTAACAATAAGACGAGAGGAGAGAGACATGGGGAAAAAGGGATAGAGACTTGTACTTCTTTTGTTATTTTGTTTTAATTACCGGCGTAATCCTATTTAAAAATATGACAGGCAGAATTATAGTTTTGAGCAACGTAAGAGTAGCACTAAGGAGCGTTGTATAGTCGCAACGCACACATTAGGTAGATCGATCCTTACTGTGCCTTAGGGGCAGTTCCCATATGAAACAAGATACCCAGGTAATAGGTGCATACTTAGACACAAAACACACAGCAGTAGCGCGGTACATACGAGTAATTCCGTACGTAAAATACTAAGCTTCGAGCTTGAGGAGCTGAAGAAGTACTACTGGTAAATTTGGCTCTATATACCTATTTTGGTAAACCGATGTAAGTTGAGTCAAGTTTCTCCATCCGGTAGTTTCAAAAGCAGTAGTTTGTGTATTGGTATTCAATGTAGGACGTGTGTAAAGTTGTTATTGTGTGTATTGATGTGCAAGTGTATGGGTAGTTGAGGTAGCGTAGTATCAGCTCGTAGGGTTGATGTAGCATGAAGTAAGAGCAAGAGAGGCATCGATTGATGTCTATTCACACTACCTAACCTAGCAAGGTCCGATCAGTACACAGGCACAAGTCAATACAATGTAATGTCGAGCTTACTATAGCTGTAGGTAGTTGTAAGCCCGCTGGAAACGTGGGCCGGGGAAGTGCTTATCGGTAATGGCTGGGGTAATTACACACCTTTTTGCTTTTTTTACATTGACAATTCAATTTACCAGAGCAAAGGTACCTGGACCCTGATCGTCCGTCCCGCCATAGGACATCTCGGAGCGCAAGCCGGCGGGTACTCTGGGTAGGATGTTCTGGTACTGGGCTTCAACTCATTTTGTTGGGTTAGGGTGGGATTGCTAGGGATAGTGTAAATCAGGATACTTTTACAGTTTACGCTGCTTCAATAACATCTGAGTTCTGCCAACAACTAACAGACTCATTACGAGCTATGACGGGTGATGGATTTATTATTAGGTACATAGTCCATAGGTTCTGTATAGGTTTATAGGTGAGTATGCGTCGATATGTGTGTGTGTGGGGAGGATAAACAACACTTGCCAACACTGTCACGCAGGTCACAACCAAGAAACACCGACAAGTGACAACAAAGTATTTCGTCTCTTTTGTCTCTTCGCTATGTTAGTTTTTTTTTCCTTTTCCTGTAAAGATGTCTAACCGCTATTTGTGGCTGAACCAGTGATTGGCTGGACTGGACCGGGGAATGGGGAAAGGGGGACCGCACGACGGGTGGACGGGAAATGGGTACGTCTTAATGGATAATGGATGGGAGGGTTAGATGATGGGTAAGGGGGGGTGGCTCGTAGAGCTGACTCTTACAGTTTAAGGCGGTCTGGGCTGACTTGCCGTACCAAAGAACTATACACCCCTCCCCCCCTACCCCTTCCCATGCCATCCCCCCCATTACGACCCAAAGAACAGAGGCGGTCAACGTGGAAACACTCGGGCGTGGGGGAAGAAGCCCATGTACTGCCTCCGTTGTCAAGTCTTCGCCGCGATGATTCATGTTCCACACCCTCCCTCCCTTTCACCTGGCCGATATATATCTCGTCATGGTCTCGCTCTCCCGGCTGCCCTTCCCATGACTCCATTTTCTTCCCCAGGGTAGATCATTCATACTACTAACTTGTGACTATGGTCTTTCATCACAAGCTTGACTATAGCAAGCATATCCGATTCTGATTCTGACCTAGAAGTCATTTTACTCATTGCCGACATCGCATTATTTACTAGTATTACTAGTACTGCTCATCGCCTCGCTTCGCCTATTCGACTTTTGTTCGACTTATACACATAACAACTAGAGACATACAACCTACACACGAAACAGACATCCTATTCCGAAACCTGCGAACTTACTCTCGAGTATATCTATTCATCAAAAAAAAGAAAAAGAAAACCATATCCAAAATGTACAGCCCCTACGGATCGTACAGCTCTATGAGCTCCGTCACCCAGCCCCTCGACATCGGCACCGGTAGCTATCTCTCGCGCAACAACTCAACCTACCACGCCAACTGCGCATTCCCCTCGTGGCCCCAGCGATCGTCTCTTACCGACCACGAAGAGGAGCGTGCGACGTCATATCTCTCGGACGACGACCTTTTCCCCTGCGACCCGCTCGAGGACGACGCGCACAGCATCTCGAGCGCGGGCAGCACTGCGCCCACCTCGCCGGCCATGATCAACGCAGACGAGTTGATGCAGATGCAGCAGCAGAAGATGGCGCTGGAGCGAGAGGCACTCAAGCAAATCCTCAATGAACGGGATCGTCGCCGACAACAACAGCAATATATGCAGCAACAGTCCAAGCGTCACCGTCGCAGCAGCGGTGGCTCAAGGAAGAGTTCCAAGTCTAGCAAGCACGGCGAGATGACCCCCATCACCGAAGCCGGTGAATAGACTGCATGCGCATATATTTGACGACCTGTTACGAGATCATGATTGGTACGTTCCTTACACAACCCCCCTCCCTTTCCCACCTTTTCCTCTTCTATATTTGCTTTTTTTCTTTCGCTGTAATTATTTTTACCGGCTTTACAAACAAACTCTTTTGTGTATGCGTTCGTTGCTTGGGAACGTGCATCTTCCAATAGAAAACAAGACTGACCAAATTGTGTATAGCTTATGATAATGTCCCCAATGATACCCCCCTGATATGACTATACGATACCCCCATCTTGACGACCACATACATTTTTTTATTACTATTTATTTTTTTTCTCTTCTGTTTCCACCTTGAACAACAGCAGCAAGCAGCCTGCATGCATGAGTCATCCACCAGAAGCAAGATGACGGCATTCCGCACCTTTTACAACAGCACAGCACATGCAACACACAGACGCACAGATACACCTATACACACACCTAGACTTACCACAAACCCGATCACGGCGAGACATAGTGTTGGGGGTTGTAGTAACTTACTACAGTCTATTCCTATATATCATCACATGATCACATCTTAACACTTCAACACATTCGTTTACCATTTTATTTGTTGTGTCCCTATTCCCATCATCGCCAGCATCATTGTTGGCAGTCAAGTCAATATACGAGGACAGGGGTGAGACTTGTTTTACTCTCACATCATCACCGAAAATACTCCGGATGAATGATCATTACCTACCTCGTCTTTTTTCTTAGACTCCCATCAATAAATCCCATACGAAGTGCCAACGTGCACCACACCACCACACATCCGCACTTACACACTTACACTCCGAGCCAACACCATCAACCCACCCACTCATCTCACCCAACCCCTTGGGCCGAACTTCAACAACCCAACCTTCAACAACAAAGCAACCCACATGAAACAATCACATAAAAAAATCTCAACCCCGCGCCAAGTCTCAAAGAATTTTTCTTTTCACAGTAGAAGAGAAGAAAAAATTATTCCTTGGACTCGACGCGGGGCTAGAGAGAAAAAAAACTGGGTTGCTTTGCTTTGAACACATGCAAAAGCATGTGGTGGTGGGGATCTACAATTGAGAGGCGGTGAAGAAGCATTATGCGACGGCTTCTGATTGGTCGGGTGGGGTGTAAGTGATTGGATCTCGGGGATTTTTCTTTTGCGTTTTTCTTTTTATTATTATTATTGTTCAACACTTTTCCCTCTTTCTCGCATACAATATGTTGAAAAAGGGATAGTTTAGAAAAAGAAGTAGGGATGCATGGAGGGGGAGGGGTGAAATAAACGAGAGTCGGAGTTGGCGTACTTAGTCGTGATGGGCTGGTTGTTAGTTGCAGCAAACCGGCCGCGCGGGATAGAGACAGACAAGAGAAGGAAGAGGGGCACCGGCGCTTTGGGTTGTTTCTATGCATGAAACCTTTTGGTATTTTTTTATTATCATTTTTTTTGGTCGGTTATTGTGTGTTTTTGTTTTTTTCGGGGTTTGAAGGGCAATACTACTAAGGAGGACAACAAGGATAAGGTTGCATGAAAGGAACTCTGGTTTCTGGGAACTGCATTCGCGAGCATTTGGTTTCATTGGATAGGCATCTTTTTTTATATCATCATGTGTGTTCTCTTCTACACTCCTGTTCCCCTTTTGGCGGTTCCAAATTTGCATGCATAACTTGCTCCTCGTACGGGTGAGATGCGGAGTCTTGGGAGTTCTTTTTATTACTCTTCTCTCTAAGCAGTAGAAGCATGTAAGAGGTTTTTTTTTGCGAGAAGACAAGATAAAAAGAGGACAGAAATTTGGAGTTACTACAGATCATGGGAGTTTTCATTTGCTCGGACTTTTATTGGATGGTCATTTAGGCACAGCATAGCTTAGCAACTTTTTAATCACGGTATTCTCCAATGAGTACACTTTCTACAAACCAATATATTACTACCAAGCTTCCTATCACCAACGTCTTCCTTTTCCGTCTTCAAACCCGCATGTGATTCTGCAGCAACACTGAACATGAAATGCACTCATTCCGCTTCAATCTCGGCCTTTGGCTGCTGCCGGTGCTCGGACGGCCGAGGGAGAATGTCTTAAGAACGGACGTGGGGAAGTTAGGTATACGTATATGAGTAACTATGGGGATGGCGGAGGTGATTCTATGACTAGATAGTTTTCTTTTTCTTATCAGATAGATAGAATACCGGGTTAGGTGTGCTTGAGGATCCATCATGTACGGAGTACGAATGCCCACTGAGGGCCAGACCGCAGAAAAAGAAAAAGAGTAGAAAGAAATTAAGGTCACGGACAGCTCCCCCGGCAGACCAGAGTTCTCATAAGCTAGCTACGTTATGAGTATGCAAAGTGTAGTAGCTGTATGCACACATATCTTGTCTTCTATGATAATGATGATGATCTTCACATGGGGGGTGTGCGCGCCGTCGACATCCGGCAGCACCAGCCTTTCCTCATTAAGATGTTTGTGGCTGGGCTAGGGTAGTGGTGATAGGAAGGAAGCATCCGAGGGAGGAGAGGCGAAAGATTTGTTGTGTCAAGAGAATGTGAATACACAAAACCCTTAACCCTACTACAGTATATCACATCGTCGTGATGATCCGATAGTGGGGCTCGCCATCTTGTATCTTAGGTATATTATAGCTACTTGCTATAATACACTCAACGCGGGAGCCGATAAAAGGCGAATCATGCCCTATGTATATAATCGTCAAGCGCGCCCACTCACCCCCCATTTCTGCCCTCCTCCTCCTTTGCCCCTCTCTTACCCTCCCACTACCTCCTCCGTCCTAGGAGGAAATGGGAAAGTGAAGACACATATCGGATATTTCGTAAAAGTAAGCAGCGAATTGGTTACTACCAAATGGGACCGAGACCGATGAGTGTACCTACACAGAAAAGAATAGGAGGTCTTAGATGGGGTGTGTAGGTAAACATGCGCAGAGAGAAGAAATCTAAAACTTAATTGTTGCCCAACGTCGGCAAGCTAGCTAGCTAGCTGTTTACACATCACACACCACACATCCACATCATTGTGACTCAGAATAGAAGAGGAGGGGAAAGGAGTAGGCGCCTAAACTAAGAGATTGAGGGGAAGAGAGAGAGAGAGAGGCATGAAAAAAGGGAGTAACTCCGCTACAAAGAGGAGAAGGGGAACGGTAGGCTCTGCTTAGGTAGGCAGATACGAAGAAGTATGAGTGTTACTGTCATGTCTTCAATTTCTACCTATTTTAGACATTCCAATTGTTGTCCTGAGAGTTCTCGTTGGATGAGTGGGAAGTGGTCTTCCAACAGGCCACCCGACAAGGCAACGAAGTCAATGCCCAAAGAGAAAGAAGAAAAAAGGAGAAAATTCAAGCGTATCATCCAAGCTATAAGTTATTAAGTGTTGGTAGGCAGGAACGAGTGAGTTACCATAGCCTTGGATAGGGTCGAAAGGGAAATAAATAAATTGGGAGGGGGGTAGGAAAGGGCAGGGAAGAGGGGAGGGGTGAGAATTGCGTGCTGTAGCCGCCAATGAATAGTGACATCAAATCTCGCTGTCGCCGGCCGCCCTCAGTGTTGGTTGGCTGCGGTTGGACCCTTTTTGCACCTGTTGACCTGACCGCCGGGTTGGTAATATATGTACGTACATATCTAACTGGACCAGTGGATGGCTCACATGACCTCAAAATTCCACTTCATCGGTCATTGGAAGGGGAGGAAGGGGAGTGGGTTTTCGGTATCGAGCATGTTGCTATTGTTGACGCTGGGGGTGAATTTCGCCTTCCCCCCTTTCACTCTCTGACGGTTTACGTCGGGGTTGGTTAATTGGGGAAAGACAATGAAACGACTAACTGTCTGATTAAGTATGATTCTCTTAAGTGTTGTCTTTGCTGGTCAAAGAACTATTTGCCGGCTAAAGAACTATATGAAGGTTGGCTTGGCTTAGTTGGTTTGTTGGTCCGGTGGAACAAACGAAGACCATGTCTCGGCGACTAACAACCGGCGGCGGGGATCGACAATGAGGCTTTCGCGAGGGAGAGGTAGGCAGGAGGGTGGCGATTGCTACGGAAGGCAGGCGGCGACGACGATGCACTCAATACAACCTCGAGGCAGGCCTTCACCCAGAGGTTCCGCTAACGTCGTGGCTTGCCTTATCACACACGGACTAACGATACACAACTCACTTACATAGCATTGAGTGGCAAAATCGGCCGGCAGAACAACCTATCCACGTATATACCTACCTAACCAAGATATATCTCCCCAGTCTCTCTGTCACTCCTCAAGAGACCGGATGATGGAAATGCAAGATTCCATCATTGTGGGGATTTGTCATTTATTTTGGACCCTGTACTGTATGCTGTGAAAGTGATGGCGATATCGAGGCGTGATGTGATTCCAGATATTGGTCTTTGCCGGGATTGAAACTGAGGGGATCTGATGAGTTACTTTTGACAGGAACAACGAACTTCCCCTCAATCATCCCATCCCCGTTGCCATCCACCTTTCGATCCCCCCCTACCCCGGCGTACTTTTGACAGATGTTGGAAAGAAAAATCAATGCTTTCCCGCTATATGCCTGCCTCGTACTATACCTTTTTTTCTGGGACCTGGTCGGGGCTGAACCTTCTTCAGCAGTGGCTATAAGATTGGCATATAATAGGCATGGGTTACCGCTTGTCAGGTCAAAGCACACTTAGGGTATTCAATGTAACAACCCTTACCTACTATGCATTGTGCACCTCGAATGCGGAAAGTGGGAAGCTCGAGCTTTAACGAGTCGAGTTAGGGCACACGAACTATCAATGTGAGATCTCCTCTTCCCGGCCTTGCTAGCCTGCTTGGATTTTTTTAGGGAGCGGGATCATAGAATGATAGTCCGTGAGCTCTAAGCTCAGCGCCACTATCTAGGGGAGCCAGGGGGCGAGATCCCGGCGGGAAGCGGGAATCCGTCTGCCAACTAGAGCGGCCCGGGGGATATAGAAGGATCTTCCCTTGTGTGCTTCCGCTGTGATTTGCATGTTAAGATTCGGGGTCAGGGGGGAGAGAAGAAAAATCGAGTCGTGATGGGGAGCTTGGGCCGCATCCGCGCCATAAAGAGCTTGTTACGTGATTAATCTATTGTTGGCCCCCGGTAGCCTGGGTCTGCCTGCTTATAAGTGAAATTTCAATATCGCAGCCTTGCCAGAGTCGTATATGCTGAGAAACTGGGGTAGCATCAGTCATTTCGCCTTGTCATGTCCAATGGCAACCGCAATGCATTGTATTAAACTCCGGGACCCGGACGGAGATTATCAGCAAGAAGCAGGCAAGTATAAGCAGAGGAGGATAAGGGGGTTCGTCGTGACATTGTATCATTACTAATAGTAGATGAGAAGGGGAGGGGGGGGGATGGGATCAGGCAGGCAGGGCAGGGCAGGGGAGAGGTTTGAAATCCAACACCGTTCAACGTTGTAAGCAACATATGCTTTCAGCCACCGAGTAAGTAGAAGTAGGGTAGTGTAGGGTACTTCACGGGTACTTTACCATCCGTACCGGGACTACGAATGTATGTATCTTGGGTATGACAGCATGAGGGTCCATGCAAGGGGTTGCTAAGTTGAGAAATCCATATGCATCTCCTCAAAAATAGTTGCAGAAAACCGCTGCATGGCCCAAGTCCATTTCCGCGCCACAGACTGAAGCTGGTTACACGTGGATTAAGGTTGTTTTTAGCCTGTATACTCTCGAAAATGAGGATTATTTATTTGAATGCGAATGCATACTTAGTGTATTAATATATAAACATAGAGTTAAAGTTGTATACTTGAGTAACTATGTAGCAACCTTGAACTTGAGACAGTTTAAAGTCTTTACATGGAGAGGATCAATCAATTGGATAGCCCCACAATGTGTAATTGGGCTCTTACAACTCGTAGTCTAAAACTTATATCACTTTGAATTACATCAATTCTCTTACATACTTACCTAGCCACATGTAAGCAAACAGACAGCATGTTGTGCGTGCGTCTTCATTACCTGCCGCTGACAATCCAACGTGTTCTAAATCAGGAAATATATCACGTCAGACCGACTATTTCTTCTACCTAGTGTACCACGTCGCCAAGATAGCCCACGAGTGAACCACCGTTCTTCCCGCTGAATGTTGAGGGCGAATCCAGCGGTAGCATTACGGGATTAAGGAGGGTAATATACACCCAACAACATGTGTTCCTTTTACTACGTCCATCCACCAATTCTTGACCGGAGGATGGTGTTCATGATGTCTATGTAGTAATAAATGAGGTGTGCCTCGTTTCTAACGTGCGTATCTAGGTAATAAGAAATCTAGATTACCTAAACACCTCATAATGCTCACGCTGTAGGTCAGAATATCTTACTACAGATAGTTGAGCGCCTCTTGTTGACAGGTCGGTGTAAGTACCTACCTAGTTATTGTTGAATGAAGTTTCAATACATCCAAAGAGGTATCTGAGGGAAGCGCATTGACTTTGTAGTCACATGCCTTCGCCCGCAGAATCGTGTCTGTCGTGGGTACAGCTGGAGTCTAGGGCGGGTCTGCTATACAAGCTACCCTATGTAGAGAACAAGCGACAGGACAGCTCCTACGGTATATGCGCAGTATCTCGTAGCTTGTACAGCGCAACCTGTTGTTTCTCCTGCTTCTCGACGAACGTCTGTCAGTGCTCCAGTTCAATTCCGATGACGTCTCATCCCTTGTCTGCCACATTCGCTGGTCGATACGCTATTTTAGGCATAACCAACTTATGCAAATTATCTGATCAGCGTGGGTGTGATGGCGCAGCGGGAACTTGAAACTACTCAAGATGGTAAACATGGCGAAAGCCGCACTTCCAACTATCGACGCCCTCCAGCACTATGTCTGGCTAACGCTGCCCGACGCTGTCTAGCTGAGCTCTGGAGTTGTTTCCATCATCCCACGTTACCTGCCTGAAGTCCCGAAGACGTGGTCAGGCGGTACATAGAACTGCATCCTTCACTGCTAGCGAAGACGAAATTCGCTGGTTGTGGGTACTATGTGATGAGAGCAACACGGGATTTCCAAATAGTGAAGCCGGTGTACGTGCCCACTTCCGACGAGCACCTTTGATATTCAGAACGTGCCGGGAAAGACGCCGGTGTACATGCTTGGCAACACATGCGTGAATTTTTAGACTCTTGGATTCTTCGTAGGCGATCCTCACCCACCGAGGGAGGGCACATGACAGGAAGATATCTCTCCTATGCGCACTTTTAAAAAAGAATATGACTCTAGGTGAAGCAGTGCAGGTATAGGCGGAGGTTCACCACGTGAAGGTGGAATACATGTACACCGATAGGTCTGGTGGAGAGGGGGTTCGCTATGGGCAATGGAGTTCTGGGATTGGACGTGAGATAAAGAACCGGGTTCGAGGGATGTCTGACGGCTTAGGAATCAGGCATCGATAATGGAGGAGGTTTTCGTCAGCGTCAAACAAGCAATCTCTTATGTGAAGTTGTGACAGGCTCAGAGGATTAGAGTAACAGTCAATGGCTAAAGCCCAGGGGAGAAGGGGGGTCAGACAGAGACCAGCCTACCAGAAGACTCTAAAGGACTCAAGGGATGGAGATGTTCTATACAACCCCGCACTAAGAAGCGCTGCCCCTCGATGCTAAACACGAATGTGACTTGTGATAATGCCAAACCCTTGTTCGAACTAATATTAGGATGGAGATCAACTGGTTGCAACTTGACTCAATGTAGCAAGCTAGCCGGTTCGAAGTCTGTGAATGGATCTGAAAGGGTATGAAACAGTTGGTAGGGGGCCAGATTGGGTTTTAAAGGAATACCTATTTGGTAACTCTGAACCAACCAAGGTCTTATTTTCAAAGGATGATCTTCATGCATTCGTGGGAGGCTCTTCGTCATATGTCAAATGGGTTATGCGAAATGTTACCATGACGTAGGGTTTAGTAGTTATTGTTAGGCAAGGGGGGGGGGGGAAGAAGTTCTGGCAAACCAAATATTCTGGGCTACCTAATACATGATACATATAACAAACAATACATACCTACCTCAAGCAGAAGGTACTGTTCTCTTGAATGTACGAAGTAGACCAAGCGTTATACAGTTGATATGAAGATGTATCGACACTGCACTATGATACGTTAACCTCAATCGACCTAACTTATCTAGTGTCTTTTATTTGTACCCAATCACAACTTATAGAAACAGCCATTCTGATTAACCTGTATGATTATGTAGTTGACGGACGACCTCCATGTCGGAGTTAAGAGAAACCCCATGATTGATGTGTCTGATACCTCGATACAAATAGATATACACTACATACATGTACCTATATACCCCATCCAATAACCTGAGGCCGGTTGCAAGGAGGGAGACTAGAAGATAAAAAAGTTCTGGCCAGATCAGGAAACCCGTTCTATAAGCTGCATGTGCATTGCTTGAACGGAATCGTATGTTATGACATCGAAACTTTCGACGAACTGATAAATTTCTCTGCATTTACCTGGTTCTACACGATGAATGGATACCGGAAGCAAGTTCCCTGATATCATCAAAGGTACAGGGGGGAGAAGGAGAGCTAGGTAGGCTATGTATGTGGTATGTGGTTATCAACTTCTTTCTTCTTCTCGGCTGCCAGCAGCCTCAACCTTCCTATATTGCTATGACAACATACCAAACAAAGTTCTTATGCTCATGCATCCACGGCATGACTTAGCACACGAAGCTCCGAGGCCGTGATCAGTGCCACATGTGAGGTACCCGTATAAGTCATGTCGGCACCCATCGGTGAGTCTCTATTATACCTAGGTAAGACTTTTTGGGTTTAAGTAGTTGCATTGAAGAGAATGTCGTATAGGATATAATTGTTGTTGTCGATCAAGTGATAGTGTAGGGTCTTTTTGGTGGGGTTGAAAGAAAATAACAGAAAGAAAAAAGTAAGTGATAGAGAGGTTCCTCCCGGTGCTTGGCGCTCTCATCCATGATGCCAATCACATACCCTGGACTACCTACATATATCCAATGCTATAACTAGTTGTACGTATACGTACCAGCTCCAGACTTACAGGTAGTATGGAGGTATGTAGCGAGATTTTGCTTTTTAGGTATGTACCACGCAGTACAGTACTTCAAGTTGTAGTACATGTATAAGTTACAAGGTTAGTGTAGTGTAGTGTAGTGTAGTGTAGTAGCAGTGTAGTAGTCAGTTGAATAACATCACTAAACCTAGCCTAACCAACCTCCCCCCCTGCCGTGGAGAATCGGGGACTTGAATAATAAGCATCATGTATCTTACTTTTTAAAAAAAGAGTATCCACTTTTCAAGACAACCCCTGCTTCTGCGGACCAACGAGCTTTCCGGTCACGCATTTTGCCGCCAGCTCGAATGCTGGGAAATAGTTCTCGTCCAATCAATTCGAATTTCTTTAAACACCCTGGTCGGCAGTGAGCCAATCTTTGCCCTCAACCGCCATTCCACTACTCTTAGGCGCTACTGCGAGGAACGACGTCCGTTGTTGGCATTGTCCATTGTCCATTCTCCATTCTCCATTCTCCATTCTCCATTCTCCATTCTCCATTGTCCCTCTTACTTTTTATTTTATTATTATTCTTTTTTTTGTCTTTGTCCATGCGAACCCCAATCCCCAAATCTCTCCCACTTCTCTAACCAACCACATTTCCCATCTCGGTATGTACACTACAAATTACCACGAGGGAGGTAAAGTAACGAAATCTTAGTGGTAGTGTAGTATATACTACCACATACACTAGAATGAAAGGAGGGTCATCGAGCCCCGTAGTTTTGGTCCTTTCGTCCTTTCACGTCCTCCTCTCCCTCTTTGGTACTCACACCATTTCTACTCTTTCCACATTTTCTAGCTGGTTAGGCTCTGACTGGGAAAGTAAAAGACTAAAATAAAATAAAAAGGGCAAAGAGGGTAAGTAAAAAGTGTGGTTGCTTGTATCTATTTCTGACATCTCAAAGCCCCCTTCTCCTCTTCCCCCCCCTTCCCCTTTTTCATGGATGGATGTAGGTTATGTATGCAGTATGTAGTATGTAAGTTATCTACCTAGTATGTACGTACATAGTAGGTATGTAGTATGTATGTACAATACATACGTATGTAGCTCAAAGCCCGCCCCCGAATATGTATGCACTTCCAGAACCACCACTACTACCACCGACTGCACCAACCCTCACCACCACCACTAATACCAACGGGGGTTTTACAGCCTAGCCCGTGGCTTGCAGGGAACTGTCTCCAAGCCTCATCTCAGGAACGGAATTAACAACTACCAGTTAAACCGTTTTACCTGCTGTTCATCTTTCTTGTCTAAGGTATTCCGCCGGTCTAATTAGTGTATAAGTTGCGGGTTGAGGGCATGAGACAGACTCTCTCGTCCCGCTTTCGCCGTCAAGTGACGAAGCTAAGCCTTGGGAACCCATTGGGAATCGAATCACTATAGGTTGGCCCTGAGAGAGCCACAAATGCACCAGCAAGAGTTTGTGAGGCTAATTATATCAAATATTGGTGTACCCTATCCCTTCCCTGGTCTGGAGCTATTGTGAAATCCGCCAGTCACTTCGCCCACAGCACTGGAAGTCGACCTCGATCACCTTGCTACCCTGTCTTATTCCCTGTCCATTCGGCATGGCCATGGTTGATCAGACCCCTGCCTGATGCTGGGCAATGCAGACCTTGGCTTAGCCGGACCGTATCCGCTCTTGATATGGCCGCTGGCTTTTTTACTACGTAGTATATGCGACTTTGGGCCAAACAGAGATCAGATTCTCCTCTTCTTTAGGCGCTGTACTTTTAACTGCTGCGATACACGACTTATTTGCTCTCTCACACCCCCGAGCTTGACCTCGGTGCCTTTTCCTATCTTTCTTTTTTTCGCCTCCCCTATCCTATGTAATTGCTCCGGTCTTGCGTGCGATCCGACCTCGACTCTCACGAGATCTGGTACAGAAACAAGCGCCCAAAGAGAGTGTGAACGCAAATATCGTTACACTGCCGCTGATGCACTACGCACCCACGAGCCACGAGGCGAAAACCAACGAAGACACATCACTGTGCAACTTATACTGACTTGTCTCCGCCTCTGGGTCCTCTTCCCTCCTACTACATATCAAACCTTCTCGACCATCGTATAAACCCAGACGAGACAGATATTCAGTGAGCGTTCAAACGCCGAGCAACGTACCAGTACGCTCCCGTGGAACCCGGCAACCGCCCCCCTTCAGTCTGATCCCGAGTTCTGTGCTCGAAGAATTCGCCTTGGGGAAAGCTCTGGCATACGGAACGTGGGATAGAAGATACTCCTCCGGGAACGGGCAGTTCAGGTGTTGCGTGTGATGTTCGGGGCCCGAATTGTGTAGCGCCCCCGCTTGTCTGGATATTGGGAGACCGGTCTCGAGAATATACTTGCAATCTCGAGGTGAGTGAACTATTCCGGGTTCGGGTTCGGGTTTCCTTGGCTGTTCGTATAGCTCAAAAGGGACACGCCTCCTATGCACGATGGGAAAATACATGCTCGATATTGCTGTGCGTTTCGTCCACTTACCATTGCTCCAGGATAACACGTCACCATGTCGTCCTCTAGTCATCAGCCGGCGTCTCGCCATCGCAATGCCTCCTTGAGCTCAGCTGGGCGGTCTTCGAGGAAAGGGGTGGTGGCTTCTGAACCCAAGGACTTTACTTCACCAACCGCACTGATGAGGTACTTTGAGCCAACATCTGCTACGGCTTCTATGTTGCTCTATGCACGTAAGTACAGCTACTATTCCATATTAAGCGAAGGATAATGGCAGTTGACAGTTCTCTAGAGGGCAATTCGGTAGTTGTTGCACATCATGATAGCTTAACGATCGAGAGGCGTTTCTCACGTCATTCTGCGGAGGTTCAACTGCTCGCCGTAGATACACAAAGCGAGATAGGAGCCGGAAGGTTGGTTGTTAGTTACGACGTGGATATGACGGCAATCGTTTGGGACTTGATGACAGGCGATGAAGTAGCTCGATTTGCATCATATGAGAATCTCACCTGCGCAGCCTGGATGCGTAACGGAAACGTTGCATTTGGTAAGTTTCCCCCCTTAATGTGAAATAACCCCCCTGGACGGTCTTTTTCACTAATCCCATCTACCTTTAGGCAATACGCAAGGAAATGTCATTCTTTTCGAGCCTACAACCTCGGAGCACATTTCAGCAAGGACAATTGATCAGATTGCTATAACAGCTTTAGCTCCGGCTGCTGATTGCAGAACATTTGCCATCGGGTGAGTAGTCAAAATTCATAACTTAGGCTTCAAAGTGCAACTCTAGCTAACCAGCATAAAGCTACCAAAATGGGTCTCTCCTTGTTGCCACACTCCAGCCTCGATTCACAATCCTGCATAACCTTAGCACTTCTAGAGCACCATCGCCTATTGTGACTCTGGCCTGGCATGCGTCATCGTCGCGCCAGAAATCGGACATGTTGGCTGTCCAGACCAACGATGGCGACCTCCGGGTGTGGAGCGTGGCAAAATCATATAATAGCGATGATCCTGCTAAAGTAGTACGCATACTAAAACGGACAGACAACTATCAAAACGGTCCCAACTGGATGGGTTGGTCGAAAAATGGCCGCATAATCCAGTACTCCGATGGGTAAGTCGATCTCGCATAGCCTCCTACGCGCGCGCTTAGTTTAGTATATCTGGGTCTAACATCCACCCCTATAGCGAGACCCTTTCATGGGATGTTCGCACCAAACATGTGACCTATGACAGTATCCCGACCCTCGAGCATGTCCGCGGCCTGGCCGTGTACGGGCCAGGAGCCACGTTGTTTACTCTTGGCGCCAACAATACTGTGCAGCAATTCGACCTGAACACACCCTCCATAATGGTCTCTAACGTACAGCACCCTGCAAATCTGTTGCCACCATCACCCCCGGTCTCGATCGAGGAGCAGCCCGAGCAAGGAGTCGTGATTATCGGGACCGAGTCGGATTCTTCGATCCCGGTTGGTGCCGAGATATCGGAAAGCGATGATGATCACCTCTCACCCATTGCAAGAATCGTCCGTGGAACGGATTCTGTGGCCGAATCATACGAGCAGGACAGATACATGACCTCAAGCCCGGCTTCGACTAAGAGCTCAACCATTTCGAAGTCTTCCACCGGTTCTGGTACCCGTGGCCGGTATCAGCCCTCGGTAATGTCGCGTGGCATGACTGAGAACACTTACATCTCTGCTGGATCCTCCCTCAGATCCTCAGTTGCACCGCCTTATGGCGATAAAGATGCTTACTCTCTCAGTAGTGTCAGTTCCGCTTCTGTAACATCGTCATCTCGATCTCGGCATCGGCCTTCCCGCCTTCGTAATGAGGTTCTACCCAGCCCTGATGAGGCTAGGGTCAATGACCTATTCAAATTTACTAGGAGCCGTCTTCATGACATCCCCTACAAGCGGGCTCCGCTTGGAGACCAGACGCAGTTGACTAATGACGATTTACGACGGCAAATGCTAAGCATTATCTTTGGTTGGAATAAGGATGTTGAGGACCTTGTCCGAGACGAGATGCTGCGCCATCCCAGTGGCTCCGCCAACCGGATTCTGTTGGCCAAGTGGCTGGGAGACATTGACTCTGATGTGATGACTGCGACTTCCGAGAACATGACCTCGTCTGACTGGATGTTGTTGGCTCTCAGCGGTATTGGTGGCCAGGCATCTCAACACAAGCTCGGCCGTGCTTACGTTCAGCGTCTTCTCGAAAACGGCGATGTGCACGCGGCAGCCACTATTATGATCGGAATGGGCGACCACAATGATGCGATAGAGATTTACGTTTCGCACAAGAAATACTTGGAGGCACTCATCTTGCTCTGCTTATTCTTCCCTAGCGTATGGGAAAGACAAGCTCAGATCATTAAGAAATGGGGAGATTTTGCTGTCCAGCATGGCCAACAAGGGCTGGCAATCCGATGGTACGTGTCCCCCCTACTTCGACTATTATTCTATCACCCGTAGCTAACATGTCCGAATAGCTTTGCTTGTACGGGCCTTGAATCGACTGAGCCATGGACTTCGCCCTCAGCTGCTCAACTAACTTTCCAGAGCTTGAACCAGAGCATGAACCAGAGCATACCCGAAATTTTGAGCCCACCGCTCTCTCCTCCTGGACTGAACCTTGGACCTCAGCGAAGTGTAGCAAAGACATCAGCCCTAAAGCTCATCACTACATTTGGTGACTCGGGAAAGAAGTCGAAGTTCTTTGCCGCTGGCGACGACGGACAGACTCCTATCGCAGCCGGTGTGACCCCTATTGCTGAATCCGCCGTCTCTCCTGGAGGTCAAGATCCCAGAACGGCTTTCATGCGTCCTTCGCAAAGAAGTGCCTTTAACACGCCCTCTTCTGCAAAGCCCACTACACCAGGTGGATTTGGCCGACAGCGATTGCCTTCAATCGGAGAGATCCCCGGTGATGCAAACCCTCGTGACCTGCTGAAGGGAGCAAACCTGCCTACTCCTCCAACCGATGCGATACCTGACTCAGTTCGAGCGAGGACACACCATTCACGTAATGACTCTGGTGAGCAGTATTCTGCAGGTTTAATGGTTCCAAGAGCCGCCACAGCTAGTCCCATGATGATGAGGGATGACCACCGCCGCAAGGAGGCGCCTCCGCTTTCTCCGTCGCCTGAGTCGCTGCAGGCCTTAATGCAACAAGGTCGTCAAAGCCGGAACGGTGCCCGTGAGCGAAAGCCTGAGGGGATGCAACTGAAACTGAGCTCTCTTGACGCTGCGATGAACAGCGACGTGACATCTCCGGAGCAGTCGGTTGCCTCATCGACTCGCTTCCATTGGCCTAGTCGGCGCCGTGGACCGGCCTCCGTCGCTAGTTCTGTTACATCTAACTCGAGCGCGGGACGAAGCTACCGGCAACATGCTGCTGCTGTTGCTGGAGGTCGAGGCTTGGATGACTATATACATAGCTTGGACACTGCGCAACATTACTCCAAGAAACAACGCAGCCGGGAGAGAAGCCGCCAGCGCCATGAAGAACGACAAGCTCGTAGCCGTGAGAACAGCCGATCCCGCAAGGCTGCTGCGCGTGAGAGCTCTGAAGACAGAGGTCGCGGCGTAACTCGCAACTGGACGCCAAAGCCGGCTAAGCGTTCACCAACCTCGCCGATTCCTATGTCGCCCGAAGATCTTATCAATCTGAGTACCCCCAGACAGATGGAAGAAGACGTAGATGGCAACATCGTGGTGCCTATCAACCTTGACTCCCGTGACCCTTCTACCGTCCGCAAGTCTAGCCAGATTCGCCGGTCCTCGCCAATGAGTGTTCGTTTGGCAAGTCGCCCTTCAAGCCGTGCCAGTCGTCAAAAGAGCCGTGAACGAAAGCCGGCAGCGTTGGAACTTCGAGGCCGCAGCGACAGTCGCGGAGATGGTTCCATCACAAGATCTCCTTCGTCACCATTGCCCATGTCAAACCAAATGAAGTTCTACACCTCAGATGACGATGAGGATTACCGGGCTGCCATAGAAGCCAAGGAGCAGTTTCGGAATAGACACAACCGCAGTGCTAGTCAAAGAGACCCTTCATCGCCCGCTGTCTCGCGAGTTCGGGATCGATCCGAAAGTCGGCGTAGAAAGAATAGAACCCCTGGTGACCAAGAGCCTCCCGTGCCAGCCCAGCAACAGGTCGAGCGGCCGCAAATCCAACAGCAGCTGCAACCACTACAGTATACCCCTACACGCGCAGGTGACCTTAAGCAGATCTCGTTAGAGAGACAACTCAAGAAGGAGGCTGCAGCCCGAGAACTTGAGGAACGACGCAAGTCCCTAGCCCGCCGTCCCTCAGCACCTCCGATCCCTCACCCGGATGAGCTTTCACCTATTGCCTCTCGTCCTCCAAGTGCCTTCGAGCTGCCCCAGACAACATACATGAGCCCTAAGGAACTTCCCCCCAGGAGTCAGACTGCCGATCCGACTAGGAGAACGTCTAACATGCGCAGCCCGAATGCTCCAGCAATCGGTCTTCCGGCTACCCCAAAGGCGATGCGACTCCAGTTCCAGACCGATAACAGGGCAAAGCCCGCTGTGCCCCCCGTCCCGACTTCTCACAGGTCATCCCCGGCAAATTCTGCTCAACCATCGCCCGATAAGCTACCTGCTAACAACTCGCCCACGAAGTCGCCTGAGAAGGAGTCACCCTTGACTCTGCTCCCCTCGACCGTCTACTCGCCCCCTGCACGGCCAAACATCCCAAGATGCATGTCCGCTCCCATCCCCGAGGAACCCCCAGCTATTCCCACTGCTGGTCTACCTACCCACTCCGGCTTCCAGCAGGGAATGCAAGCCGGCAACCAACCACCCCGCAGGGGTTCGCTTTCGACTCGGAAGATGAGCGTAGATGCTACGTCCGGCATGCGCGGTATCGACGAGATCCTCGGTGCTGGCCGGCACTCCAGACGACCATCCCGCGACGACCAAATCCCGCCTCCGCCTCCCCCGCCTCCCGTTCTAAAGGAGCTCCAACACCTGGCCACGCCACCACCCCCTCCTCCGGCCCCTCTCCCCGGCGCTCGCCCGAGCATGTTCAACGGACTCCACAGCCCCGGCTCCATCGAGATCGTCATGGACGAGGAGGACCAGAGCCAGGCGCCCGCCGTAGCACCCATGCACGAGGCCACCGTGCCCATCATCGCGCCCCCGGCCCCGCCCTCCTCGCGCAACGGCCACAGCCGCGGACGCAGCAACACGGACAACAGCATCGCGGGCCGGTTCAGCCGCGCCACGGAGCGGATGCGGTCCGCGAGCCGCGGGCGCACGGGATCCGTCCTAGGAGGCCGTACCAAGTCCCCCGAGACGTCGTCGCCGTACGAGAGCGTGCAGCCGCCCGTGAGCTACAACGCCCAGGCCGTGGCCGCCGCCGCCGCGAGCCAGCAGATGCACGTCGAGCGCCACCCGCGAGAGGTGAAGGCCGCGTACCAGCAGCAGCAGCAGGGGGTCGGGAGCGGACTGCACCAGAGCGAGATGATCTGATTTGAGCGTTATTTCCCTCCTCCCTGTTGCTTATTTTCTTGACTCTCCTTGCTACGGACTTTTTCGATACTCCACGCTTCTATATAACCGAGCCTCTTTACATATAATTATATACGACACGTCATCATCTTCTTACCTTTCTCTTCGATATGAAATCGCATGGCCGGCGTTTTTGTTCTCTTCTTACTCTATTCCTTTTTCCTCTCTTCTCCATTTGATACCACTTCTTCTGTTTGACTTTCGCGAGTCTTTCTTAGGGGGGAAGGCAGACGCGTAACCCCGCCCCCTTTTTACTTTCTGTAGTTGGGAATGATGAACTAAGGGGATGTTATATTATTACGAACGACAGAACTCATCTTACCCACCTCTTGTAAGGAAGGGGAAAGATATATTTTAACGGCCGACCAAACTTCGCTTCTTCCAAAAAATGCCTTGTATCCTATTAACTATTTATTTACTTCTTCTTTTGACTCTCTACCATGGGGAGATGGGGTTTTTATCACGATACCCGATTCTTTTTTTATTACTCATGTTCCATCTTACTATTATTTCTTCTATTACCTGGAACTTACTTGGGTAGACTCCGTCTCTAGCAAAAATCAGTTATTGCCATCTTTTGCATCATGATTCATGACCGAGTGGTGGGGAAGGGGTGAGCAACTATACACAGGGAGAGAGAAGAGAAAAAGGGAAGAAAAATACAGCACAAAAAATATCAATTCTTTACCTTACAAGGCAACTCTTTTTATAGGCACCATATATATTCTTTTAAGTACGATGAAACCACACCAAGAACCAAAATTCACGACATGGAAAATAAGGGAAAAGGCAAGGCCACACGGCTAGGGGAGGAGGATGAGGGGGATGTCCAAGATGATGAGCGAGACAGCGAGTAAACCAAGAAGTTTTGCTGTACAGAATGGAATGAAAACATGGACTCTTTATTTTTCTTTTCTTTTTATACCTATCTATTCATTCAGTCTCTTTACTTCGGTTTTTTTATAAAGTCCGCTATGATGATTATATAACCATCTGGTTGTTGAGGAAAACCTCTCCTCTCACGCCCCTCCGAAGAAGAAGTCTAATTCAGCAGAACCGGGATACACATCTGGAGGTAGGGAGGGAAAAGGGGGGAAGAGCAGGGCGGGAAAATAACACTATATAACGACAACGACAACAACAAAAAAGGACTAACAAAAACTTCTTATGATGACGGGAAAAACAGAGTGGTGTTTGCCTCACGGCATCGATTTTCTGTGGCTGGTAGCTGGATTCATACCTCTTTCATTCTTCACTTTTTACTGCTTTAGATTTGAGACCTTTTGGTGTCTATCTTGATTGTAGCTCATAGTTAGTTTTGGTATTTTTTTTTTTTTCATAGTTAATTGCATTGGTACTAGCATTTTATATTCAATATCCAACGTGCACATGTAAATGCTGTGTTGTAGGCAGGAGAGAAAGTAGAGGCACATAGAGCGCCAATGGAGTTGGCCTAGTGCATGTTTTAAGGGGGCGCTACAGCGGATGTAAACGTTGAGTATCATCTCATACGCAAGAGAACTCGGGTTCGAAAGAGCATTAAAAGGGAATTTTAACGCCTTGCAAAATACAGGGTCGTGATCCTTATAGTTGAATTAATTGATGCAAATGTTAAAAAAATTAAAAAAAGAAAAACGGAGTTGACAATCTCCATCTCAAACCACTATCCCAAGACCCCGGGCCAGACGTTATCCAGCACACCATGCGACGGGGGAGGTTCTCTGCAGAGTGAAGCCTCCCTGAAGTGTACCCTCCATTTCCTAGGGCCGCCCAAGCAATCACTGGTTACCCAAGTGGATGGGCGGCCACCGCGACATTTGCGCTGGGCGCGGCACCGGGGGTTCTTATGGATTTGGGAGTAGCGGAATGAGAATGACAAGCGCCTTCTACCCACATGACCATTACAGTCGAAAGATTCAGGTTGTTATTTGGGTTTATAAGGGACTTGACGGGTGAGCTCCGGTAAAACTAGACCCTCTCGCAGCTTATTGGAGGATCGAGGCCTAGTGTACCTAACCTTATGCATTAGCACTCTGCCTCCCTGTAAGTACCTCTGTAAGTAACTATGTACTACGCTGCTAGCTACGTATCACCTATTCAATAGGAGCTTCGAAGCTTCAACTCATTCACCTCAGCTTCAACAACTTCCTTGAAGCTATACCCACCAATTCTACCTTGACTACTTTTGTATCTTCCTCTCCAGCTTCTCTCTCACACACAACATGTTTCATCCCATTATCTCACTACATCGATGAAATTGCTTTTGCTTGTCTTTCTGTCCATGTCCATCCACTTACACCACCACAAACGAGAACGAGAACAACGACGAGCGACGATAATCACCAACACCGCCCTCGCCAGCACGAGTCCTTCTACCACTACCCAATAACAACAACAACCATGAGGTTAACCACAACCCCCTACCTGCGCATCCGCCGCCCCTCGCCCACCACCGCCGAGTTCACCGTCTCCACGCTGCCGCCGCTGACCCCCTCGCTGCGCATGCTGCTCCTAAGCATCACGCTCCTGCGCACGGTCCTCAGCCTGCAGCTCGTGCTGATCCTGTACACGCTGTGGGCCTCGCGCTCCTCCCCGCCCTCGTCCTCCTCCCCGCTATCCCTCCTCCTCGCACACCTGCACCACGCCCTCACCTCGCCGTCCCCGCCCGCCCGTCTCGCGTCCTACCTGCTCGCCCACATACCCGGGTACGCCCTCGCGCCGGCGTGCGCGGGGGCGCTGTACGCGCTGGCCAGGGCGCGGGTGCACGACGCCGAGTCGCTGCTGGTGCTGCGCGGGCTGGGCGTGCAGACGTCGGGCGGGCGCTTCATCCCCACGGGCAAGATCCGCGACGTGCTCGTCAACGAGGCGTTCCGCGGCTTCGAGGTGCGCACGTACCTTGTCGTGGTGGTGGACGGCGAGGACGACGTGGTGGTGGTGTTCCCGCGGCTGCTGCCGGGGGCGCGCATCGTGGAGAGGGTGTGGAGGGGGGTGAGGGAGTGCTTGTATGAGGAGGGGAAGAGGGGGTGGGAGGGAGAAGGAGGGGGGAGGGGGATTGAGGGAGGCTGGAGGTGTTGAGTGTTAGAGAGAGGGTGTAGGGAGAAAAAGGGGGGATGGGGGATGGGACTATGATAATTAATAGGGCGGCGTTCTTTGGGGACTGGGCTTCACGGATGGGAAAACGGGCCTCTATATAAAAGAATATTGATACCCCCGAGGGCCGGCGCATGCATGGACTATACAGGTATAGCAAATTCATACACACACGTATGTATACAAGCGTTTGCATAGAATATTCCAAAAACACAGTTTCGGAATATCGTGTTCAAGAGAAACCCATGTCTCGAACTCGTTGTATATTTAACTTTTTTTTCTCTATTCTCCCTTCTCTGCTTCCGCCGCCGCAGCCTCCTCATCCCTCGCCCTCCTCCTCGCCGCAAACACCTCCCTCATCTCCGCCGCGCTCGCATATCCCTTCTTCCGCGCCTCCTTATCGTACACCTCCTCGGGCGAGGCCAGCCGCACCTTCTGCAGCACGGGCTGGTACTTCCCCGCGGCGCGCTCGCGGTTCGCACCCTCGAACACGCGCTGGTTCGGCGGGGCATGCAGCGGCGCGCGGCGGTCGCGCCGCAGGGTGATATCCGCCTGCGAAGCCATGAGCCCCAGCAGCTGGCCCGCGAGCAGCTCGTCCATCTTGCGCTCGCGCCAGGACGCCCACATCTCGTCGACGAGCCCCGAGGGCCCGTGCCGGTGCAGCGGGTTCTCCTCCCCCTGGTACACCCACTCCATCGCGTCGACCATCCTGCGCCCGCCGTTGTCGCCGTAGCCGTCGTCGCCCGCTGGCAGCGCCGGGAAGATGCAGTCCCACAGCACCAGCGGCGTCTCGCTCGCGAGCGTGTAGTTGGGCCGCCGCGGCTCGGCCTCCACGTCCAGCAGCCGGTCGACGATGGACGGCTCCTCCAGGCCCTGCCCCACCATGAACAGCACCGCGACCATGCAGCGGATCTGGTGCCACAGGAAGGCCGAGCCGCGCACGTGCAGGTAGTACACCCTCGGGTAGACCTCCTTCTGCCCGTCCGCGAAGGGGCTCCCGAAGTCCGCGCCCGCTAGGTGCGGCAGCGCGGACGCGGCGCCGGGCACCTCGACCACGTCGGCCTCGAAGATGCGCCGGTCGAAGTTGGTGATGCCCTTGCTGGGGTCGACCTTGCAGAAGTTGCGGAAGTCGTGCAGGCCCTCGAACTTCTTGGCCGCCGTGCGCATGGCGTCCAGGTCCAGCCAGCCGTCCCGCACCTTGTCGTTGCGCCGCGCCGGGTGGGTGAGGCTCGTCGGGAAGGGCGAGTACGCCGGCTGCGTGAAGAAGTACCGGTACTGCCGCTCGCGGCAGTGGTGGCGCGCCGAGAACCCGGCGGGCGTCGTCGGGCACCAGGCTAGGATCCGGATGTCGGGCGGTAGGAGCTTGTTTAGGATCTTGGGATATGGAAGTTCGTCGACGAAGTCATCGAATTCGCGCTCCTCGGCAGGCTCCTCGGCAGTCTCCCCGGTTGATTCCGCTGTGGTAGTAAGGTCATCCTGGGCTCCCTCTAGGTGTTCATTTTTTGTCATGGTGTCATCCCCTAATGGTGTCTTTGTTGGTTCCTTGGGCAGAGGCCGATTACTTCTTACTCTGATGGCGATGACCTGACCGAAAGCACTGACTCCCCGATCTGTGCGTCCACACTTCGAGTACTCCCACTCCTCGAAGCGCACTTCCTCCGGCTTTTCGGGGAATATGAGGCAGGCTTTCACCAGCGCTTTCCAGAGCTCTTCCTCGATCGCTGGCTCTTTGGTGCTAGCCTGGTACTCGAAGCCACCATAATTCTTGCCCAGATAAGCAAGCTTCAAGGCGATGAGCCTCGTAGAATATTTTGAAGGATCTATAGCACGTCTAGGCTTTTTCTTCTGTGGCATGGAATTACTACTTCCTTCAGGGGCAGCCGTGGCATCTGTAGAGCCCTGCGTGAGAGCTTTCGCCTCTAACTCGTGTACTCGTTGGATGAGGGCTTCCTTAGTCCATCGGTTGTAATCTGGCGCCACTTCCATGTTGGTTGTTGCTAATAAATTTCCCGGTCTCGGAGAATGAGCAGCAGCATAAAATCTGCGTGGGGCGATTTGGCGATAGATAGAAGCCGTCAACCTTTGGAGGGGCCGATTGTAATGTGAACTACGGATCAACCTCATGCATTCTATATCCTGTCGCAGGTGGTTCAATATATAAATATATTCCCAAACGGAATATTATAAAATAAAATAAAATAAAATTCTAGCTAGCTCCAAGGAGAGAAAAAGAGATCTTCAAGGAACAGACAGAATAAAACGTATTCTCGTGTAAGTCTGAAAAGCCTCATATGGACTGAAATACTTGAAGTCTTCAACATGAGATGGGAATTAATAAAGGAATTCGAGACTGGAACTGGACTTCTTAGTGGTCGCCCAGCTTATCGATAATCGTTTTTAGAGAAGCACTAGCAATTTAAACTGGGCCCCTTCCCCAGAGGTTACTACATATGTACATACTTCAGCAGCTTAGGTACTTACATCCTCAGTAGCTTTCTATCCCTTGTACATATATCGTCTGTTAGGTTGTAAGCTATCACTTATGGAAGAAATCACTGTTAAAGTCCTGCTTCTCGGAGATGATAATGTAGGCAAAACGACGTTTCTCTCGTATGTAAACCCTCAAAGTCATTATGGAATGAGAAGAGGATAAGGAGAGGGAGAGTCTTCCATTAATCAATTGATAATAGGCGAATCAGTGGAGGTGGGAGCTCCCTTGATGGCAGAGCCTCGTTTTCCTTACTGCGAGATACAGACCAACCCTTCATCTTCGAGGTCCGAAACAGGCGGCGAACGTACCGTCTTGAGTTCTCCGACACGTCAAGTCCCGAGAACTGGCGGTCATTAGAACCTGATCTTGTCTTGATTTGTTATGATATCAGCCAACGGTCAAGCCTCACCAACATGCAAAACGTTGTATGTATTATCTCCATCTATTTCCCACCCTTCTCGGTTCCTCTCCTTCTTATAGTAGTTCCCCATCTCCTCTAACCCCCTCCTTATAGTGGATAAAGGAGGTTCATAGTTGTTTCCGTGCCGGGGACCAGCTCCCTAAGATGGTTGTAGGGCTCAAGAGGGACCTGAGATCCGAGGATGATGCCAACGGTACTATATATCCCCAAGAGGGATATATGGTAGCTCAGGAGATGAGGGTAGATAAGTATGTGGAATGCTCGGCCGCGACTGGTGAACTTCTGAAGCTGGCCTTCGAGGAGATCTGTAAGATGGCCGCGCAGACAACAACGACCGCTGGTGCCCAGAGCGAGGGTGGTTGTGCAATACTATAATAAGCCATGGAAAGGGAAGAGGAGGATATGAGGGTTGTAGTGATGGTGTCTTAATTAGGTATAGGAATTGAAATTACATGAGTCCTCTCGTATTTTCGGTTTGATTTACTTGCGTTCACTCTTCTGTGGTCTGCATGGCATCTCCTTGGTCTTCCTCTTCCGCTGGCGGGGGAAACTGTCCGAGGACCTCGATGACGATATCAACAATCTCTTGCTGTTGGTCTTCACCAAATCGCTCCTCCATGTCCTCGAGCACTGCATTTAGGTTGGCGACACTTGTAGGGCGCATGTTGATGATCATAGCAAGTTCTCCTTTGCTGATCTCGTAAGGGCGCAGTCTCTGGATCAGTTTGGGAATGGCTGAGGTATCATAAGGCAGAGGCTTCTGACTCAGGGGATTCGGGTGAGACTCAAAATATTGTAGCATCTTGACATGAATGTAAGTTTCATAATTTCCGGGTTATGGGCAGAAGAGAAGAATTGTTTATAACGCACCTCCTTTCGAAGAGTTTCTAAATTCGCTGGACCGCGACGCTTCTGGTCGTGGTACTGCTTTGCCTGGTCGTTGAGAAATTTGTAGACCTCGATATTGGTCAAGACGGCACTTTGCGCCTCTAGGATCTTCATCGCGACAAGGTATGTCCAAAATCGTATTGTAGAGCAAAACTTTTAAATTTTGATATACAAGATGAGCAATGAGAATACTTGCTTTTAAGTATTGCGTCTGGATAAAATAACATGTAAATGAATATGCAATTGGGTGAGATGTTATTGTTTATATGTACGTACCTAGGTAAGTTACTTAGGTTAGATATGTAAAGTTCATCTGCTTTGAACATTTGTAAAGGCAAATTCGAGTCTTCAAAAAGTCAGTTTATCACCAGCCGTAAATATAGTGGCCGACACTGCCAAAGTGGGGGGCGGGGTGCTTCTGTACATACTTAGTGGGGCTGGCGGGGTCTGTACCTCTTTGTGTGGGATCATCCTAGCATTCACCGGTATAAGTCAGATCTATAACTGTTAAGAGCCTTTTCTATAGCTTAGACATATAACCTGAGGCTTCTTTTGGGGGGTTTTTAATATATAGATTAGTGAGAAAGTAGGGTTCATGATATATTTGTAGATGCTCACATAACCTAACTAACTGGATACCTAGCTATGTCGAGTTAACACCAACTTCTCAACCAATACACAATACACAGTGAACCATTACTACAACCGTGTCTTCGTGTGTCCCCTAGATTGAAATAGCAACTGTAATGAATGGGAAACTCTCGATCTACTATACCGTGATCATTGAATCCGTAGTATTCGTATGCATGTTATAGAGTTACTAAGTTACTATAGAGCAGTGTTCTCTAACCCCTACAGCAGCAAACTTCTAAAGAACAGAATTAATGTGAATCAGGATGACCCTATATATTAATCAAGTTTATAGTAGAGCAGATTAGAGAATACTAGAGTATAGTGAATCAATACGCCATTAGAGCTAGCATTATGAATTCATTACAAATCGTCTAAATCTACCTATTTTAAGCATGGTGATGCCAGAGTACTACTCGGGGGGTAATACGCTCTTTTCCCAATAGAAATCGGTGAGAACACCTCCTGATTAACCCAGCTGTCTGACTACACCATCTGGATACCAGATGCTCATGTTAATCAGAAGATATCCTCACTGACCTTAATTCAGCAAAGACTTCTCTACCGGGCAAGCAGCACCCTGGCATCGCCATATTTAAAATAGGTAGATTTAGGAAATACCAGGACCCTTGAAGGCATCATAATTCCTGGTTCCTCTGGCATCTTCGGCCATAACCAAACATATACCCCCGTTGGTTCGCTTAGGTAGCGCTACGGGTTGTTTGCTGTCCTTCAAGGTCCGGATTCCATAAGAATCGAACCGACCCCCAGTCGGTCAGAAAGGCAGCTGAAGGGCACCAAACAGCCTGTCGCCTTACCAAAACGAACCAACGGGTTCCCAGAGAATTCCATCCGGTTATACTCGTCAGCCCAAAAAGGCCGTGTGTATCCACCGCAGAGCATGGCTGCTGGAGGCAGGAAAGCAGCACACAGGCCGAAGTCCTAACACCAACACCATGGCGCTTGGTGAATTGCTTCATAGCTTCACCGATCGATAAGCCGCGCATGTGATCGAGTGAGAGAATATCTTTCTCTGTCTCCAGAATCTCGAGACCCTTCTGACTATTGGTCTTTTCGGACGCCCCGTATACTTTTGCCTCCACACCTGTCTCCTTCTCTGCAATGCAAGCAGCACGTCTTTCTGCGTTCTCTTGATGTACCATGTCGAGAATGGATTTGATATATCCCGCTTTGACTTTTCCATGACCTCTTCCTCCAGATGCCACTGGGAGTGCAAGCAGCACTCTCCTTCGGCTCATGGAGTAGTTGGTCATTCACATCCGTCTCCGGGGGTGTGACATACTCATCATAGCTATAGCTTGCAAGCAGCAGCTTATAGCTAGAGTGTTTTCCCTTCCCTTACAATATCAACAGCCAAGCAGGCAGGCGCCATGAATTAGAGACAAAGTCGTCCCTTGGCGATTATAGGAGTGGCATGAAATGCGTCTTCCTGGATGGGTCTGTTAGCGTCTTCCTTCTCTAACCACTGTGTGGGAAAATATCTCAAAACATTAGCCCTGAATGGGGAAGCGCATCCTAGGCAAGGGGGCTTTGGTCTGTACGGCCCTGATGAAGGCACTCCTGCCACCGGTTCCCTTATATGGTGAGGGACACCGTCAAACCAGACCTCCTTTGCCCTTGGCGGCACTCCCCTTTGCCGGGATTGGTGGGATTCATATCCCCAGGGTCAAACAGCAATCTAGCACTGGTGCCCCGGGTAACGATATCTAGGGGGTGCACCGATCGAATGGATAAGCACCATCATCAGGGCCGTACAGACCAAAGCTACCTCGCCCAGGATGCGCTCCCCTATTCGGGGCTAATGTTTTGAGATATTTTCCTACACAGTGGTTAGAGAGGGAAGATGCCAACAGACCTGTATCGGAAGATGCCACAGGTAATATATATTAGCTACAGTCCCTGTCAAAATTAATCAAATTTTGACAGGGACTGTACCCGGAGGGTTATTTTTTGATATGATTAGGATATATTTAGTTGGTATTGGCGCGAAAGTCACGCCGGCCAGCCCTAACTGTGTTGACAGACCTCTAAAGAGGCGATGCCGTCGTATTGTTTGGGAACCACCCGTTTATGAGGTTATGTGGCATAGGATTTATTCTTACCACCGCCTTCGAGTGACGGTGGTGAAGAATCCCTAGTATAGGGGGGGGCGAGTCGGCATCGTTGCTTAGGGGCTGCCAGCGCGCGCCTGGCACCGAAGTATCGGTCTGCAGTATCGTAGGTGGTAAATCCGACCTCGATTCGGCGGGAATGGCAATCAGCCGAGACCGCCGAGGCCAGTGATACCGGAGGCTGTCATGGCAAGCAGCCAAGACAGCCGGGACCGATGATACCACAGGCTATCATCTTCCGTCATTGTTGACTATATCTTTCTCCTCTTGCGTTAGGTGACATAGGGCGATGAGCAATCGCACAAGATAGACCGTAGCATTGCCGGAATTCCGGCCGATTTCTAAGCCATAGACCCTGCGGGCTATACCAAAGGTATCCAGG
This sequence comes from Camillea tinctor, assembly GCA_022578605.1. Classification (NCBI taxonomy): domain Eukaryota; kingdom Fungi; phylum Ascomycota; class Sordariomycetes; order Xylariales; family Graphostromataceae; genus Camillea; species Camillea tinctor. The sequence continues at coordinate 212,648 of MU394059.1, read as the reverse complement.
CACTCTACGAGTGCGGGAGGCGCCGTTGAGGCACTGAGGAAGCGGCGGCTGTTATGGCAAGCAGCAAGAACAGCCGGAACCAGCAATACGGGTATCATGGCAAGCAGCCGCGACAACCCACCACATGGTATCCGATGCTGCTATCTTGGCAAACAGCCAGTATACCTCATTAAGATCGCTGGAGACAGTCGTTATGAAACTGATCTGCGAACGACGAGTAAGTATATAGCACTTCAAGCAGGAGCGATAAAGAATAGAACCATGAATATCATGTGAAAAGGGAGCATACCAAGGAACGAGATCAGAATTTGCTGGAGGGAAAGCATCCCAGGCAGCAGAACGACAGCGAAGAACGTCCACAAGATCATGAGATGGTTTCCCTGATGATGGGACCTCGAGTTCCTTAGTCCCGTCGAGGATTCCTATGAAATCTCCCTCTGACAGGAGGAAGAAAGAGGGAGGTACTATCTCTTCTCGGCGTCAAGGAGCCTGCGGCTAGTTCCCTCCATCTCCACATCGTCATCCTCTTCCGAAGAAGACGACGGCGCTGTGAGAATCAGCGCCGGCACCTCCGCCGGGGCACCAGTCGCCGCAGTAGACGGGCCAGCCGACGGGCCAGGTACTGCTCCGGAGGGATACTCTGGACCATGGCGCCCGCCGCCAAGACGGCGGATCCAGAGCCAGGAGCTGCGCGGGGCGAGGATAACAGACCGGATAAAGAGCCGAAAGTCTGCTTTCCAGACTACCTCTAGTCCTGTGTAGTCACATAAACGAGATCAGCAACTTTCTAAGGTGATGTCTTCGCTTGAGGAAGATGACTGGTGTGGATCATCTTTTGAGTTTGAAGACTTATGTTTGAGTATGAAACTTTTTGCAAATACCAACACGGCTATTCTTGGAGGGGTTAAGAGTCATAGACTTATCGACTTACCATGAAGGTTGAAGTAACATGGGATATACCCGTCATGAAATCATGACCATATGGTGGCTCCAACCATAGGCGAATTTCGCGCTATGATGCGGCTGGGCGATCCGTTAGGTTGGGCATTATTGTGAATATTATGCGGAATACCGACATTTATTAGGAGTGGGAGTAATTCTTGCATACCCTTCAAATTAGAATTAAGATGACGGCGGCAGTAATGTTGATAGTGTTGGTGCTTCCAGACGAGGCTTGTTGATTGCTTCCCGTTACTCCAGGGCTTATGCCCCCCTGGAGCACTTTTGGATCGATCATTATGGCGCATGATACCTGGGTCCATGAAAACCATTTTCGTTTTGGCATAATCAGTGTAAAGTGGTTGTCAGGGGGTTATTGGAAGCGATCAACAAACCTCCCCTGGTAGCATCAACATTGTCATTACTGCCGCGGTCGTCTTGATTTTAATTCAAAGGATCAGTTTAGGTATGCGAGAATTATCCCCATGATCTCAGTTGCCATTTCGCCACACATATCCCTCGTTCGGTGAACGGTAGCGGGAAACACCTATTTAAACTGGAGTTACTATTTGCTATGCTGCCACAGATCTGGAGTCAAGAAGATCTTGTTTTCACTTACGAATGAACACGCCATCCGTGTTCCCGAGGGGTTATGAAATTAGGACTGTATGTAAATATGTTAGCATTCTGTTCTGACAAACATATAATGCCTGTATAGAAAATAGAATCTCTTAAAGTAGTAGAGGAAGGGCTCAAATTACATTAGATAACCATGACACCATGGTTTTTATTCTTAGGAAGCTTGACGTTAAGATTCCGCGGGCGAAAGAACTGAGAGAAATGTTAGCTTATGAGATTTCACAACGGCCTAGGTACGTATTCGCTATAAAAGGCACATTGGCAAGTGGTATGGGTTTTCTTTTTGGGGCGATATAGGATAGGCAGATTACCTAGAGCTGGAGCTTCTTTTTATGCTCACTTGTGTCGGAAGTCATGCGAGTGATCGGACCTAGGGGTATCCTTAAAGGAGGAGGGGGAGAGGCTTTTCAATAGGTAATACTGGGTAGCAGGAGATGACTGAGGTATAATGTGAAGCAGTAGAAGCCATAAAAAACGGCCTTTGGGGGGGGGATGTTTGATTTTTTGGAGTGTCAAAACTTGCTGTCTATACTCACATATCGCTTACTTAATAATACCTTATGGTCTGCGGAGTTATTCCATAGGTATCTAATTGTCTACGACGCTGAAGTCATGCATTTAGAGAGACAGGCGGTCGGGTCCGTACAGGTAGCTTCAAGGTCGCGAGTTGCATCTTTCGCGAGGTACTGGGTGCTACTGACTGAAGTGCTGTCAGGCGCCTCCACCCCAGATTTAGGAATAATAGATATATGAAGTTAGGGCTACCTGATAGGTAGTTATCATGATCTCATCCTATGAATTAAGATTGATTAGTTTATTATGATGAAGAGGATGAGACGAAACATAAATCTTAGGGGAGCAGCCTGCTAATGAGAGGAATGTGAAGGAATGGGGGATGGGATAGATTTGTTACTTACCATCAGCTTTTGGCTTTGGTTACTCGAATTATGATGGTATTATTATGACTGGAAATGATGAGCGTAGAAAGGTAAACACTTTGTAATAATGGTATTCAAGTCATGTATGTGGTCTCCAAGGTACATGGTGAGGTGGAAGCGTGAGATAGAATAAGGCTGTGGGAGAAGGGGAGGAAGTGAATGAGAAAGAGGAAGAGTAAGTGAAGGAGAAAGAGGAAGAGAGAAGGAGGGAGGGAGGAGGGAGGGGAGTAATTTATAGTGGCCAGAAATCCATGTGTCGTAGAATTACTGATTTGCTCCCCCTTCTCCAAAGGGAGGAAAGAGGTATTGTGAAAAGAGCAAACTTCTAGCCATGTACACGTTTTCATGTTTTTGCTTTGTTTTGGCTGCCTTATTGAGCAATTGAACGTGTTTAAGAAATCATGACTGGTATAACGTACATGTATTATGCGGGTCTATGACACGCAGATCGTGAAGTTCCCTCGACGTTCACAAAGTAACTACTTAGGTACCTGAGATAACGCACCAATTGTGAATATACAAGGAAAGGACCTAGGAACATATTCAACAATGATTTCCCCGTGGAGTTCTTTGGGTTATATTCTACAGGCACGTACTCACATTCTATGATTAGTAAAGGACTGCGGTTGAGGGTTAGGGTTGGTTCATTGTAACAGCCTTTGATACACAGCTATTATCAGATCAGAACTCATAATAATGATTTAGATTTTATAGAAAATATTCCAAAAACATTACCCTAGGTCACACTGTCTATCTTGAAAAGACTGCTCTGCTATGACTCAGAAATCGTGGTTTAGAAAAGCCAAATAGGGGAATAGGGGGGAGTGTTCCTTTTCTCGTGGGTTCACCCCCGTATTTTCCACCGTAGCTACATTATATATTACCATGACGATACGAAGTCACTAAGTACCAGTACCATTGTTATAACAATGGAACAATACCGTGGTTTGGCGTGGCTAATCTCGTGGAGCCAGGCAAGAGTTCTCTATAAATTCCCAGCTCCCATCCTGAGACCAAACCAAATCCTACACATACACATCACCTTCCACACAACTTTCACCATCCCTCATAAAAAATACTCTCTTAACCCATCAAACCTACTCTTAAATTCTCAATAAGAGATTATATTCTTAACCTCCTCACCCCAATAATTTCTCTAATGGGCATCATAATATTTCCTAAATATTAATTTGCGGCCATGAGCTTCATAAGTTCTTCATCAGCAAGCCCATCGACTAGATCGACTTGTTTGCATCGCGTAAGTTGTGAGCCCACTTCAGATCACAAGGGCTATCAGCCGGAGAGAGGCTTGAAGTATTAATGCTGTCCGAAAAAGACGATCATAGCCATTCAGGTCAGAAGCCCCAGCGCTGATTTCATCATAGGTACTTTTGCTGCCATCCACGACTATCTACAATCAGTGAACTGACCAAGCGCTGGAAATCTCAAGACCAGGAACGCCCAGCTTCTCCAATGTCGGACATGTCCTCTTCTGGGTATGCCGCTTCACCCCCGCCGACGTCATGGTCCCTGAAATCCCAAGTGAGCTCACATCCTACGTGATGCAAACAAGTCGATCCACCTCATGGGCCCGCCGACGAAGAACTTATGAAGGTACATCTAATTCGCCTTACACTATGGAACTTACTGGTAAGCCAAGGAGATGAGATAGCATAATTATAGTTTAGAAGCTGATACATGTCACAGGAGGCTATGATCGATTCCCAGCGCGCCATCTGCACATCTACATATTTCCTAAGGTTTAATAAACCACTGCGGACCTGTCTACCAAGAATTTGATAGGGCTCTCCTTCGGTGAATAACACCCTTCTTTGCATTTTGATCTCTCACTTAAGTAAACGTCGAACGCTAACCCAGAAATTTCATAACTAATCATTCAGTCCTCTTCATACCTTCAGCAGTCTTCATAATCAGACTGCTTGTCTATACATTCGCACATTTTCAAGGGCTTGTTTGTCCCCTCTGCTTTCTTTTCTTTGAGAGTCTAAAGAAGGTCGCTGAGTCCTTCAAACCTGCGATGGGGTCGTGCGCAAAATGATCTACGGCTATGTCCTCCTAATCATAGACCGTGACGATCCAACGGATGCCAAACTGGTAAGAGACGCTGAGAGAATCTCCGGGGTGGACGGCTGGGTCCAGTTTATACTGGCCCAGGGTTCCCCCGAAAAGGAAGCTCTCTTCGAGGAAGCGTTGAAAAGAGTATGAAATCCATCTCCCCTGTGGTAAAACTAGAGCCCTGGACTGTCGATCACAGATGAATGCTAATATATAAATCTAGCTTGCACATAACTTCATGACTTCATAAACGGAGTCGGTCGCGTTTATGGTTCGATCATCGTGAGCCTACCAACCTACCAGCATTACTATAAGCCGTCGTTCCTAACCGCTGACTCAAAGACAGGTAGAATCGATATTATTCGATACGCGCTGGAAGCTGCGTGCCTCCTGTCGCGCTGACAAGTTCCTAACCAAGGCCTCTGAGGTCCCCATAACACACAGCTCAGCGGCGAGCCATGCGGGTGTCTTAACGAGAAGATGAGTTCTTCAAGTCGCATCATTAGATACGGCTGTCTTGGCTGCTTGCCATGACAGCCTCCGGTATCACTGGCCCTGGTGGTCTTGGCTGCTTGCCATGACTGCCATATCGGACACAATGAAGTGCTGTGTCCCAGCAAATTTCACACTCTCTTTTCCCCCTATCTAGGGGAGCCTGGCATCCGTATCACTGGTCCCGGCTGTTTTGGCTGCTTGCCATTACAGCAGAATAGTAACCGAAGTAGGATACACAACCTACGATACCGGAGACCGGTACTTCGGTGCCAGTCTTCAACGCTGGCACCACAAATTCACACAGGGTTGCCAGGCTCCTTTAGATAGGGGAAAAGAAATAATGAAATTTGCTGGGACACAGCATTTTATTGTGTCTGATACCGCAGACCACCATCCCGCAACTTGTTCACAGCCGTACCACTCGGCACAACCGTACCTCGCTGCATTCCCCAACTAGTCAAACCCAAGTACAGGCTGAAACAGCCAGTGCTGCTGACAGCACTGAGTCCATATGCGGATCGTGCAGAAACCACGTCGGGGAAGATGAAGGGGAAATCCCCATGGTCCTTGATGTTTCCCCACAGAGAGACATCAAGCAGAGTGAGGATAATGGAAAGGCTATTGCCACCAAAGAGAACCCCTCTGAAGTGAATCAGCGGTTCCTACACGAGCCACATATAGACTAAGTGCTGTCGACAGTACTGGACTGGCTGTTTCAACCTGTACTCTGGTTTTGGCCACTTGGGAGATCGTTTGATTGTCAATAATGGAAGATACAATGTATCTTCTAACGCACATCCACTCCCCATCGAGTCTGGGTCCTAATCCATGACCTACCTATTCAGCGGCTGCTTGCCATTAATAGTAAAGGCAGCATCGAAATGCTTGCCCCTAAATTTACCCGGACGCATGTTGGTATCATAAACAACTTTCCTAAATGAGGTATGTAGCTATTAGGATTATAACCTAGCCTGACTTAACCCCTTTCCTTCTCTCACCTACGTAGTATCTATTTACTGACCTAGATTCTTGATAATAGCTTGCATTACCGGTTCGTCATGCCGAGGATCTTTCTTTCCTAGTCGCTGCTTGCGAAAGGGTTTCATGAAACCCTTAACTAGGAAAGAATTTTCCAAGACGTGGAAGAGCCGGCACAAGTCGCCATATGAAAGAGCGGTTGAGGAGACTCAGTCAGTTGTCCCAAGTCCTGTTGTTTGCTATTACCTATTTCTTTACATTTTCGCGTTGTAAGATATGTACTAATCCGAGCCCCATATCAGATCCGCACGAGGAGCCAGACGGTGGCCTTGCCATCCCATAATCCGCCCTAGGTTCTGGGAAACCAGAACCTAGTCTCCTCCAGGACGAGTTCCTAAGAGGAGGACGCCATCGAGCGTGGCGAAAAACGCAAGGTTATCTTGCTTAACTAGGGCCCCGCTCTCCACCCCATAATCAAGACGACTTTCTGGTATAAGGAAAGACGGTTTTTGGAGTTCTGGGATATCAACCAGAACCCGATTATACGAAACCGGTTCCCAAGTTCCTTAACAGCGCCTCTCGCACTCGTAGAGTGCCTAGATACCTTTGGTATAGCCCATAAGGTCCGTGGCTTAGAAATCGGCCGGAATTCCGGCAACGCTACGGTATATCTTGTGCGGTTGCTCATCGTGTTATGCCACCTAACACAAGAGCAGAAAGATATAATCAACGATGGCGGAAGCTTGTATAATCCCTCCTAAGTAACGATCCTCATCTCTTCGATTTGAGAGAAAAGTGGCCCCCCGTTTCTTAATCAAGCATTCCTTATCTTGAACTCTGCGCTCTGAGGTGGGTTGCTTACCCGCCTCATGATCAGAGGGACTAAATTCGCCTAAACCCATAATCCAATGGGAGGTTTTCTAAAAACCTAAAAGGGTACGAAAGCCCCAACGTACTCTTGTCGCCTGGCATGGAAGCCCCCTATCAAATTGGCATAGCATCATACGCCATGGGCTCGACTACAGCGTCACTGCCCATGGCCGTGCTTGAGGAGATGGTGTATATTTCAGTCGAGATTGGGGGAGTCAATAAAGGCAGGAGAGAAGGAGCCTGAGTTGAAGGACGTAGAATGTCGTGGAAAGGTGTCTAAAGAGAACCTGGTGGATTTTGAAAGAAAGGGACTAGAGTCACCCTGGTAGAAGTTCTAGAGGAGGGAAAACGTGCCACCCTTGGTTGAGGCGTGCTGGTACTCCTCGTAGACTTGTCTCGGTATGTATAGTCACCATAACACTATAATTATATTTTTTTCGTATTCATTTATGGTCCGTTATTAATAAATCCATCTCAGGAAGAAGGAAAATGAGCATTCCAGTCATAAGTCGTACAATCCCCTCACTCTGAGTACATTCTTCGCACACGTTATTTACCGCTGTCCGCGAAAATTTGGTATCGTGTCCCAAGGCATATCTCCTAGTGAGTGAGCCCTCAGAGCAAGAACCTAGAGACCAGCGATGTCAGTATTCGATCCGATCTCCCTACTCATCACTCCGACAAGCATTTCCTTCGATGGGGCACACTCATAAAAGAGGTACCAACTCATGCTTATATTCGAAACGACTTGAGAAAGTAATACGATAAATTACAACCTCCAGAATTAGGGAGAGGAAGGACAGGGGCGAAGAAGAACCACTCATAGTCGGCAGTTCAAGCAAAACGCGGAATATAAAGTACTCACCCAGTTCCGATGGAAAACCAGAAGCGTAAACAACGAGATCACAACCGCAGCTAGAAATAGCACGTGGATGAACCAGCTACCATTATATCGCCTACTTTGCCTGCGGTGCTGTTGCTGTTGATAGATAGCGCTAGCGTCAGGAGTCGGATCGTTCTTTTCCAGCATTTCTCTTCCTCTGCTGAGTGTATCCCAGCAAGAGCATCAAATAACACGAGACAGCGAGCTCCTTCGCACGAAACGAAAAAAAAGAAAAGAAGGGGGAGAAGACAGTTCCTAATGGAACTAATGTAAAGAAGTAGAATGGTAGTGTCGCTGACTAGGAAGGGGAGTTTTGGGTTAAAAACCACCTTGTGGAAAGCTTAAATGCAAGCCAAAATCGAAAAGGGGGCGGCGAAAGAAGGTCAAAGACGCGGAAAGGCAATCAATCGGTGGAAAAGATAGACGGGAATAACCTATTTTTTCTTGTCAGATTCTACGGCTATTCGCTGATATATATAATTCATTACATTTTCCCCGTAGCTAATAGGTACTACTTAAAAGAGTCTGTCTCCGACACGCAGGAGCACAAATTACAAGCCTTATCTCATCTTGTGCTCTCGCGACTAACACGTAAGTAAACTTGGCATGTAAGACGAATAGTTCCAATAGAGTACGACAATATAGTAGCCAAGACAATACCGAAACGGAGAGAAAAGAGAGAACGCCAGCTATCCTTGTCTCAGGAATGGCTTTGTACACACGCTACAATAAATACGTGTAAAGTGGATAGGATTGAAGTGAAACCAAAGGCAAGACACTATGTTCGCCTTTGCCAAGGGGCTTGGTTGTGATGTGATTTTCGATCCTAGTTTCGCTAGGGTGATGACCAAGAGGATCGGTTTCTACTTTGGATTGGAAGAAGAAAAAAAGATTGTAGTTAAAGGAACGCACTGAACAAGACCTAGAGTATTAACGTCTCTCTGATAACTCTCTCCTTTTTTTTTTTTTTAATCTCAAGTCTAGCTAGTTGGTACGAAAATGCTATACTACGCTATATCTAGCAGTAGAGTTAGCCTAACCTAGTCCCCCCTAAAAACGCCGTGCCATGCCATGCAATGTGCCGGTCCTATCATCGCGAACCTAGGGGATTATTATCGGGCATGTATCGTAGATAGGTGCATATGCATTGGGTGCGTACCCAGCTTCTGGGGAGGGGGGTCGGTCCCCACTCTCATCCGAGGACTGCCGGGACAAAACGATGCTGTCAATCGTGAAAGTATGTCTGTCTCTTTCTCTATTGCAAAGCCATAGCCGCTAGGTATCATAGAAAGCGAACCAATCCGATCCAACTCCTTGTCCCTAGAACGGCTTCTCGTGATACCTAGCCACGTACCACCAATCACTAACCCAAAGCAGTATCATCAGTGCCTATTGCTTCTCGCGCAGGACATCTAACTCTCTGCTTGTATTCCCCCTTATTCTCTACGCATCTCCATGCTGGCCTCGATCAGGTCCGGCGGGATTTCCCATCCGTGGCCCTGTGCGGCGCGCATATACGCGTCGATGGCCTCGCCCACGCCGTACTCCGATGTGTTGGGCTGGGCCCAGGAGTGTTTGCGCGTAGCGTCTAGAAGCCGGGCAGGTTTCGGCTCGAGGTTGCACATGGCGAGGCGGACCTGCAGCAGCACGCTCTCCATGTTGTTGGCAGGCGACCATCCCGAGTTGGTGAGAAGTTCCATGCACATGGCGCCGCCGCCGGTGACGTGACCGCCTCCACCGTTCATGAAGGGCAGGAAACGCGGGCGGATGACGCGCACGAAGGGGGGCGACATGGGGAACGAGCGCAGGAAGCGGATCTCGAGAACGATGCTCGTGACGCCCATCTTCTTCATATCCTGGGCTAACGGTAGCTCTGCGTCGAAGGAGTGCAGCTCGACGATCCACTGGAACATGTTGTTGACTTTCTCGAAGTCGATGTACCACCCCAGCTCGTGCAGAGGTGTCGTGGACTGGACCTTCTGCAGCTTCTGAAGCTCTCTCCCGATAGCTCTCTGGGCGGCTTCGGTGGCATAAGATGGGGGTGCAAGTAAACGAAGTTGGGAGAAATCAAGCCCCCCTGGTCTGAAATCCGTTTGTGGCTCTGGGTGAATGGGTGCTAAGCGTTCCTCGGCAAGACCAGAATTATCGTCACCTTCCAGGAGGAAATTGATGTCTTCCTCCTCCTCTTCGTCACTATCGGTCAATCCCGATGGGCCCGGTACCGGGGAAGAAGATAAAGGCTTCCTAATCCCCTCATTTGCTGAGGGGATGGCAACTTTTGGTATGCGAAGTTGTGAACGTTGAGGTCCTTTCGTCACCCAAGCTTTATCTTGGATGAACATGTCCGCATTTTGTCTTGAATCGTGTTGGTCTTCTTGGTTTTCAATCGGTTCCCGAACATTGACAAATAGATACCTGCATTGAATCCAGTGGCAATGCTGTACTACGAAACAGGTTTTGCTCTGGACGAATTCCTCAGGCAAGTTGATGAGCTCGCACAAGCTTATTGCACCACAGGGTTTCAATTTTGACTGGGGCCATGTTTGAGCCTATAGCAAATGTTAGCATATTTTCTAGGAAAAAGTTTGGATCAACGATTTTGAGACAAACCTCGACAAGTCCCCCGGTAAATCCAGCGAAGGAATAGCCCCGGCTGTAGTCAAAATCTCGACTGAAATATACTCCATCTCCCCAAGCACGACCATGGGCAGTGACGCTGTAGTCGAGCCCATGGCGTATGATGCTATGCCAATTTGACAAGGGGCTTCCATGCCAGGCGACAAGAGTACGTTGGGGCTTTTGTACTCTTTTCAACGCTTCCTCAAAGAGAGCTTCCTTTTCGGGGGAACCCTGGGCCAGTCTAAACTGGACCCAGTCGTCCACCCCGGAGATTCTCTCAGCGTCTCTTATCAGTCTGGCATCCCTTGGATCTGTGATGTCTTGACCGGGACATCTATCAACTTGTACGATATAAGATCGGTTAGAAGCAACGACCCATCTCAATAATGTCATTGCAGCCGGGGTTATTCGGTCCCAAGTAGCCAGCTTCCGATTTTGGCCCTCCATCAGATAGGTCCTCATTTCTGTGACAGGTGGGATTGTAGCAAGGAGCATCATCATCGTGAATGCTTTGTCTGACGGCTGAAGATCATCGAAGTTCTGATTGCATCGTACAAGATGTCCTGGGATATTACTCGGGTCGGGATATTCTTCCATTACCGTTGCAGGGCAAAGGCCATTCTGTAGCGGGAACATTTGACGTGATACAATATTTAATTTCATTGTCTGGTCTACTTTCCATTCTATACGGCCGTGGTGTAGGATGTGTTCCTCTTGTTCTTTACTTTTTTCCACCTGATGGCGAGGCGTGCATAGAACAACCCATTGTCCTACTTTCCAACTACCATGATCCAATGGTTGTGTGAAAAGAACAGTAGAGTCCCCTAAGTCTAGAGACACATCGACCGCGTCTGTCAAAAGTAGATTGCCGGCTCTGTATTCCTGGCGACTTGGAGGAGGAAGCAAAGCGGATTGTACTGGAACGAAAGTTTGTCCGAAAGGCTGTCCGAAAGTCGGGCCTTGTCTGATATTCGGAGCAGATATACTCAATCCCGTTGGAAGCTCACGCATTTTGACCCCAGAGCCATTTCCGACGAGACTGGAGTAACAGAAACTAGCCAGAAGATCAACAACATATGGCTGGTTGATAATCTCATGGTCGATGCTGGGCCCAAACCCTAGGCTCATGTATTGGAATAGACAAAGGGATCGGCCACAGACATAAGGCTTGAGTGACTCAAAATTCCCCTGTACCTTTTCATGACATATCATGCAATATTCTGTGCACCGAATGAGATATCGCAAGGCAAATTGTGTAGCAACTAGCGGGAATGATGTCTCATCGCTGCTATCGAGCGCGTCACTCGCTAGGATAGGTGGTAGCTGGGTTTTACTGCGAATCTCCTCCTCTCCATCATCCTGTGTTGAAAGGGGGTCGTTGTTATGTACCTCCTGCCCGGATGTGAGCGATACTACCGCTTCGGAGTACATCTTCTTGGCCTTATCCCAGGAGACCCCTTTCAGCTTCCGTAGCTTCATCATAGGAATAAGTTCTTTATCCAGAAACATGTCTAGTGACTCTCCAACCCACGGAAGGGATAATTCCATGTCTGCTTGTTCTTGCTCATCTTGTGCACGGCATGAATTCTGCTTTTTGGACTCCAAGGACGCCAAGGAGAGTGCTGCGAGGGCTTGGTGGAGGGTCGGTCGATACTTGGGACATTTCCGTACCCGAAATTTCAATCGACATTGTTCAGCGGGTTTTGTTATCATGTCTTCGTATGTTAAGTAACCGCCCGTGTAGTTGATAAGCAAAACAATATAGTCAGTGCTAGCTAGATCCCAGGCTTCAAGAGTTTCTTCCGATAGGCCCAGCTTATCGATCCTAACAGATGCAGATACAATGTTGTGGTGATTAATATGCTCAAAGCCGCATATCCTTCCTACCTTGAAACCTGAATCTCTAACAGCGCGGAAATCCTGTCGAATGCGTTTCAAAATCGATGGATCGGTCTCCTTTGCCGTGCTGTTGTAGAGATCTTCAGTACCGAAATCATCAAGATCGTCCCCATCGTCATAATCAAATAGGATATTTTCATCACTGTCCTCTTCGTAGATAGGGTCGCTGTCATTGCCATCAGAATCTGCATCAAGATTTGAGTGATCGTGGCCTTCTGCACTACTGTCTGATTCCAGGCAACGGCACAATCTGTCAGAAAGGTTCTGGAGCATGTCGGAAACTCGCATGTTTCTAGTCTTATCCATAGAGTCCTCAAGTTGCTTGGCAACTTGAGCTGGGACATCTTCGGTGGTATAGGCAAGATACGTGCTTTGTGCTGGATAATCTTCTAGATCTGTAGATTTATTAGATTCACCACAGCTGATCAACCGGTACTGTTATATGGCAAAAATATTCACGTAGCCAAGATATTAATAGATAATCAGCACCTTACTTACCTAGCAGCGTGACATGAATTTTTGGTTTTGATTTCATTTTAGGATGATCGAAGGTAAATATGAACTCATCTTCAATACCCTGTTTTTGGATATCGATAACACTGGGAATATCCTGGTCGGCGGCAATGGTTAAGTCGGACTGTAGCCGAGCCCGGGCTCCTGTGGGAGCCATGATATCGGGAAAGACAGGAGGTATCCTGATCGGCTGGACAAAATCTGTATAGATACTTTTGTTAGTATTTTCTTTTACTGTTGTGGGGAGTATATGACCGTTAAGAAGAAACAAAAAGAAGCAACTGCTAAAACTATCATGAAGTCGAGGGTTTTTTTTTTTGTGTGTATAGTTGCAGATAGACAGGTAGTATGTCGGCGTATGGGCTGTAAGGAAAGTGTAAAATAAGAAAAATGAGACCTTTATAGATTCCTTTAGCTCTTCTTTTATAGTATGCAGACGCGTGAATGTGTCAAATGAGAGATCTGAGCCTTGGGACAGCAAAGAGCGTGGGATTATGACAAAAAGGGGGGAAGAAATATGTGCTTGTATCCACCAAGGCGATGGCTGTAAATGGTCAGTTATTGGGTACGGACTAAGGGTATTTGAATGAAGGAAGAAAAGATGAATATAAGAGGAATTTAAGGACATAGAGAAATATATGCACAACACACATGGTGTTAGAGAAGGAGGAGGCAATACCTACCTAGCCGATTGCACACAAAACTGTAGTGACCTGACCTAAGTGATCAAAGTGTCCAAGCTCTCAATAGCCCTGTTATGGAAAGTGAATGTAAGAAGAAACGATATATCACGGGATCCAGTCTGTGGATGTCGGCGTCCAAAGTATTCTAAAGAACAAGTTAGTGAATAGGTACGCACATTCGGGTTTTTAGGGATTTTTTTTTTGTAGAAAAAAAAGAAACAAACCTTGGAAGGGTCGAGATGCAAGTCTGACTTAGATTTATTGCTAGGCAATAGAAATGACGAGAACAGCAGAGAGAAGAGAAAGGAGAAAAAAAAGAATATACCAAGGAGGTATGAAAGTATGGGCCTGGTATATATGCGCATGTATGTATTTTAGGTCATGGGTGTATGGAGGAAGTAGTGAAAGTTGCGGAGATGACGAGAGTTCATAGAATCATGCCCACGTTCATACTCATGTTGGTGTTTATGTTTGTGTTTATGTTCAGGTTGAGGTTCAGGTACAAGTTCGCATCTAAACCATAGCCAAAACGTTTAGGTCGTGTTGTTACCCCTGGTGAAATATTCCAAGGCAAACAAAGATAGTAGCCTAAAGCTTCTTATTCTTTTTCTTATTCTTTTTCTTTTCTCCTGTTAGAGGGTGGAGCAGCTGTTGGACATCGGATCTTGGGTGTTAGGTATTAGGGAAGTACCTATCCATTTGCTGGTCTCATCGAGGGGATTTGTAAATGAACTCCTTAGGTAGGATGCATACATACATACATATATATATATATATATATCTAAGAAGGAGTAAACAAGATTACATATGTAGATAGCTGTAGTTATAGGCAACCTCTAGCAAGGCTACCGCCAGCTCACTACTAGTACATATGTACATACCTAGGTACATAGCAGCTGCTTTTTTATTTGCATCAGGTGCCTGCTGACCTCCAATGCTCATTCCGTATCTACCCAGGTACCTAGGTATATTGTGGGTAAGAAAGTACTACTGTGTTCCACAAACCAGCAACATTACCTACATAGTAGGTACTGATGTACATCAGGTATCTATATATTTATGACTTAAAACCTTCCAATATCCAGTGTAGGTACCTACACATGCTTTTGGAGTGAACTTATAAGTGACCAAATAGAGGCTGAAAAGAGGTGGATACCATCTACATCTAGTACCATTACTCATGTAGTAGGTATGTATGTAGATTGTACATACATAACAATCTCAAAAGTACTGTGTACACTAGTACCCTGCAAAACCTACATAATAGATATTTTCTTAAAAAGGCAAGTGTATATACTTGATTATATGTACATTTAAATATGCATGGGTTGCTATTGGTAAAGGTAAAGGTATATATATAGGTACTTAGGTACCCAGGCATTTATGGTTGTTTGGAAGGTACTAGCGGATATTTTTTCAGGTAAAAAGTAAAACCACAAGTGATGTGATTTGGAAGGCACGGCTTCCCATGTCGAGTCACATGTATGTAGTGTATATACAGGCATGCATTTTAGCACACTACATATTACATGTACCGATGTATCTATGTATCTATGTACATGTGCTATGGGGACTTTTAAGTGGTAGCGCTAAGCAAAAACCAAAAACATGGATTACGCTAACCTTAGGTTATGTAAGTCAGGGATCTTGATCTACGTAGTACCAAATACGAATATTGCAACAATCGGAAGCTTCTTAACTTCCAATATAAACCTACAGATTCCCACATCCCTAACAGCTGCACTTCACACCATTGGCAGCCTCAATCCGATCATGTCCACCACTCGCAGACGTCAGAACAGCTCCTTAAGCTCTTCGAGAGCTTTACCACATCATACAAGGCAACTATCAAGGCAACCCATCCAGCCCAAGTCCCCCCACGTTGCCGACCCCTTCCTCCAGAGCTTCCTGGCACCATCTTTCGATCCCGCCGAATACCTAAATACTTCGCTCCCGCCCCTGCAGAGCCCAGCAACTCCGCGCTCCCACGATGGCGCGGTTCCTCTAGCCGATTTGTCCACTCAGGCCCAGAGTCACCTCTCGCAATTAAATGCCCATATCACAAGATTGACCAGCACCTTAACCCAACTTACCGATGACATACTACGGAGTGGGAGCCGCCTGGCCTACGAGGTGGAACTCTTGCGGGGCGAGACCTTGAGCCTTTCCGAGGCCTTGTCTGATGGGTTACATGGGGACATTGTCAAGTTTGTGCCGGATGGCATACGCGAGCAGACCGAGAGCAAGAGCAGTACGCAGAGGCGCGGATCCGTAGCCACCCCTCAGCCCGCACCAGCCAATGCCGAAGCTACAGCGCAGCCTGGGAACACTAGTGATCCGCCTTATATAAGCCAGTTACAGACGTTGACCCTGGTACGCACACGGCTTGATTCAGTGGTCAAGACCTTTGGGGACGCCATGGAGTTTGTTTTTCCACCCTCGGAGCTATCTGTTAGCTCGTCTTTCCTGTCTGTGTCGGCGCCCGATCCAGGAGCGGAGGCCCACAGTACGGAGGAGAAGGGGCAGCAGGTGCTCAAGCAATTCCGGGACGAGATTTCCGACTTACTCACGAAGAGTGCCGATCCGGTCGAGGGCATCGAGAAGGCGGCACATCGCATAGAAGAACTCAAAGAACTTACCGTGGTCTGGAAAGGGACAGCTGAAGAAAAAGGGCGGACCAAATTCATCGACAGCCTGGCTAAGATGGTCGAGGACCGTCATAAAGAGTTGATGCGGGAGATGGAACAGAATGGGCGCCGGGATGCCCGAGGAGGCGACGCGGAAAGTGGTCCTTCCCGGAGAACGGCTAACATTCCAGATACCAATGCTAATGTCGAGAGCAAACCGCTCTCGGGTTATGGCATAATGAGCCAACTGCAAAGACTGCGGACGGGGCTATGATCATGAGGAGAGAAATATTTAAATCTCATCCACAATATAATCTAAGCAGCGATAATGCTGCAACGTTGGGTTGGCTATTTATTCCTCTCTGGGGGGGATAATGTAATCGATCAAGGTACGTGAAATGATATACACCTAGTATGCATCTATATTTGCTCTTGCAACCCGATCCAA
This sequence comes from Camillea tinctor, assembly GCA_022578605.1. Lineage (NCBI taxonomy): Eukaryota > Fungi > Ascomycota > Sordariomycetes > Xylariales > Graphostromataceae > Camillea > Camillea tinctor. The sequence continues at coordinate 196,041 of MU394059.1, read as the reverse complement.
AGCCGAAATCCTGTTCACAGCATGCATACCAGGCATGGATATAACCCAAGTATTCTTCTACTTCATTAAATTGTAGTCACTCTGAATATGTTGACTAAACTTATTTTAGGAGGAGGCGTCCGGGGTTGGAAAGTTGATAGATGTCTATGTACGTACTTTAACTGTCAGACTAGGTATATAGTAACGGGGCGTGCGACCTTCTCGTCTATATACGCCATAAACTTTACGATATCCTCCATGTAGGTACGAAATTAAATTCCACATAAGACTAAACAGACCCTCTTTTGCTTCTTCTGAGTCGACTGAAAATGACACGCATAACGATGCTGGCAGCTGATTCAGTACATAAACCACCTACCTCATCATGCATCAGACTGGGATTGGTCGAATAGAAATGCTCTCCATCATGAAGTGCGCTGCAAGGTAGACAATGCTGAATTCCGTAAATGGCGTACAAGAGGTGCCTGTAGGGTGATTTCCAATAGGATAGGTTAGGTTAGGTAGTTGGGTTCCTACATATTGGTACATATAACTCCAATCGCTTGTAAGTGTAGACCAAGTAAGAGGATTTCTATTGGATATCGGAATTCGATCGCTTGTTGTTCCCAAAGAGGAAACTCGGCGGGACAGAATGACGGCTATCTGTGGGGCTCAGAAAAAAAAGGCTGGCATTTCGCAAGCAAATGCGCTGCAACAATTCATTTTAGTGTAAGTGTGTAAGCTGGAAGTACCAAAGTACCTCCACCATCCACCACCAACCGTCAGTAATGTTGGACCTGAAGGTTATTAGTGTGTAGTGTGTTTGTAGGTCATGAAAGTCTCTTAATCTTTTTTTCTCACCAAACAGTACCTTGGTACTATCTTCCAAACAATTACCTACTCCTCCCACATTCACTCCCACCATTACTACTACTACTCCTACTTCTACTACTACTATTACCACCACCACAAAGTTTTTCAAGGGTATTCTGGGATTAAATTATTTTCTCCCGACTGCACTCTACTTTCCTTGACATATACACTGACACAAAAACCTATTATTCTTCAAGTCTCTTTCCTTTCTTCTTCTCAGTTTTACCACTGCCATTTCGTATGGAACCTACGAGCTGAAAACCACGACTGCTAAATAGCATCAAAGAACCTCTATTCCCCGTTTTTATCTTTTTTTTCTCTCTCACTTAACCGCAACATACACCACATTATAGCTTCCGTCCTGAGCCTGCGTATCGAATTCTACCCTCCGCCTAAGTCAAGATGGCGGCCACCGAACCTGCGCAGGCCTCCACCGTGGCAGCTCTGAACAAGACTGTCAATCGTCAATCTCCTCAGCCTCAGACCAAACGAGACAAGAAAAAACAAGTCCTGACCGATCGCTTGAGTATTCTCGCCGAACAGTTCAGCCGCGACAAAGATCGACAGTACCGAGAAGAGCTCCAGAAAATCCAAGTCGACGTCAACCTCGTTGGTCGCGTTGATCCTTATGCTGACCAACCTCTGGACGAGATTGATCGCGAGTACCGAGAGCTCTCGCAGGCCACCAATGGCGGAAACAACAACAACACGAATAATAGAAGTTTGCTGGAGATGGCCGGTCCGACATTCCAGGAATGGGTACACCAAGTAGAAGATCTGGTGGAGAACCGCGACTACGAGTTGACGGCTCAGAAGGTATGCTGCTTCGTTGGCATGGTCGTCAGCTACCGGCATCAGCTAACACCCTCCCAGTATGAGTACGAGCGGAAGATGCTCGAACATCACAACACCTACGCATATAAACTCGAAGTTGCCAAGAGAGAGCACAGAGCGCTGGCAAGCACCCTCCGAGACCGATTGATCAACACCATCATTTCCAAGAAGTACCGTCTGAGCAAGGAGAAAGAGGCAATCGAGATATCCGACAGTTCGGCACTCCTCTTGCACCCCAACCAATTCAGCCTTACCAACCCCTCGAGCCCCGGCGGAACCCATGGCAAGCGGAACACGCGACTGCGACGAGAGATGGAGGAGCTCCCGGGCTTCTCGGAGAACAAGAAGAGAAAGCGAAATGGAGCCGACGATGATGGTTCTCCGGCGCCCATGCGACGTGGGTTCGATACATCCAACACCACCCCGTTCTGGCAAAGCGACAGATTTGGGACTCTGCGCAAAGAGACTGGCCCAGTCTATAGCATTGAGAAGCTGTTCACCGACAAGGAGCTTTCATTGACCTATAACACCGCAGCTGTAGCAGCCCACAAGCATCTTCTAACCCGCCGTGATTTAAACGGGAATGTCCTTCCTTCCCCCGAAGAAAGTGAGAATGGCAATGGAGATGCGGCCGAGGATGAAGACGAGCTTGCTGCTCCCACCATGGAGCGGCAGCCGTCCCACGCAACTCGAAGCACCCGCGGAGGCCAGAGTCATCACAATTTCTACGACGACAAGATTCTTGGACTAGAAGGTCTCGCGAATTTCGAGATTCCCGGCAACCTAGATAAGATGGCAGCGCAAGAGCCGAAGCTCCCCCCGCTGGTGCACTCTCAGTATTCCAAAGCCTACGTCAAATCAGAGTCGAACACGCCTGCGAGTTTAAATCCGGACGACGCATCACATGATCTATCAGTTATGAACATACTCAAGAACTACCAGAGCCGCCATGGCGTCGGTTCCAACTTGGATGTCAACAACGGTGGACGTCGATTGCTTGAGGTCATGGGAGCACCGCAGCGCAAGAATAAGTATGCGACCTTCGTCCAAGGCCCCCGACCCTCGACCGAGGCACTATCGGAGGCGCTGGGTGTTGCCTCATCTAGCTTGAGAGATGAGCCTACAGGCGCCATAGCAGGAAATCTCGTGCCTGGCATTGTGGGCCAGAATCCCACCCCGGGTGGGGTGTCGATGAGCCGACAGAGCAGCCTTGGCGGTGTAGCGATGAGCCGATCCGGAAGCGCTCGAGGAAAGCGGAAGTAAGTAGGTTAAGCGTAAGATATCGGGCCAGAGATGGCAAAATGCGGGACGACGCAGGTTTTCGGGCGTCAGGGACAGGACGGTTAGGTTATGACATTTCTACATACTAGGTTTTCTCTTTTGTTTTCTCGCATACCTCCATGCTGCTGTGGTCAGCAGCTTGAGCGTACATCAGCACAGACACACACACACACTTACACAGCATTTAGATGGGCGCATTTCGGACAGGACACGTTAGATGCGAAGCCGTCTTGTATTTGTATCTTCGCCACCATCTGATTTTTATTTTTATTTTCTCGTTTGCAAGAGCATCGGCGGCAAGCAAGGTGAAGGATCAATCTCACCGAGGTAGAAGCGAAATATATTATTCCTCATTTAAGGGGCTTTAAACGTTAATCGGATTCAGTTCACAAGAAATAATCCCAAGTGTTCCCATTAGCTACCGGTATATCTAGGTCGTGTTTTTTTTTTTTTTTTTCATGTTTCCAGTCTATACGTGTATATCCTCACATATAACCTCTCCCCCTTATTACCTACCCAATTCCTCCCCCCCTTCACACACACACACCCAATCACGGTCCAAAAACCAACGCCCGCACCTCAATGCTTTCCCTACCCTCGGCATCCGGCCTCGTCCGCGGGTCATTGAAAGCCGTGTGCGCCGCTCGGCCCCCCCGCACACCCGACCCCTCCTTCAGCGCCTCGCTATCGAAGCACTCGAGTAGAATCCGCTCATCGCCCGTCATCCCGCTGAGGTAGTACCACTCCTGCCCCGGATGGTACGTGATCCCCGCGATCTGCCCAACGTACCCCTCGGGATACCGGTGCTCGATGGGCAGCACGTCCTCGTCCCGCAGCGACGCGCTGCTCGCGTACGCCAGCGGCTGCGACTCCACGGGCCCCGCGTTCAGCGGCCGCCACACGTTGACGATGCGGTAGCGCCCCTGCAGCAGGGCCTCGGCTTCGGGCCCCAAGTGCCGGACCACGCGCTTTGCGGCCGAAGACGCGGTCTGGTCGATGTGCACGTTCAGCACGGCGCCGCGCGCGGCCGAGCCCGCGGTCCGCCGCACCGTGTGGTCGAAGATCACCACCCGCGTGCTGCCCGCGATCCGCGACAGCAGCAGCCTGGTCACTTCCGGGTAGTAGTTCGCCGCGATCGAGGCGTCGTCCACGAACTCGGTCTCGCGCGACGGCGCGACCTGGCGCACGATCTCGAAGGCGTCGTGGTCGAGCGTGAAGGATGACTCGCGGCCCCGGATGTCCTGGATTACTACGGACTGCGGGGAGGGGACGACGTTGGTTTTGGGTTGGCCTGCGGGCGGAGTGGAGGTGTAGTTGAAGGCTTGGACGCCGGCGGGGAGGGGCGTGGCGAAGTTGAGGGTCGCGGTTACGGGACCGCGGGGGATGGTGGAGGAGGAGGAGGAGGGGGGGTTGACGGTCATGGTTGATGGATGTGTCTGTAGTGGAAAGGGGATGATAATAATGAGGAGGAAAGGGGAGGAAGAAGCAACGGAGTTAAGGTATATAAGTGAAATCACTTGAGAGTTATACTTGATTCTTGATTCTTAAGCAAGTGTAACAAAGAGATCGATACCTAGGTAGTGAGTATCAATGGTAAACTGCTAGGTTAGATGCTTTATGTCTATGGAATCTATCTGAGTAGAGACGGTGATATACGTCTGATTTATAGTAAAATGATGGTCTGGTCATGGACTCGGCTCCCATCCCACATCATGATGACAAACTTAGCTATATTTGAAATCAAGAAACCGAACCCCGGAGAAAGCAAGAAAGAACTTTAACGCTTAATGCATGTAAGGGAATACAATAGGGCGTAATGGGTAATGCACTCTCCACGAATGAACCAACAAAATGCTGCTTTGTGACCTGGGTATTAATAATGAATCGATGGCGCAATACCTAGCTTTAACCTAGTAGCAAGAAGTAGTGCGATTTGGACGGGATTCACGGATCTGACATAAGATGGACGTATATACCTATACTAATAAACCTATGATTGACATATGAAATATACTAGGTTAGCAAATAATATACTAAACATGAAGTACTACGTCAATAGGTACTTACTCATATCAAGGGTTTAATGTTGTCAACGTAAGTATTCTAGAAGAGTTCTCTTTCTCTGTCATGCAATAAAATGAACTAATAATAGGCAAAGTTGGGGTAGTTGTATGGACGATAACGCATACAGTTTTAATCAGCAATTGTGGCTTATTTAATCTTCAAGCTTTTCTGTGGGCAAACAATGTCCCTCTTACTTGCTTCAGTCAGGTACGGTACTACTATGTAGTATGCTAGGTACTAGACTTACCTGACTGAGGTTTCTTTAGCACCTGCCTGTAAAGACTTACATTATGCAGATACCTAGGTACATATGGCATCCAATCTAGTAGTGTATAGTGGCAGGTGGGTCCATTCAGCAGTAGGTCCATTCAATCGATAACAAGTGTGTCACCAAGTTGTCTCGGGTCACGCAGCTAGACCCACACATTCAAGGTGGCCCCCTGTGGCTTAAACCCAAAAACTTTCAACCAAAAGTAAACAAACTGCCCAACTCGTTCTTCGCTTCGCCCATCTTCTCCATTTTCTCCATTTTCTTGACCGGTCTTAGCTTTCGAGACCATTTTCCCATTCTCGCCTTATCGCTAGTACTAGCCAAACACTCGGACCTCTCAACCTTAGATTTGCCAATTCTCCATCTCATCTCCATCTCGTTACCTACACTTATAGGTAGTATACAACAATTAACTTACCCATTAACCTACCCCCATGTGGTGTATAGCCCGGCTGCATCCCTCCATGTTCTATAGTGTTCTGGAAACCAGTTGATAGATTTGATTGTCGAGTCTGAATGCATGAGCCATTCGCTGCTTAACCATGGACGATTCCGCCCTCGATCTTCCCTCCTCGCCCGACCCGCTGGCCGATGAAGTCCAAACCGTCCCAACCTCTGTGCGCGCCGGCACGCGTCGCACCACCCTCACCCTACCCCCCAGGCCAAAACCAGACCAAACCCTTCTATCGAGCAGTCCGAGGCGGAGTTCAGCTAGAAGTTCTGCGAGAAGTTCTGCGAGGGGACATTCGCCTAGGAAGCGAACCTTCGAGCTCGACGTCGGCGACGAGAATGCACCCCAGAGGATCTTGGTCACCGTCGAGGCCGAGGAAGCGCTGAGACGGGGCCTTGTTCCACGCAAACTTTTTGTACCTTCGTCGCCAACCCAAACCCAAACCCAACGTTCTCTCCTGAGGAAAAACACGACAACTACCACCGTTCCCCTAAACGATCGAGATGACACCAAGACTCCGCGACGACGTGGCCGGCCACGGCGGACGAGCAATGGCACGCCCATGCCGAGCACCCGCAAGAGGTCGGGAACCCCCATACAACAGAGAGCGGCCAAGCATGCGCGACGTAGCGGCGAGATGGAGTCTGAGGCGAACATGACGAGCGATGCGCCTATGGATATAGACGTGGATATGAATATGGATATGGAGAATGCTATCGATGATGCCGACGACACGCCAAAACCGAAACCCAAAGCGAAACCCAAAACTCGAAAGACACCCAAGAAAGCTGCTGCGACGCCTGCGGTACCCTCTTCGCAAGTCTCCGGTAAAACAACAGGCAGGAAACGCGGTCGACCGAGAAAATCGCTTATGCCAGCAGAAGTGGTCGACCTTGCTAAAGCCAGGGCTGAGGCAAGCATGTTGGCTGCTGCCGCTGAAGAGGCGGGCGAGACTACGAGTAGAAGAGAGTCGGCGTCTGAAGTTCTGTCAAATTTTGTTAGGGGTGAAGATCCTAGGGAAGCAATGAGTAACGATGATGCTCCCATATCCGACATCCCGATGGGAGAGGCAGAAGAAGAACAGGAAGCAAACGATACACCGAGAGCGAATATGTACCATCAACGAGAACTCGACAGCATACAACGAAGATCAACATCACGCACATCATCGCACCAGGATCTCGCCACGGATCACGACTTTATGAGCGAGGATGCCCCGGGCATGGAACCACATAGTGATACGGACTCAGATATGGACCAGGTCGAGGGGGTGACCTACAACGGCCAAGATACTCTTGCGCATGCATCCGACTTTAGCATGATCGCGGTGGAATCCCTACCATCGTTCCAAGCGTCGTTCAACGCAAATATCAGCGGTATCCCTGAAGAACCCGATGAACTGGAACACGCAGAAATGGGAGATGAGACGAGTCTGATCATTCAGGAGACTCTGAAATCGCTGCGTGAGAGCACACAAGCCAACAAAAGCCAACAATCATCAAGTCACCAGACAGCGGATCAACCCACTACGGAGCAAGATCGACTTGAGGCGTTAAACCGTTCTTTGGAGGACAGCAGTCATCAGAGCGTACGCGCAATGTCAAAGAGTCCTAGACGGCCTAGATCAGGTCACTTAGCCCGACAAGTCTTTACAGGCAAAGCGCCACATGTCGACGACTCGTTCTCAACTCTTCCAGACAGCATACTCCATGCCGCTACTCCAGGGCGTTTGCCTATGAAGCCGACGTCTGCTACAAATCATGCCGAGACCGACGGGCCGTACGACGATTCCTTTTCCGAAATCCCAGATGTAGTTCTGGAGGCTGCAACCCCGAAGCCGACAGCACGCACTACGATGCCACCGCCATCACAAGCAAATACGGGGGGACAAGCAGTCACTCAGAACTCGAATACGAGCAGTAGGAGCCCTGCCTCGAACTTAGGGACGACCAGGCTCCCGACACCAGATGATACTTCCTCCTCTAATGCGGGCTCTTTTAGAGCAAACGAGATCGACAACGCGGCCGGGGCCGGATCCGGATCGCAGCCCCCTGCCTCTAATCCCCCTAATGCTCATCGAGATGCGCCTTCATTACCACCAGCGATGACGCGACCTCGCGCTATAGACTACGGCCCATCCGAAATACAGGATGATATGAACGGAGGACCAGGAAGAGAGAGAGCGTCATCTGAGGTATCGCCATCAGCTAAACCTGTTTCAGATAAGGATGCATCAGATAGATCCAAGTCACATGAAGCCCCGATTCATGGCAGAAGACCAACTCTCTCACCTATCGTCCGAGTAGGGCGTACTCTCCAGAATGTTATGTCTGACAGGTCATCCCCTGATGGCCGTGAAAGTAGCCTTGGGAGTCCATTCAGGGGCTCATCTGTTCCGAGATCACCGACTTCGTCAAGCCGCCATATCAGACGGCCCTCCTATACACAACCAGCGTTCCACGCCATAGCATCGCTTGCTCAGAGTATAGGGCCAGTCGCAATTCAGGCCCAGCGAAGATCATCACATGATGTAGCTAGTGGCCTTCCCGATAGTGAATATGCTTCAGGCAGGCGTGGTTCTATGAATTCTGATGCATTCGGAGAGTCCATACATAACTCCAATAATCGATTGCGACGCGACGGGGAACTAGGAAATGGCTCTGTGGCTAAGAACCCTACCAGAACGATACCCCCCAGCGACAACGAAATCGATTGGTTAGCAGACCTCGACGATCCTCATCCCCAAAATAGCCGGATATCAACTTCCGAGCAAACAAGTTCGCGAAATACGAGCACCTTTGCTCACCGTGGAACGGCAGCAAGTCATAATACATCTAATCACATCACAGAACCAGAGAGAATGCAATTGGATGGGGGTTTAGACGAGCCGGGGGATGATGCGGAGCAAGGAGGTGAAATGCTTGATATGGACGATGATTTTGACCTTTGGGACATTGAAGCCTCTCGCCCATCACCGGATAAGACATTTTCGGAACATGAGCCAGAAGCAGAGCAGATCGAGCCAGAGTCGGATAGCCCAGCGCGGCGAAGCAAAGTCCTCAGTCCTTGGAGAAGAAGTGGCAGACGGCTCATTTACAAAGACGACATCACTAGTGCTCTACAAATAGAGATTGGAGAGGACAGTGGACGAAGTGAAGCCGAAGAAGATGTCATGACTCGACGAAGAGAACAGCCACGTGCCAACAAGCCCACGACACAGGAAATACAAAATCAGCATCTCCCACAAGAGGAACCCAGTAGAGAGCCAACACCGCCCGAACACGATTCGCCAGAAGAGTCGCAAAAGGAATCATCCCCCTCAATATCAGATCATGAGATACCGGAGCATTTTTCGGATTTCTCTTCACTGGAAGGAGACCTCGAAGAGCCGGAACCAGGTCCTGAAAGCGATGGTCAGGAATTGCCTGCCATTTCTGGACGCCCAGGTTCAAGACCTCAGTACAGAAATCATCTACAATCATCGGAGCCTGCAAATGTGTCTGAGTACTCGATGTTACAGCAGCAAGCTAAAAAGCCCGAGCCCGAACCCGAACCTGCACCCCCAACTACGCAGAAAAAGAAATCTCGGTTCTTTGGTGGGTTCGATATTCTGTCATTTTTCTCATCGCCTGCGACCCTACCACAGAAGGATGGTCCTCAAGCGGAATCAACAGAAACGCCTAGCCGGCCACAACGAGTTGAACAGCCGAAGATTCAGCAACCTCAACCAACGCGGCCTCAGGCCTCGCTTTGGTCGACAGGCCTATTCCGGCCAATTCCCCAGAAAGAGTTCCGACCAAGTCCGGAGCGTCGAATTGATCTGTTCTCAACCGGACCTGCTCATCACCCAAACAATACCGTACCGGAACCTAATGCAGCTTCACCCTCCGCCTCACATCAATCCTCTCCATCTACCCAGTCAACTCCTGAGCGCGAGGCATATCCCACCATTGAGCAGAAAAAGAACTTCACACCCCGCAAAGGACAGCCAAAAACATCATTATTTACATCAGGTCAAGCAGTCTCTGGGGTTGGCCGGAACGGGGCTACCAATGGATTCCTTCAAGTGCCGAGTGACGATGCGGACCCTGAAGACTCCATTCTCACCGAAGGTTCCGAATACGAACGCCACCCTCCGCGCGATAAACCCTCGCGATGGGACCGTACGCTTTCGCCATCCAAATCCTGCTTCCGGTCCCCCTTGAAGCCGACAACTCCTGGGCGTGTCGTCGCTTTCACTGGCAACGCAGTTTCTCCATCTGCTCAGGGGCAAGGCCATGTTGATAGACAGCTCGCCAACAACACTAGCGCCGAAACTCTCCAGTACCCTCATGTGCGACCAAGCATAGAGGGCGAAGAAAATCAACCAGAACCAGCAGAGAATGCCTCGGCAAATGCCATACCGATTCAATCTGCACCGTCCGTACATGTTATACCTGACCCTATACCAGAACCGAGGCAGCTAGCGCGAGAAATACTGGAGGAACGACAGCGGGAGAGGGAGAGAGCACAGGCCGGCCCAGAGAAACAGACTAGGCCATTCTCACAGCCTTTAATAACACATCCCTCCGCGCCTACCTCTATGTCTGTCTCTGACCTCGTACCCCCATTGATCAATCCTCCCATTACCACACAAGTCAACCGCTCCTCGGAGGAAGAAGAGGAGGAGGATGAAGATGTTGAGGAAGATGACGATTATGAAGAAGAGGAAGACGAAGAAGAAGAGGAGGAGGAGGAGGAAGAGGAGGAAGAGGACTCGTCTTCGTCCACCAACACCTCTACCCCCGACCCCACCATAACCCAACCACCACCACGACAACCAGAACAACAACAATATCAGCAACTACAGCAACAACGAGCACCACAACCCCCAACCCTACTCTCCCCCACCACCTGGACCAAACAGCATTGGATCCGCCTCGACGAAATCCTCCAGCTCCGACGCACCACCAACCCGGCCCAGTTCCGGCAGCGCTTCTTCCCGCTCCTCCCGCCGCCCGACCACGCTAAACGCGCGATCCTCGTCGGAAAGGAAGTAGCGGCCCGAGACGCAAGGCTGAAGCTAGAGGGGTGGCACCTGGATGTCGTGGATGCGTTTAAGTTCGAGCTGGAGTTTGAGAGAGGGTGGGACGGGGGAGAAGAGTGTGCGTGGGATGAGAGGACCCTCGCGAAAAGACTGTTCGCGCTGATCATCGGGGAGGAGAGGAGGAGGGATGGGAGGGTGGTTGGCGGCGCGAGTAAAGGGTATAGGATGTTTGAGGGGTTTGATTATTAAGGGATTGGATCGAGGGGAGGCATTATGCGGGCGTTGAAAACTTGTAGCGATTCATTGATGGGTTGTCTTGTACGATGCGTTAATACCTCGTCTGTTGGTTGAAAACCCAGAACCCTACCCATCCCCTCCTATTCTTGTGTTTAAGGGGAGAGGAGGAGGGAGTTCTGTTTGCGTCAGTTTGGCATGCTGCTTTTGTTTTTTTGCTAGTTTTTTTTTTCCCCTCCACATGTCTTGTTTTCTTGCATAGGTGGGAAATTAGGGGGATATTGAGTTAAGAGAAAAGGGGAAAAGGAATGGAATGGAAAGGAGTTGGGGCGCGTAGAATTAGTAAAACTTAGGGTCATATATACCCGTGCATACAATACAGTTACAGTATTTCTGTTATGTTTTCTACAACCCTCTTTTTTATTTTATTTACGTTTTTTTAAACTTTGGGTTTTGTGATTTGGTGGATAGACGGTTGGTGTCGGAATAGTAGTTCTTGGGTTGGCGATTTGATTTTTGGAAAGGGGGCATTGGGAGAGATGGTGTTGGGGAAGCGGGCTTCATTCTATTTTATCTCTCCCTTCTACTCGGTGATTTGTTTGTTCATGCAGCTACCGTACTTCACGCATATTTGTAGACATCACTTCGTACATAAAAAAAGCAACACAAGAGAGCAGGTTTGCCAATTCGTTTTCTTTTCTTGTGTTTTTTTTCTTTCTATTGAGCGCCACGGTATCTTTTATTTTCCCTCGCTCGTGGAAAAATAAACTACGAGCCCTCTTATCTGACTAGATAGACGGATGCATAGACGGACAGAGATGGATGTGTCCTCATATCTGCCTCCTAATATTACATAACAACATCATCCGCATAGGGAAAAGGGAGGAGGTATCATGGTACAAGCAATGGTCAAAATAACCAGTATAGCCTACTCATGATTTTCCCCCATCCCTGACCATCTTCTCATCAGCTCTATCCATTGTTCTGTCTACCTCGTATCATACCCCTTAGTAACCAACCACCGCCCCTTTACTCCAACATCGAGGCCTGGTTCGTGTAGAGCACGTCGACCACGTTGCTGAGCTTCTCGATGGTCTGGAGGGCAGCATCGTACGACTCGTCGCGCTGCGTCTCGTCGTAGATGATGAGGCAGCCGGCGCCCTGGTCGAGGACGCCGATGATAACCTTGTCGAGGATCATCTGCGAGAGCTTGCGCTCGACCTGCTGCGTGTCGAGGCCGACCATCTTGGCGATGTGGTCGATCTCGACGCGGCTGAAGGGCTCGATCACCTTGATCAGGTTCTGCTCCAACATGGCGTCGTACAGCCGTCGTAGGTGATTGCGGATGAAGGCGTCGCTTCCCAGTTCGTAGCGGTAGGCGGCGAGGGCACGCTCGTACTCCTCGAGCGACCGGTTCGAGTGCGCCCGCGCAATGGCCTTCATGGCCTCTAGGTTCTGGCCTGCGTATTTCTGGGCCTGCTTCGAGGTCATAAGGTTGTTCACGTCGTCCACCAGGTTCAACATGATCTTGCACAGCAGCATGTACTGCAGGGCGGCGGTGGCACGGGCGGTGGCATCTTGGGTGTGGTAGCCATCGAGGGCCTCGATGAAGTAGGAATAGGCCGTGTTGAAGTCCTGGTCCATGGTGTGCAGCATGCCGGACTGCATGTCGAGGTTGGCCTGGAGCAGGGGAGGGGTGTAGACCGAGGCAGCGCTGGTGCGCGCACTGGTAAGAGCAGCACGAGCTTTCGAGATGTTGCCCAGTGCGTGGTATACCCTAGATTCCAGCAGTTGGACCTCGACCAGGACCAGCTTGTCGTCCAGACGCTTCAGCTCGCGCAACAGGCCATTGATGAGGGTCAGGGCATCGTAGTAGGATTGCTTAGCCATGTAGAGAGTGACTAGTCGTGTCTCGAGGTTCTGGCGCAGGAAGCTTCGTCTCTCCGAGGTGGCCCATTCTATACATGACTTGGTGACGGCGATCTGGATGTCGGTGGTGTTGGGGATGGCTTCGAAGAGGTCGAGGAGCTGACGGACTAGTAAAGGATACAGAGTGTCAGTCAGATGGATCTCAGATCATTCATCCCAGCCTCATAACTTATGTACCTAGTTTAGCTGTCTTGGCCTTTGCGAAGCTAGAGAGAACGGTTCGGCTGGTGGTCACAAGGTTGACCAGTTCTTGGGATTTTCTGTTTGGTACTGGGTCAGTTCAGTCTTCGATGTTGAAATAGATATCTCTGCGCAACTCACTTCTCGTCTCGGTACAGCTCTCCCAGGTTGATCAGGGCCGTCTCGTATTCTCTTATGGCGGCCTCTGATGTTACCGAGGGGGGCTGAGAGATGATGTCCTTGTAGATGGCCTCGGCCTTGCGAGGGTCGGTAGATTTGAGGGATTCGGCCTCTTTTACAGAGGGTTTGCTTGTTGCTGTCGCCATATTTCTTTTTCTTCCTTTTTTTCTTTTCTTTTTTTTACGAAGCGCGTGGTGGGATTTTTATAGAAACCGGTTAATGAGAAGGGTGGTGGTATAATGGTGTAAAGGTATGAAGGTATGGTGTATGATGTATGATGTATGGTGTAGGAGACTAAGTGGCAGTTCCCAGTTGTGGTTTCTACAGAATATACCTAAAAGTGTAGAATTAGGTACTACCACTAACTACTATTTTAGAGTTAAACCTTAGGTAAGTTGTTGGTTGCAGCTTCAATCCGTTGACGCAGGCATCAGAGCTCAGTACGTAGCTCGGGTCCAACTCCAACCTTGTCCGCGGTGGAGCCTTTCTTACTTCTTATCCTAGAACTTTGGGGTCCATTCCGGCAGCTGGCAGCTGACAGCTAGCAGCCCGGTCGAGGGTAATTCCGATCTGGCTTATGTAACTGCATGAGATTGACAGCGGGTGTCAACTGAAAGCACAGACTTGAAGTTCAATCCAAAACCCCCCAGCTACGTATGTACCTTGGTAACCTGCATACTGCCCACACTCACGCTAGGTACTACTACCTACTTAGTAGTAGGTCAAATATTCTGTGTATACTCGTTTACTCACCCAAACCTAGATGCATAGATATATTCTATAGGTTCATATAGTTGGAGAGAATACCTCCCGTATTTTCAGCACACATATATTGGTACCTATCCGATATACCTAGCAATGCATCCATACATCCGTCCCAACTCTTTCCTTCTTTTTTAAATATTTACTTCCCTCGAAGGATATAACACCACAAGTATGTAGCTACTATCACCATATAGACCGCCGTCTACACATATTTCAATGAAAGCAAAACAGCCACCTCCCTATGTTCTCACTTTGCTATATCCTCTTCATCTTTTCTTATACAAGCAATCAACGCCATCTAAAGAAGAAGAAAAAAGAAAAAGACAAAAGAATATATATACCCCCCTTTCCACTTACACCAAGCTCCCTAGAGAGAATTCAACGTGACCTTATAAGTATTCCATGCCAACCGTGCCATTTTCAGCCATCTCCATCCATAGAGTATCATGCAGAGTGCAAAACGTTCTTTATAATTCTCTTTCCATATTTCAAACCGGCTACTAGCCACCGCTACCACCCGAATGTATCGTCCTGAGCAGATAAAGGGGGAAGGGTATGGAGGGGGGCAGAGAAGGCAGAGTCACCAAATACTAGTTTCCGCATACTTCGGACCCAGGGCGTCGTCTTTTTCTTCACGCGGCTATATCGCAGATTACATAGTAAGTAAAGTGAGCATGGAAAGAATTTGTGAATTACTGCGTAGTTGACGAATGAACGAGCGAATGAACAGGGAAAACGGGGAAATAATAGAAGAGAAGAAGGTCCCCGTCCGTCAGGAAGTGCGCACCTTGCTTACCGCAATCCCCTGAATGACCTGCAGCCCTCCGCCCATGACAAACTCCCTATCCTGCATGCTGCTCGACCGCACATGGCTCGCCACTCCAGACGGGGGCCTCGACCCCCCGCTATGCACCCTCGTCGCGATGCTGTAATGCTCGCCGTGCCGGTTGCTGTGGCTCAGGCGCAGGTGGCTCAGGCCGAAGTCCCAGCCGTCGTACTGGTGCACGCAGTGCGGCTCCGCGATGCCGCAGTCCTCCGTGAGGATGCGGTACATGCGCTGCTCGACCTCCTGCGCCGTCGGCCGCTCGCCCGCCGGCACCGCCAGCATGCACGCCACCAGCTGCAGCGTCGGCGCCACCCCCCGGAACACCGCGTCGTCCTTCTTCCCCGCGTCCTTCGCGAGCCCCGCCATCCACGACTCCACCTGGCTCAGGTTCTTGTGGAATGACGAGTCCAGCACCGCCCCGCCCCGCCCCGGCGTCTTGTGCTTCGCCGCCCGGTGCGACGCGAATGAGCGCGTCGGCCGCTTCAGCTGCAGCGTGAGCAGCTCCAGCATCACGCACCCCAGCGAGAAGATGTCGGCCGCTTGCGGGTTGAGGAGCGGGTTCGGCGCGTGGAGCACCGCGGTGGGGCTCGTGGGTTCGGCGTGCCCGCGGTTGATGGAGAATACGGTGCTGTCTGAGGAGGTGGAGGAGGAGGAGACGTTGGTATAGGTAGACTTGCGGTGGGGCGCCGTCGAGTGGCTCGGCGCGGGCCGGTGCCATAGCTCGGGGGCTGCGTAGTCGTAGGCTTCCTTGTCGAAATTCGACTTGTCGGACGTGCTCGCTGCCAACGCCTCAGCGCTTAGGCGGGATATGTCCGTGTAGAAGATATTGTTGTTGGAATCGAATAGCACCGTTGACGGTTTGATATTCCCATGGGCCCGGCCGCGGTTGTGTAGGTAACATAGCGTATCAGCAAGGCAGTGTATCCAGTTCATCAGCTTATGTCTTCGTTCTTGCTTGGCTAGGGACTTCATCGGCCCTGGCATGGTGGTGAGGAGTGATTTGAGATTGTAATCGCTCGGACAGGTGAATAGGACATAACCAAAACCCTGATATGTATATGATGCAAAATAGGAAACGATATCTAGAACATAACGTGTGAGTCAACAAGTCTTGTTGAAAGCCGATTCAGGGGGGGTTATTAGCTGTGCTATGAGGACAAAATTTGCTCATGGCAGACTAAATGGCAACACCTTCATCCTGTTTTGAGTCTTAAAAAGACTCGATAGGGGGTATATTCAGCTTTGGAAATACATACGGTCGTTCTGGATGTTCCTCATGCCAGTTATTTCAATGAGAAAATCGTCGTTTGATAGAGATCCGGGTGTAGTCCCTAGAGGGATGCGACGCCGCGAGAACATCTCGCCAGGTCTATGCGGTAGCTCGACCCTGTCGACAGCATTGTTGCCGCTCAATCCAGCGCGTTTATCCACAACACAGACGGGCACGACATCTTCATCCTGGTACACCACGTGCTCGCCCCTATCGATGAAATTGACTAAATAGTGAAACTGGCGCGCGTAGAAACCCTTCTTGTCAACCTTGCCAGTCTTAGGGGAAACCAAGGATAGCTGTTCCACCTGGTCTGGGTGGATAGGGAGGTCATGGTCGTCCCAACTATTGTCGATGACTTTGAAGATCTGACTGGCCATGCCCAGATCCACCAGGATCAGGAAGATTCGCTTGGCCTTCGCATCTATCCATTCCCAATAGGTGCCGTCGGTCAGGCCGTCGCCGAAGGATAGCGGTATATCCAACTGCGGGACGTCCTCGGCAGAGAGGTGCGAGCACACGAACTGTCGGGTGACAGTCGTCTCGATTAGGTGTGCGTCCCACCACATAGCTACCGTAGGGATGACAAAGGTAGCATTACTCCTAAAGGGGCCCTAGTAGGCAAGTCGAACGAAGTGCGGGCAAGCCAAGCTTCGCAGAAAAGGTACAAGTGGGAAAATAAGAGTATGGCTAGACCAAAGTAATAATAAATATAGGTTATATAAAAAAAGGGGGGGTAATCTCAGCGGCTGGGACGGGTCGGGATAGCTATTATATGATATCAGTCTATCGAAGAATAAAAAAGATACCTGACCTAGGTTGCCTTCTCGGCAACATGTTGCAACATATGTATAGATTATGTGTAACGCTGTCAGCACAAACTACGAATTTGGCCTCCAGCGACTTATGTGCGTGTAAGTCTCTCCCTTTTTTCCTCCTTTACTTCGAGATAGACCAAATCACCCGGCGTATAAGCCATGTATAGCCTCAAATCCTTATACAAGGTCGCGTAGTTCAAGTGACAGTAGAAGGATAGGTAGTAGATAGATAGATAGATACGTAAATAAGTTGAAGAGTTACCTACATGAGAAAGAGAACTGGGCTATGACCCTGAAAGGTGCCGAGCATTCCTGTGCATGTGTGAAAGTCGATGTTCAAGATGGGCTAATAAGCGTTGATTGGTCAAGACTGGGCGATAGATAAGAATATCGATCGATCCTTGACTTAAAAAACAACAACCCCTGTCTAGCGCCACCAATAACTTGTGGGGTTTGGGTTGGACGTGGGTTGCGTCGGTAGGGACCTATCATGAACGAGGTTGAGTATGAAGGTTTTCCAACTTAAGCCCTGTCGGGCCGTCGAGAAAGCCTCAATATAGAAAAAATAAGTAAGCATAAAACAACAATAATGAAGAAAGAAAAGGGGGGGGGGGAGAGAAGAACCCAAGCCTTTCATACGGTGGTGTGCGGTCGATCTCACCTAGTTAGGATAATAAAAAGAAACGGACAAATAATAAAAATGGCAATAATTATCCCTAGAGAAAGGAAGAAGAAAAAACAGTTACACGACAAGCCTTCTATGGCTGGCTGCCCGAGATGCCACTTAGGTCAGATTATGTATGTACCTTACCTAACCTAACCTACATAAGTCAACGAAAAGCAAATTACTATGTAGTTCCCGATGTTGTCTTCTATAGGCAATACAAATTCACCACAACCGGGGGTTTTACCTACTATTTAAATTTAGTATTGTTTGCGGGTATGAGGGTACCGGGTATGTTATCAGCAAACGCCGCAGAAAACCGAACGACTCGACTTCTCACGCGACCACGGGAAAAGGAGAAGGGGGGGAAGAAGCTAAAGTTCTTGGTTAGCTGGTTAGGTTAGATCCGTACAGATAGTTAACACATGCACTACCTAAATAAGGTATTATTCAATGTTCGAATGTAGGGCTGTATGACAAGATCCCGAATTGGGACAACCTCTCTCCCCGGTGTATCATACTCCTCTAACCTGGGTTAATCTAACCGTTTTCTCCCCACCCCCACGCAATCCCGTTTCTTTGGATATGTATAGTTAGTATATAGAGCTTAGGATAGTAGGATAACGAGCTAGGTTAAAAAGCTAGTAATCCGTGCCACATGGATATAAGTGATGGTAGACGATCGTTCCATATCTGTCAGAAATTCATTCCTCTCACTGGTTGACAAAGCTCTCAAACCCCTCCTCCTATTGTAATCTAGTGTAATTGAGGGGGGTCAGGGAAACAAAAGAGAAACGGACCTCTAGGTAGGAGACGATAGGAGGAATAGATAAGACCCCCTCCTCCCTAGCCTTGGAGTATACATAGTGCACTGGGTTATGCCCACGATGACGAAGCCCTGTATAGCTTGGCACTTGGCACTTGGCAGTTTGACAGCTACTGTAAGTCTGCATGTGTGTGGTTGTTGGCGATATTTAGTATGTTTGTTGTAAAAAGTACTAATTGGACGCTGTCATATTAGTAGTGGTTTTGGTGAATTGATGTTGTTCAAGATAAGAGAACATTGAAACTTCTAAAGCCAATTAATAAGTAATCAGATAACATTGTACAAAAAAAGCGAATAAACCAATTAGACTGCGGAGAAAAAACAGCTGAGTGGCAGCTAGAAAGAAGTTCCCACCGGTTGCTTAGGTATTTATAGCCTCATGCCGCATATTATGCAGCAGTTAGTCCCGACCTAGACTTATATGTGTTAGACTTATCTGTTGCCTGCATACCTAGGTATTTACTTACCTACTTACCTACCTAGTACCTACATAAACTAGATTCTATAATACCGATTAGATTTGTGCTTATTATTGCCATTTCGTACGAATCGTTATTATAAATAACTATATAAGTTTAGATTAGGAATAACGCATCTAAGATAATAGAATAAACCATGTGAAGAGGAAGAAAAGGAAAACTTGGTTCTGCTATGCTCGGTGCCTCTGGCATGCATATCAATACCAATATAACGGGCTTCCATAATAAACGTTGTAGATCCTCTCCTCCGGAAGACGCAAGCCTTGCAGTATCACCTCGCTCACCATTGCCACGGTCAGGAGACCGACTGCCGTCCTGGTCTGGGGATTCATAGATAACCCGCTAAACGAGATATCCGTGTCTATCCATTCCCCCAAAGTATGTATATATATATAGGTATATCTACCGTCGCATCAGCCCGGACGTTAAAGTAACCCATCCAGCCAACCTCCTCCCCCACGCAGACCCCCACTCTTCTGTTCGTGCGGCTATATCCGCAGTCTGTTGGTTTTAACATGATGTCGAGCCTCGCAACGTTCTGGCCTGAGCGGGCAACACCATGCTTAATCCACGAGACGGGGAGAAGAGGTTTATAGATACCTAGAGGGAGGGTAAGTACAACTTACCCGGTAAACTGCTTGATATGGCGTAGGTCAAGATGTCTCAAGCTGCTGTGGAATGGTCACCTCGCATCATTCCAGATAGGCCATGAAGCAGGCGGCTAAGCTAGCTATGTGACGAGAGCTAAAGGGGGACACGATGTACGGAGATAGGGGGTTGGCTATGCGCGGTGTACATTCGCGAGGCAGACGGGAGGCGATGCCTATTTTCCCAATCCTTAGTCATTAAACGCCAAAGTCCTATAGAGGATCCCGTATCTACGGTAAATTCAAAAGAAAAGAAAAAGAAGAAAAAAAGATAAACCCAGGTAAGCCAGCCCAAGGTGAAATTCCCGTGCAACCTCAACCCTCCCTCCCGGCAAGCGAGACCAGCCGCCAGACTCGGCCCCCCCCAACCCTCCAAATCACCCGAGAAGTGAGCCGCTAGAGAACCCCGCGAGGAGGGATCCTCGCGTTGCTGTAGACCTAGTACCCGGGGGGGCTACAGCTCACCGGAGGCGAGGGCCCAGAAGATAAGGCCGATGAACTAAGCAGTCAACCAGCCAGCCAGATATATAATAGGTTAGGTTAGGTTAGATATCTGCCTTAGCAAACGGGAAGACCGGTCAGATATGCCCCGATTGAGGAGGCCTCCGTATAACAGACACGGGGACGCGGTTGGCTCACTTACTTGCCACATACGGCCCCCATCCCGAAAGGGTAGCAGTGGTAGTAAGGCCAGGTGAAGGGTAGGAGGAGGTGGGGGGATGGGGATGGAAGAGGGTAAAGAAAAGAGAAGAAAAGTAAAGTAGTATTCCCCCGTTTCCCACATCGGCTGGTCTCGGTTCTCTTGCTCCTATTAGATGATAGATCTTAATCTGCAACCGAAGTAAGTGTATATGTATGTATCTTCGTCCTGTCCAGGTGGTGGTAATGGTACTGTGTGTAGTCAGCGTCGGCCTCGCCGCCCGGCCGGATGCTAGATGGTTGTAGTAAACGGCTAAGACATTTCTATGGTACTGGGAATCTTGATAGGTAAGTAGATTATGCAGCCTGGAGTATCCCACGTTTCATTATCCTGCATGTAACCAGAGTGGAAAAGGGCAAAGAGCATGGATGGGAAGGAAGGCTGGTAGGTCTTCATACAGATTGGGTTTATTTATTTTTTTCATCTGAAGTATGGTACAATGGCTTTATACATTACACCTCGATCAACAGCATAGACGCCAGCGCCGGTGCTGTCTAGGCTAAAGTACACTGCTTCTATTATATTCATTCCACATCCACCCCCCTCTCGTATTCCTTTTACTACATGTACCCGCTAGGCTTGGAAATACCAAAGACTCCGCGCCTCATATCAAGTTCCCATTCTTCTCCCTGAGCTCGTTGCCCCTCCGGCCGACAAACGTCTTCATACCTCGGTCTATGCCGGAGACCTTCCGAGCAATTTTCTGAACGCCAACAGGAAGTACGTTATACCAATCAACCCACCGAGCGTACAGGGGCATGCCGATGTGATCGCTCAGGCCCATGTCGACGGCCTTGATGATCTCCTTAGCTACATCTATCGGCTCGACTAGGGGCGCGATAAATCGGTTAGGGGTAGCTACGCCGGCGAATAGCGGGGTGCTGAGCTGGCCTGGGGTAACGAGGATCGTCTTGATCTCGGGATATTCTTGCAGCTCGGCAGCAAGGGACTTGTGCAGGGCGGTCACACCCGCCTTAGCGGCAGCGTAGTCGGTGAGTTGCGCGGCGCCTAGCTGACCAATGACGCTCGATACGGTGACGATAGTGCCACCGGTGTCGTTGCGAATCATGCCAGGGAGGAAGGTCTTGATGGTATAGAAGTGAGAAACGAGATTGGTGGTGAGACTCTTCTCAACTTCCTCGAGCTCCATGTCGAGCAATTTCTTGCCCTTGACTACAGCTGCGTTGTTGATAAGGACGGTGGGCGTGCCGAGCTAGATGGGACACACAATGGTTAGCGATGCTTTCTTTATATCTTGGAGTCAAGTATCAGGTAGACTTACATCGCGCTCTATCTCAGCAGCAACCGTTGCGAGTTGCGCCTTATCCCCTACATCGCACTTGTAATATGTAATACCGCGGGCCTCGCTGTTCTCCGGATCGGCCTTGTCTAGGACAGCAACCGTAGCACCCCTCATACCGTAGACCTCGGCGATCAACAGGCCAAGGCCGCTGGCCCCTCCGGTTATGACGATGACCTCCTCGCTCAAGTCCACCTCCCGGTGCATCCCGTATGCGATCTTATGGCTCACGACGTCCGCGAAATATAGCAGGGTTACGAAGGTGGCCCAGGCTATACTGATTCTCATGGGGGTCGTGTCCCATGCGTGGTGCTCGGCGCGGAAGCATAGCGGGATGATCCATGCCACGAAGGGGTGAAGAAGCGTGATGTTGAGCACTTTGAGGAACGTGTCGACCGATAGTGGCGCGAACCACGAGTCGCGCACCGATGGTCTGGGGTAGTCCATGGTGTATATATAGTCGAAAAAGAATAATGAGGATTAGAATGAGCACACGAGAGAAATAGTGCTGGCCAGCAAGCACGATAAATGTATTACGATAAATAGAAATTAGGAGGTGGTGATAGAAGAGAAAGATGGGATGAGGATGAGGAAGAAAGCTTGAAGGAGTTGGAGAAAAGCTTCAAGTTCTGAATCTAGTGTAAAACTAGATATAACTAACTCAGTTAGTACCCAGGCACAGGGGACAGGTTACCTAAAAAGAGTTTGACTTTAGCGCTTGAAACACATGGTCACAGCGCTTCTTGTTTCAACTATGGCAAGTTTAGCCATTAGCCCCACACAACCCCTCGGCCCCTGCCGAATCAGCACGCACACGAGACAGGGATTACTGTATGTACATACTTACTATGCCACCTTAAATCTCTACCTACCTAGGTACATAGTAGATATCTTCTACTGTGGCAGCTGGCGTCAGACGACTCTCCTTTTTACTCGTGCAGGTTCTTATAGTAATGATACGAACTAACGCCTTTATAAGTACTCAACTATTATTGACGGTTGTTGATATAACGTAGTCTTTACTTAGCAATACCTAACAAGTTTCCCATCCATTGTAACGCCATCGTCATAATGCACACCCTTTTCTTCGTCTCCCTAGTATATAAATAACAGATATCGTCATTACTTCTCCTTTGCCAATATAACCTTGTCTCGTTCGCTCTGTCTCTTCTCGAACTTCTTCTTGCTGTGCTTTCTTTCGTTCTCCTCGCGCCGCTTGATTGCCTTCAGCTCTTCCGTCTTGATCTGGCCAGCCTTGCGAACAACTGCCGGAAGGTGTCTGTGACGCTTGATACGCCGGATTTCGGGCTACATTTGTGTTAGTGTTTAAGATACTATAATTTGAGCACGCGGGAACATACCATGTGGCTGTATCTTTCTGACAGCGCTTGGTTGTACTCAAGTGCTTGCCTATGTCGAGCAGTCTTGATACCCTCCCTGGCGGAGGCATGGCTACGCCAGAGTCTGAGGTTACCATCATCACTTCCCGTCACTAGGTACTTCGAATCCGGGGTCCATGTCGCGCAGAATACGCGCTGCTGTCTTTTGGTGTGATACACATCGCGCGAATGGCCTTGATCCCTATTCCATAGTCTTATGGTTCTGTCATAACTAGCAGTCACTAGTTCCTGACCAGTCGGGGAGAACTCAACGTCCATGACTGCTGCCACATGTCCTTTCACTAAAAGAACCAGAATTAGCATTTGCTTTTATCCAACATGGTGAATTCGCTTACATATGTTATGCGCTCTGTCGAATTTGCGCATATCAAATATATAGGCATCTATAAATAGGTCAGCATATCGCCATACATCATCGTTGTATTGAGGGTGCATACTGTGATCTTCACTCGCGGCTGCAAAATTCATTGGCTCCATCGGATTCCATGCCAGCCTATTGCAAGCGAAGTTTAAGAAAGTCCTAGCGAGGGGAGATGCGGTTCTGAGATCATAAAGAATGATAGACCTATCGGTAGAGCATGATGCCAGCTGTCATGTTCGAGTTAGTAACGACTTTGAAGTTGCGCGCTACAAATATACTGTTCCTTTACGGCACCGAAATTACTTACAACACTCGTTTCACTTGGATTGAAGGATAAAGCTCTGATCGTTTCCCCGGAAGCAGGCCACCGAAGCACTTCCGGAGCCGCGGTGTAATTGTCGAGATCGTATATAGAAATGCAGTCAGAAGAGGCCGCAAACCTATAATAAGAGTAAGCACACTCGAAGTTTAATAAATAATAAGGAGTGAATTATATCTCGCTGCGGCTGTTCAGTGAAGAGATGTCCATATCAATGTCATATTACGGTAGGCAATGAAAAACCTGGAGAATACGTACGCATTTCTTGATCTATGGACACTTAAACCCGTAAAAGCACCTGACCCGAGCCAGGAATTAATCGGCGGGGCCTCGTTAGGGGTGTTGTATGGATCGAAAATTTTGATTGTACGATCTGCAGCCGCTGTAAGGAGTTTCTGGTCTTTCGTCCAGGCCATTCCTTTGACGATGCTAGTGTCGACGGGTTAGTATATGCCTCTTGAATGGTAGAGTGGTTCGACTATTCAGACTCAGACGAGACACGCAAGGTCTTCAGGAACATACTTTTCGTGGGCCGTAGTTTTCCATACTTCGTCTCTGGAAGTAAGGTCCCAGCATTTTATCACACCTAAAAGGCGTCTTGGTCAGTAAGTTTCTCTATAAAAAATAGATTTAGAGACAGAACAATTCCGGGCGATCATGCATGACCGCCACGCTTGTCGGTGTATTGATGGACTTAGTCTTCCTCAAAAGACCATCAAACGTAGACATAGGATCACACCATCCATGATAACATTGCAGGAATAGCGAAGTCACCATGATGGTTATCTCCTCGCCTACACTTGATTTCGACCCTCAGGTGTGATGTATATGCATGGTATATGATATATAATATCAAATTGACTTACCATCGCCGGAACCAGA
Source organism: Camillea tinctor (assembly GCA_022578605.1). Classification (NCBI taxonomy): domain Eukaryota; kingdom Fungi; phylum Ascomycota; class Sordariomycetes; order Xylariales; family Graphostromataceae; genus Camillea; species Camillea tinctor. Next base: position 171,482 of record MU394059.1, on the reverse strand, counting down.
TGCAAACCTGTCGAGAGCATTGCCGTCTTTGGCCAGAGAGTAGACACCATCGACCTAGAGTGGTTAGCAGTTTATACAAATCATGAAATGTTTGAGGTCTTACATGTCCCTTTCCAAGCTGAGCAATGACTTGAAGGAGGAGAACTCATCAGCATAACGGTGACAACCTGACTCCATAGGCTAACTCACATGGTTGCGCAAACACTGTAACAGTCAAGGTCAGTAACGGCTTCTATCTAGATTGAGTCGCAAAGAAGAAAAAGAAGACAAAAGATCCATAATGCACTTACTGCGCTCAAGTTTGGTCGCATTCAAAGCACGTGTGTATTCACGGGCCCGCTCGAACGGGTGTGCGGCGGGATCGTGGTTGCGGAAAGCCTGGGTTTTTATTAGTAGCCATCACGACGATAACCAAGGAAGAAGATATGAGGCGCTACCTTTGGGACATCCGACCCCGGCTGGTAAGCCGAGGAGGAGTGGGTTATGGCTTTTATCTTCTAATAATATGTATTAGTATTTGAAATACGTGATGGATGGCATGCATGGCTTACCATCGTGGTTAGGCGTGTGATAATGCTTGATGATGGAACACTGAAGCCGTCCAGATCTAAGCTTGATGAATTAAAAAAAAAAAAAGTTGAAGTCGGCATTTTCACGTTGCCAAGCCCCGACTCTGGCTTTTGACCCACAATAAGCTCCAATGACGGACCAATTAAGAGAGGAATTCACTACTTCGATAAGAGCATGTTGAGCACATGCATATTTGAATTATGTGCACTCCTTACCTTCTTTTCGCCAATAAGAGATCTACATAGGGACTCCCCATATTTCTATAATATCTATTAGATAATCTTGCAAGCTCAACACAGCAATTCAGAAACGCTGGGCTAACTTTTAGTGTTCTTACATGTATCTAGTCTAGCACAGGTACGCGGTTTCTACTAGCAAATGGGAGAAAGCAATTCCCGTCGCCTGCAGATGTCCAAATCTCATCAGATTGGCAAAATCGAGTCTTACCCTCAGACTTGGATATGCGAACCGACAGTTATCAGGTTCAGGTTATAAGATAGGCATTTATCCACATGCTTTATTAGGTACTTATGTTTAATGAGTTAAAAAGCATTCATTAACATTTAATACTCTGTACTTATAGGACTATGCATGTAATGTTATGTACCAATTCAAGTATCTATTTTAGTTGGCGGTACTTAAGATCTCACCAGGAACGTAACGAATATAATGTACCTTAAGCAGTAAGTAGTATTTACGGAGTATATGCCTTGTAAGTCTGGAGTTGCCAGACCCAATTTGAAACGAAACCGACCCCCCTGACTCGCTTGGTCTTCCTTACCTCAACCTGCGTCATTTAAAAATATTTTGCGATCTTATTATACATAATACCTAGCAGTACATGGTACTCTGACATCATCACTTTCTCAATGGATGGAATGTTTTATGCTTGCTAACAACTTACCCATCCACCGTGACCGCTGCATACTACCTAGCTGAGATTTTTTGTTTTTTCGTCAGTTACGGAGGAACCGTAGTTCTAAGCAATTAGGTTAGGTTTTAGGTGGTTGGATGGACGGGAGAGACGCATTGACGCCTTAGGAGGCTCCTGTCTTTTTTTCTTTTTCTCTTTCTTTTCCTTAATGGGTAAGCTCGTTACGTCGTCACCACTCTATCTGTTGCTGCTCACTAGCGGACACCGTAGGCCAGGTCCGAAGACTAAGACTAAGATAAATGCTATTCCCTCTTCCATGTATTATATGTGACTTTGGTCTTTCGCCCCTTATTAAACTGGCGGAAATGAATGATGTAAGTTTGACAACACTGGGGTAAGGTGGGTACCTACCTAACATCTACAGAACACCCTCGTGCATGTTGTATTACGTACAAGTTGTAAATACAGGAAAGCTTGGCTGAAAAGCTGATAGGGATGAGATAGATGATGGAAGTATGCTGCAAGATTGCAGAAACACCGCAGGAGCAGCTTGCCATTCTTGGTCAACAGCCAACGCCAGCGATAGCAAATCGCTGCTTTTGCTCCGGTTCCCATTGTCCCTACCAGCCTACCCCCGGCTCTCCAACGTCCCGCCTTCTGCATGAGGCGCGATTGGGGTGGAGCCTATCTTCTCAATCTCGGCGCTCCTTACTAGCCTTATTTGGTGTAGAGATCGCCAGGATCCCCCCCGAAGCTCGTCCGTCGCTGGACCTATCAGCACCGGTCTTACATGATGGATCGAGCTTTCTCTCTGATTCAAGCGGATTCAAGTGGCCAGATCCAAGGTACTTGATCCAAGTAGGTTAGGCAGGTACGTACACACTCAAGCAGGGATTTGTAGTTGTATGTATGTATGTACTGTAAGTCCTGGTAGTGCAGATCGAAAATGGGTAGATGGGTAGATGGGTATCTCTTCACCGGCGCTTTCTTTGGTTTGTTTGACGATAATGAAAGGTCCCCATGAATGTACTTTCCTATACATAGATACTTTAGTTTACATAAAATCATGGGAAAGTGGTGTGTGCGACCATCAATCCTTATTATGTTATCGGCACTAGGGTGTAGAAGAAACCTTCAAAGTGTGTTTACCTTTTTCTTTCTTTTTCTTCTTTTCTTCTTACCTTTCTTCCTCTTCCTCTTGTCCTTTTCACCTCCATCCCGCCCATTCGTTCCACGGCAGAGAGAATCCATTTGTGGATCGTGGTCAAAGCCAGAGAAGAAAAGAGTAGGGCAACGCAATCGGTCGTTTTATTTATTTATTTCTCACGTTTGCCATCATCCGTAACGCGACGTACACTCGTTCGCAGACAAGTCTTGTTGGTGCTGGTGTCTTCCCCCTTCGCTTGAACTCGTTCTTGGCTTTTTGTTTCTTGTCACAAATCACCGTCGTTTTCTGTACCCACGGCATCACGCATCTCCCAGGAGGAAGTTTGGACTTTATTGGTTAGAAAAAGACGGGATACTCGGGTCAACTGTTGTTGGCATCTTAAGATTCGACTGGGCTTTTACTTGGCAAAAGCTTCGCATATCTCCGCCAAGCTAATACTGGTATCGGGGCTTGTGGTGGTTTTTTTTCTTCTTCTCTATCTTGCTTTGCTTCATCCCATTGCTCGGAATAGTTTACGATGCGCTCTTCATTGCTCACGGTTTTGGGCGGTGCTGCCGCCACCTATGCGATCCCCACGATCGAAGCTGTTGGTGGCAAGTTTTTCACTAGCGATGGTGATCAATTCTTTATGAAAGGTATTATTATTATTACAGTCATCACCTATTTTTTAAGTGACAGCAGTGCTAATGTGCAAAACTTAGGAGTTGCTTACCAACTGGTACCTGGTTAGTCTAAATTCACACAGCACAATACTGAATGGTCTCGTTATCTAATACCTGAACTCAACAGAGGATCCGCTGGTCGACACGGAACAGTGTGAGAGAGATGCCAGCCTAATGAAAACCCTAGGCGTTAATACTATCCGTGTCTATCATGTCGACCCGGACTCCGATCATTCGGGCTGTATGTCGACATTTGAGGACGCAGGCATATACACGTTGATTGATATGGACACGTTCAGCACGTATATCCTGCCTGTAAGTCTACATCAGAACAGCCAAACTCTCGCGAGTCGAACTGACAGGAAATTGCAGAACCAACCGTCGTGGAACCAGACCCAGCTGGATTCCTATTCGAAGGTCATGGATGCCTTTCAGCAGTATGACAATCTTTTGGGTTTGTTTGTGGGCAATGAGATTATTGCTATCAACAACCAATCGCTTGCTGCACCATTCATCAAGGCGTCTTGCCGAGACCTAAAGGCATATAGGGATTCCAAGGGTTATCGTAAGATTCCCATTGGCTATTCTGCAGCTGATATTGCCGAGCTGCGGCCTATGCTCCAGGACTATCTTACCTGTGGTGGGAATGCGTCGGAGAATATTGACTTCTTCGGTCTAAACTCGTATCAGTGGTGCGACCCAACTGACTACAAGACATCGGGCTATGCCAATCTGGAGGAGAATGCCAAAAACTTCCCTGTCCCTATCTTCTTCTCCGAGACGGGCTGCAACACACCTGGCCCGCGCTTGTTTGAAGACCAAGCCGCCATCTTTGGTTCTGAAATGGTCAATGACTGGAGTGGCGCTATAGTATACGAGTGGCTCCAGGAGTCGAATAACTACGGATTGATTTCGTACGGACCCAAGGTCGACGCAACTGTTACCGCCAATAATGTTGTCGATGGTTTTACACGAGCTGGAACGCCGAGCCCCGTCTCGCCTGACTTTGACAATCTGAGCAAGCAGTGGGCAGCTGTCACCCCAACAGGAGTTGCGAGATCAAACTATGATGCTTCATCGGTTTCTACGCGTGATTGCCCATCCTCGACATCTGGCGGATGGCTTGTCGACGGCAACGTTGCTCTTCCGACTCTAGGAGCTACCCTGACCGGCAGTAGCTACACCACCACACCATCCGCCACCGGGTCCGGTGCTAGCCCCAGCGCTTCGGAAACGAGGAACGCAGTATCCGGTTCGAAGGAAATCGCCGGCATGGGCGCCGGCTTAGTCGGTGTTATGATGATATTCACCTTCTGGTTTTGAGGATGAGTTACGACATGACTATTTGGACCAATTACATTCTATCTATATGGCCTTATTACATTTCCCTCCTTCTGCAACCTCCTCATCTCCACCCTGTTTCTTTATCTACGGATTGGATCCGTGGCGGGTATACATCAGGACTAATAAGCCTTAATATTATTTTTCTCTTTGAGCGCTGGATGAATTATTTCAAGCTTTCGCCAAGGCACTAGAGAGGGTGGTTTTTATCTTGCATCTGGACTATGTTACATATTGGCCCAAACAGTGTTTGGACCTTGGCCTCTGTACATAAGAGAATGTGCATCGGGATTTGGCTTTTGGCATCCGTTCTGGGCTGGCACAAGAAAAAAAGGATGCACGACGATTAAAGAAGCCACGCATAATGTTGTTAAATGCTATAACTATGTATTATATCATTGGCACTTCCATAGATAGTACAAAATGTTGGAGCTAAAGATTATCTATGCCGAAAAGGGTAGCATATTATGAAATGACATGTGTGTGATTGGACTTCGTATGTCAGGTTAGACATGGAATTCTAGAGTATAGGTTTCGCATGTGATGTTATGTGGGGTTTAGCCTCTTAGGCACTATGTGGTTTATTTTTAAACATTGATAGGGGTTGCAATGCAGAACGGGTTGCTGCAGGCTTCCATTCTATCTTTTCTATGCATTACTTACCCAGTAGATACGCAGAATTATCCTAAGGAGTTTGATTCTACATTAGTACGTAGTAGGTAACAATGTTACCTACTTGAGAGAGGATGTAACACAAAGCTAATCATATCTCGGTAGATACTATTAACCAACTGGTTAGGAGGTCCCGCATATGGTGCGTCTTGCTTAGCACCTAAGAAACCTTATCCCCCCTTGCCTTGGCTGTAAACTTCCGTAGCAGGACTCTCGTAACAGGTAGAAGAGCCCGGCGGGATGGTTCATTCGTCTTTGTTCAATGCGTTAACTGTGCTAAGTGCAAATTGGTGTAAGTATGTAACCTAGGTTATTCGATTTTTAGTTATGAAAGAACCAACTGAACATTTGATACTATTTTACACCCGAGTATTGTTAGAGATATAGTGTACTAGAAATATAGTATAAGTCTACCTAGGTATTTATTGATATAGTTAAAGATTGAATTGGATTGGTAGGATTGATAAAGACCCTATCGGTAGAGTTTCCGTCCGGCCCCACGCATGGAAACTCTGATTGTCGGAGCTGGGCTCCAATGTAATGCCGACACGGAGCCGCGGTGAGGTGACTTTCCTTATTAAACCATTTAGGCAAGTTTCATCTGGGGACATTCGTCATCTTTTCAACTCCTTTTTTTTTTCTTACCTAATCTTTTATTCTATTTCGCCAAGCATCGTCATCTCTTTCCCTCTCTCTCTCTCGTATTTACTTAACCTAGTACTTATATTTACAACCCAAACAACAATTACCTCTCTCAGTCCCCCCTTTTCTTTTCTGCTCTGTTTTTTTTTGTAACAGGGTTTCCTACCCAATAAAAGGGAGAAGGAGAAGAAGGAAAAGAGAAAAGAAAGAAATACCACCGGAATGACGATTGAAACGAAAATTCGATATTCATTACCCATAGATGCATTCGCTTTCATGCTGTTCGGATAAGGAAAATAAAAAGGAGTAAGAGTTAAGGGATTACTTCACAAAACAAGAGTCAGGATGGCGAACCAGGCCGAAGCTCCCCTGCTATCGAACCGAGACGACGAATTCGACGAAACCTACCTGCCCAACGACGTCGACGCCGAGAATGCTGCCGCCGGAGAGCACCAGACCGATGGTCGTCTCGGGCCCTTCGTCTGGCTGCTGACGCTGTCGGCCTGCATCAGCGGCCTGCTATTCGGATGTAAGTATTCGTCCAGTCCGTACATCCAGGGTGCAGCGGAGCTTACAAGTCTAGATGACACGGGAGTCATCTCCGCAACCCTCGTCTCGATCGGGACCTCGCTCTCGGGCCGCGAGCTGACCTCCCTCGATAAATCCGTCGTCACCTCGTGCACCTCGCTCTTCGCCCTCGTCGCCTCCCCGCTGGCGTCCCTCCTCGCCGACGGCTTCGGCCGCAGGCCCGTCATCCTGCTCGCTGACCTGCTGTTCGTCGTCGGCGCCCTTGTTCAGTCCTTCAGCGCCTCCGTCTCGTATATGGTCCTCGGCAGGTCTATTGTTGGTGCTGGCGTGGGCGCTGCGAGCTTTGTGACCCCGCTATATGGTGAGTTTGAGAGAGAGTAGGGGGGAGAACCCTGGATGTGCGCTGGTGTTGTGGATCTTGTGTGCTGACGTTTGTTGGCAGTATGTCTTATTACGACTGTCTTGTCCCCAGTACGAGGACGTGGAATTCGCATACTGACTCTCCCGGCAGATCGCCGAATTGGCCCCGGCTGCTCATCGAGGTCGACTCGTCACCATGAATAACCTGTCTATCACCTTCGGCCAGGTCGTCGCGTATATCATCGGCTGGATATTTACTGAAGTCAGCGACCCCTCGACCGGATGGAGATGGCTGGTCGGACTGGGAGCGGTGCCTGCTTTCTTGCAATGTGCGCTACTGATCTTCATGCCCGAGACGCCGCGCTGGCTGGTCAAAGCTGGGAAATCGAGCGAAGCCTGGTCGATCATCCAAAAGACGCAAGGCGCTGGTCTGGCCGCCGGTCATGTTGTCGATGCGATCCTGAAGGATATCGAGATCGAGGTTCGTGAGGAGCACAGCTCGGGAGGTAAGAACAGCAACAGCTGGAGGACGACGTGGAAGGAATTGCTGGCGGTGCCGAAAAATCGGCGCGCGCTGACTATTGCATGTTCGTTGCAAGCATTGCAGCAGCTGTGTGGATTTGTGAGTTGTTTTACCATCCAGACGAAATATGATATGTGAGGCTATTGAGAACCCCCCAGCTAATAATACTCGCCCCCTAACAGAATTCCCTCATGTACTTCTCAGCTACCATATTCTCCATCCTCGGGTTCTCAGTCCCGACCCTGACCTCCCTGAGCGTCGCCGCCACCAACTTCCTCTTCACCGTCGCGGCCCTGCTACTGATCGACCGCATCGGCCGCCGGCGCATCCTACTCTACTCGATCCCCTTTATGGTCCTGGGCCTATTCCTCTCCGCCTTCGGCTTCACCTCAGTCAAGCTGCGCCCGGAACCCTCGGAAGCCGCACCAAAACCCCCCGCCACCGAACCTCCCTCCCAGCTTGCCGCCGCCACCATCCTCGCCAGCATCATGTTCTACGTCGCGGCGTACGCCATCGGCCTCGGCACCGTGCCCTGGATGCAGAGCGAGCTGTTCCCGCTCAACGTGCGCTCCCTCGGCAGCGGCCTGTCCACCGCCACCAACTGGCTCGCCAACTTTATCATTGGCCTCACTTTCCTGCCCCTCATGGACTCGCTGACGCCCACCTGGACGTTTGTGCTTTATGGTCTCATTTGCGTGGCTGGCTGGTTTGTTGTCTGGGCTATTTACCCCGAGACCGCGGGCTTGACGCTGGAGGAGGCCACGGGGCTGCTGGAGCATGGGTGGGGGGTTAGATGAATGGATGGGGAGGGATTGATTGTGTTCTTAGCGTATTGTAGAGGAGAAGAAGGGGGGGGGCTTGATATACTAAGTATAGAGCTTTAGAAATGACAATGTCCTTCCTCACCGTTGTATTGTGAAATTATAAGAAACGAGGACTTGTGTCTTATACAAGACGCCCTGAGTTTTGCGAATAATATACTGAAAGTTTATAGTTGAGAAAGCAAGAGTTTCCATCTTTGACGACTGCGGTACGGTAGAGGACCATTTCTATCCATTGACTAGGCAAGATCTATCTAAAGTACGAAGAGATTTACTAACCTAGGTTATTTCCTACATGATTTCGTATTTTTTCTTAGTTTTTTTTTTTTTTCATCTTTCCCTTTTTTTTTTTTGCTTGTGTCTTCTTTTCGCCGTCTTGTGACCAGGCCAATACATGCGCCCCCTTCTTTATAGAACATGAGAGAGAGAGATCTTATACATACCCGGTCCCAATATACATAGGTTATGTCCATCCATCCTTCGCAGCATGCAACGCCTATTCACTGCTCACGTATTTTGCATTTCCCTTTTTTAATAGGCAATGGGAGGGAGAAAAAAAGAAGAAAAAGTCTAACTCGACCAGCCCTTAAGCTTGCGCATGGAACCCTCCTCCATCAGGGCCTTGTGCAGGTCGAAGCTGTTCCACAGCAGGTGCGGCTCGTGGCCCCAGCCCTTCCGGAGGCACTCGAACTCGGCCTTGTCGAAGTAGTCCTGCAGGATGGGGCGGTAGGCGTCGTGGGCGCACTTGGCGATGATGACGCGGGCGCGCTCGCGCGGGCTCAGGCCGCGCACGTCGGCCAGCCCCGTCTCGGTCACGATCACGTCGAGGTCGTGCTCCGTCTGGTCGATGTGCGTGCACATGGGCACGATGCAGCTCACGCCGTGCGGGTCCGTCTTGGACGGCCGCGTCGACGGCGTGTGCATGATGCTGTACTTGGACGAGCGCAGGAAGTCGGCCGACCCGCCCAGCCCGTTGAGCATCCGGCTGCCCATCACGCACGTGCTGTTGGCGTGCGCGTAGATGTCCACCTCCACCGGCGTGTTCATGCCGATCACCCCCAGCCGCCGGATGATCTCGGGCGAGTTCGACACCTGCTGCGACCGCAGGAGCAGCTTGTTGTGGTACGACTCCCAGTTGTCGTAGAACCGCTTGAACCCGTCCGGCGAGAACCGGATCGAGGTCGCGGTGGCGAAGTCCAGACGCCCCGAGTCGAAGAGGTCCAGGAAGGTGTCCTGGATCACCTCGGTCCAGACCTTGAGGTTGCGGAAGTTGGACTCGCTCAGCCCGCCGATCACCGCGTTGGCGATGTTGCCGATACCGGACTGCAGGGGTAGCAGCGATTTGGGCATGCGCCCGTGCTTGACCTCGTGCTCAAAGAACTCGATCAAGTGGTTCGCAATGGCCCGGGAGTTGTCGTCTGCGGGTGTGTTGGGCGAGGTCTGGTCTGCGTAGTCTGATTCGATAACACCGACCACCTTCTCAGGGTCGACGGGGATGGATGTCGAGCCAATGCGATCCTCCACCTGCATAACCAAGTAGGGCTTCCGGTTCGGCGGGAGGCTGGTCATGGTGATATCATGAAGACCCTCAAAACTGGGGATTGATGTGTTCACTTCAATAATAATCTGCATCCCTTGTTAGTCCTCGTCTTTCAGTGCTAGATACAAGAGCAAGAGCAAGGGTAAGCGAAATAGTAATAATCACATACCTTGTCGGCCATCTGGACAAGCTCCGGTGTTGCGCCAACCGAAGCACCCGGAACGATGCTGCCATCTTCCTTGATGTCTGTTGCTTCTACAACCACCACGTCGAGTTTATTGTTCGGTCTGTCCTTGGTGTAAAAGCCCTGTGAAGACAGGTTAGAAATGACCGGGTCTGACTCTCAGCTTATCCAGCGTTGGGTTAGCTGGGGGTTCTTCCTAGCGACTTACGTAGACCAGATCCACGGGGAACATGGACAGATGTTTGTCGAAGAAATTGATTCTGCCTTCGTTGATCCCCTTGGCAATTGCCTTTCCCACCTGATGGGGACTTCGTCTCTGGATCATATCCAGGCTTGCCCATCGATTCTCTGTCTCGGCCCCCGACGAAGCGCCGACAAATAGTTCATATCGTAGCTTGCCTTGGAGGTTGTTTTTCTCCACATGGTCGGCCAAGAATGTGGGCATCTTCTTGGGATAGCCAACGCCTGTAAAGCCAGACCATCCGATCGCGGAGCCATTGGGAAAGTGGTGAAGTAGGTCTGAAGGGTGGCACAACTTGTTTAGCATCGTCGGCCGGCGAACTCGCGCCTTGAGGGCGGCCGACGCAACAGGCGATGCCATGATGTCACAGCTCGACCGGGATATGTATGAGGTATGAAAGAATGAATGGAAGCACGAGAGGGAGGTGTAAGACTAGCTATGGAAGAGCAGTCTAACAACCTTGGGGGTAAAGGAAAAGAAATAAGAAACAAAAACAGACAATTTTAAGACAACAAGTGAAGAAGAGGAAGAAGGAAGAGGAGGAGAGATGAGGGAAAGAAAAAAGAAAAGTAAAGAAAAATACCCCAAGCTACAGAAAGTCAAATCTCAGAAGCTCCAGGCGTCATGCACGTATTTGTGACTGTAGAGTAGTATTGGAACCTACTCCATACATCCCCAGCTGGGGGAGCTTAGCGGAATGCCGAGCCCACCCGAGCCACTCACTGAGTGGGCCGACTGAAGGCTGGTCTGATGTCAACTTGCGATCGTGGCCACGGGATTCCAGGGGTAAGCATCTAGATGCTGTTTTTGTCCCCGAGAAATAGAAATGCGGTAACCTAGGTTAGTCACTATGGGACCTTCCCACGAACAAATGTAATATTTGCTTGTCTGTTAACCTAGCTGAGATATCATAACTCCATGTTGTTTAAGTCATTCTTTGCCTCACTAAAAAGCATGTCTATGATGCTATCGTGACGCCCGGCCCTGCGGACTTAGCCACGCAATGAGAAGTCGGAGGAATGACCGTGGGGTCCCGGCCTGGTCTCGGTCCGCCAACCCTCAGTTCCTTTTGCCCGAGAGACGAGTAAGCCCCATATTTTGTTCGGGTATTGCTCGTTACAACGCAGCTCTACACTACAACCTACAGCACTTATATCCTCGTGACCGAAGACGAACCACTCTTTAATTTTCATAACCTAGTTGCAATTGAATGTGGGTGTAATTTATCTGACGATGGTTGAAGACGTTATGACACTGTACACGGTATTGCTGCAGTTGTAGTTGTAGTTGTAGTTGTAGTTGTAGTTGTAGCTGTGGGTTATACCTACGTATTTCTTTCTTGAACTATTAAGACGCCGCACACACTAGGTAGGTATTCGGGGTTCGCGAATCTAACACCGAATGGCTCACCTATTCCACAAATCCCGCCACATTTCTCTAAACCCATAGTGAGGCGTTTTCGACTCGTAGACTTTGGCGTGGTGACCACCTCGCCCAAAGCGATCCAGGATACTCCCTGGCCGCTGCTCAATAGTTTCTAGGAGAGATTTCGCTGGTTTGGTGGCCCTCTCCTTAATGATATCAGCTAATTGGGGCGCGACATCAGCATAACAATTGGCTAGCTCTCGTTCAAGAGAGAAATATGGTTTCTTTGCTAGCTCTGGAGCCATCAGATTATACGATCGCGTCAATGTGTTGAGGTTATTGATCGAGAGATCTAGATACGCCTGCTCCGTGGATAACCACTGGGGATCTCGGAACAGCGCGGGTAAAGGCTCGTCAGGCATAGAGCCCGTATTCTGTTTACTCAGCGCCGAGGCATTGACTTCAGTAGGCTCGGAGGCTGTCTGCTGTCGTATCTTCACCATGACCACATCATCAGTAGAGTTAGTCGGCACGACTATCTGATCGACATTGCGCTTTCGGGGGTTATACAGTTCTTCTGCTCTGGCATATTTCCTGGCCCGGTCCATCTGCTCCTCGAGCGAGCCACCCTTGCTAGAAATCATGCGAGCCGCATGACGCTTCCAGTCGCTCCGCAGCCGGGCCCTGAATATATGAGCTGACTTTGCTAATTCTTGCTGCTTTTCAATCCACGGAGGAACTATCTCTTGACGCTTTATCATTTTGTTCATGATGTACTCAGTTGTATCGATGAATGGGTTGTCACTTCTCGCATCTCGCTCAACCCCTTTCCCTCTGGGGATATTTTTGAACTGGCCGCGAGCGATGGCATCTTCAATCCGTTCGTTGGCCAACGAAGCCAAGCCTGTTAGAGTATTTGGCAGTGCTCGCGCTGCCGGTCGAAAGCGATCGCGGAATTCCTTTCTCAGTGCCTCTTTCTCATCCTGGCTTAACCCTTCCTCCATCTGTTTCATGCCCAAGTCAGCATACACCGATGCCTTATCCCTCGCGTTCGCTGCCCTGTGCCCAGGGCTCATCTTCGGACCGGTGCCCATGCGCATGTCGACGGGCTGAAGGTCAGGCATCTTCGGACGACCTCGGAGCTCTGGCTTCAAAGGCTTGTGCGCATCATTTAGCATGCGCAGAACAGCGTCCTCGGTAGTCTCTTCACCGGACCATGGCGTACTTGTTGCATGGATCCGTGTACCCGGGCCGGCCGAGGGTGGTAGACCAGCTTCAGCAAAGGCAGCAGCATGTTCGGACCGAAACTCTGCATCCTTGATTTTGGCGAGTAAACGCTCTTTCAGTTCGTCCGAGAAACCTGCATCTTCTACCGCACGGCGGCCTGCTCTACCTCCAGTTAACAGAGCATCTTCCGTCGCCTCTTCAAGACGACGGGCCATGGGGCCTGGCTCGCTATTTTCTTTTCTATTGCCATGTTCTTTTATATTTCCATGTATATTTCGGGGCTCGTTGTCTCTTGCTACTTCATCGGTAGGCCTGGCAGGCCTGGCAGGCTTGGTCGAGTACTTCTTTCGCGAAGAGTGAATAGGGAATGATCGGGATCGGGATCGGGGTTGGTTCTGCAGGCCTCGGACACATCGAGCGCACACATACGGTATAGTCGGTCCTTTAACCGTGGCCATCTTCCAATGGGGAGTTCGGCGTGATCCGTGGCATTGTTGGCAATCCGAGAAGCGCTAGGCAGAGCTGGGCAGAGCTGGAATTGAGGGTAAAAGTGAAAGTGGCAAAAGAAACGGCGAACGGAGATAAGCGGCGAAAGTCGGGAAGAAAATATTCAAAGTCTCTTATAAGAAAGTTGTCAGGGGTATTACTAAGTTGGCCACTTGAACTTTCCGGGAAATCCCCGAAGTTCTTCCCCTTCTCAAAGCCCTCCAATGCCCGGGGCTCTTAACTCCGGGGAACCAACCACTGCTAAGGCTTCCTGGATCATCTACATTACACCAAGCACGAGATATGGACTAAGTGCATATAGCCTAGTTAAATGCTTGTATCAGAGGCAACATTGAATCGTGTAATTCAGATAGATAGGGGGATATGGTAAACTAAGACATTCCTGGGTTTTTATTTTTAAGTAAATAAACCTCAGCATCATCATAGGTACATTCATTCTCTAAATTGAAAACCATCTATATTCGCTAATCAATCTCATGTACTTAACTCGACCTAGATACCTATTCATGGTATGCGAGAGTCAGTTAAATAGAATGGATTGGAAAAGGAAAAGGAAAACGGGATATAGGGGTTAACTCAAGTTAGGTAGATACTATTATTATATTATATTCCTTTGTTGCGGCAGGGAAGAAGAAAAAATCTCAGTCATTCCGTTTGCAGAAGTCTTTGTGTGATGAACGAGCAAGACTATTATATAATTATAGTCCCCTATTAGATATCTAACATTGAACAATGAAAATATAAACAATTCCACGCTAGACTTGGGAAGATCTCCGGTGCATCTATCATACCAGTAGTAGCCCTGGCCTAAGTCTAAGTCTTCCGAAATCACATTCAGTTCAAATGGAGTGAAGATCAAGCAGTATGACCAGTCACTACAGAGTATACATACGATTCCGCGGCAACTAGTAAGTGATCATCATGACCGAAGGAGATACTACCAATAATGGCATACTAAAGAATATCATCTAGCTGCATCCGGTTTCTAGCATCGGGAGACGGTATCCTCGGTAGCGATGGGCTAAATTTGTTTGAATGGGTTCGAAACCCTCGCAACATAAATCGATTAAGACATAGATGTATTCACATATACGAGCTCGACGATCACGAGGTGCCCACCTTGCTTGCGAGAAAGATTTTAGAAAATAAATATTACGCCGCCTGGCAGTTAGATAAATACCAAAATGGATACCAGATGCTGAGAGCGGCTAGAGAAGAGAGGGCTCGGTTTGCAGAATTATCCACAGGCGTGGATAAACTAGAAGCTATTGCCAGTTCCGAAAACATCATGACGATACCTCGGACCATTCCAAGGAGAAGATCAGGTAGGCAATGATATACTTTAAGAGAACTAGGTTACATTTGAATTTTTCACTAACCTTTGTATTATAGATGCCCCTGAGTGGTCCGTATTATACCCCCCTATCCTCATGAATCTGCTAATATCTCTAGGCTCTACCTCTTGGACATGGATAAGGAGACTCTGGAGGTGTACGAGTTCAAAGGCCTTGGAGATTCTGAACAGAGGAAGCATATAAAAGCTTTGGTGGAAAATAATCCTATTGAACCTCCAGGTTACTACATAAAATTTGAGCTGTCAGAGCTTCAAGCAATGTGGAGAAGCGACTGGATCGCTAGGCATCGGGCACATGCCAACACCCTTAGAGAGTTATGGGCAAAGAATCTAGCGAATATCAAGAGGGTACGACACGTAAGAGACTTGCCGTTCTCAGTGCTTTATGCCAGTGTGTTTTACGGCAAGACTTCCAACGGCAAGGTGAAGCGTCGATCCACAAGAATGACCAAGGCAAAACTGGCCGAAGCGGTCAGAAAGACATGGCATGCAAGGGCATCGAGGATTTCATACGAGCATCAGAGACCTACACAAAAGGAAAAAGCAAAGCATACTAAATACTTCTATTGGGCTTGGAAAACTTGCGCGAACAACCCCAAAGTTAAACAAAAGCGGCGGTATTATTAGACAAGAACAACGTAGCAAGTTTACCTAACGACCCAAGTGCTTTGTGTGTATTTTATTTCATGTCCCTCATCACTTCGGTATGGTGAAAATACTGCTTGGGAATATCGTATACTCTTATACATATTGCTTTTGAAATCCATGATGTCCCTCCCCGCAATACGTGTATGCTGTAGAACACTCCATTGTCTCACGTATGTATGCGTTGGCCTTCTTGGTAAAGGATTGACAGCCTTCACATTTTACGCCGCATAGGCGGCGATGGTCGGCGTGGTAAAATTCACCTCGGCATCGACTAGGTCAGAGGACTTTCCCGATACCCCTCTTGCGGAAGCAACAAGAGTGTGCTTCTGTAGTGTCACTCGTAGAGTCCCGTGAGACAGACGGCAACTAACATAACTAAAATGACTCCAGCCATTCTCCATACCTGTGTTGCTAGAGATGCTGGTCTTCTTTACTGCATAAGCCCCAGCAGCATTCCGTGCATAAAAGCTACTGTCAAGGGCGAAGGCTTGATAATAGCAGATAACATCTCAAGTTTCATATGTAGATAATGGGGCTCGTTAACTAATCCAATAAGAATTGTGTAGGAGCTCCATTTCAGCAATGATCGTCATGAAATATGGCTGGCTATAATGCACAGCGGCTCGGCTAGATCCCGCATTATTGCTACCTTCTGCCACCCTCCGCAACAAATCACTTAAAAGAATACTAAGCTCGAGGACATGCTTGATTGGAGACATGCAGGCCATACGAGTGCAATAGTAAATACCCTAGTACGATATGCATTTTGTAGCCGCAACACTTATAGCATAGCTTCGGAGTACAGTGGCTAGCTGCGCTGTTTTGGCTTGCTGAAAAACGAAAATGTGTTCCGCTATAAACAAGTATACTGGTGTGATGAAAGTTTCCACCGGCATACCGGCAGATGTAGGGCTAGTCTGTAACCAGATCAATACATCATTGCATCTTAGTGGTGCGATGGATGATGAAGTCGTAAAGCTCGAGCAACTTAGAGTGGCCATGATCAACCGACCCCGCTACAAGGTGATAGATTTCATAGAATGGGCTGGATCTAAAGATATAAAGAGGGAGACGTTATATCCGTCAAAAGTCAAGCTTTGGAGTATGCGATCTAGAAAGACCTGAAGCTCTTCCTCTTAGAATTAGTACAATGCCGTCGTCTAAAAATACCGCCTGGAATACGAAGGCAACCCATGAAGATGTGTCCCACCAGATCATCTCCTCTTACTTTATCGGGCCACAGGCTGAAAACCTCCAGTACTTCAAGGATAATATCAACACAATCCTCGACGAGCATGAGAAGGCTCGCAAGAACTACTTCCCAGAAGATGGAGTGAGTAACTAAAAAACTATGCCACTGAAAAACTATTTCCTAGCTAACAGAAGACGTAGAGATTCGTAGATGCGCAGACTCAGCAGGCGCCCGCCTTCCAGGCTTCCGTAGCGAAACTGAAGAATGCCGTCCAGAAAGCCTCCAACATACTGGGCAAAAATAGCATACCATTCTGGTCTCCACGTTATCAAGCACATATGTTTGTTAACACCCTTTGTTGGTATCTTGAAATAATACTGACACGATATTAGGTGCACTGACCTGAGCATGGCTTCACTTCTTGGGTATTTCATGACAATGTTATATAACCCTAACAATGTCGCCATAGAAGCTAGTCCCCTATCCACCGTCGCCGAGATTGAAGTCGGGGAACAACTATGTGAACTCTTTGGTTATAGCACTGACCCTGATGATGAGGACACTACGACTGGATGGGGCCATGTCACCTGTGATGGCACAGTTGCGAACCTGGAATCTATGTGGTACGCATATTGCCCACCAAAGTCTTCAAATAATGAAACTGACTTGAAGTGTATAGGGTTGGTATGTGATAACTTCAAAATCAAAATGACAATTGTGCTATCGTTGCTTACTTGCAACTTGCGTAGCTCGTAACTTGAAATTTTACCCCCTTTCATTGAGAAAGGCATTCGACTACGGGGAGGCGCTCCATTTCTTGAGCCTCAAATTCTACGTCGAGAATTGCCAAGGAGAATACAGACTGTTCACTAATCTTTCAACCTGGGAGCTGCTCAACATGACTCCGACCGACATTCTGGACATCCCCGACAGGCTATACAAGGAGCATGGCATCTCTAACGACTTCCTGACCAAGGTCATGACAAAGTTTACCATCCAGTCCACGGGAAAAGACGCCCTAGAGAGGGATTACAACATCACCAAGCCGTGCCAATATATGGTAGCGAATACGCGACATTACTCCTGGCCGAAAGGCGGTGGTAAGCTTCAACCGTCAAGTCCTATGCCACTTAACACTAACAAGCTGCCAATTTAGCGATCTGCGGGCTGGGATCGGACAATATTGTCGGTATTCCGGTTGATTATGACGCTCGACTAGACTTAGTGGAGCTAGAGAAAAGACTTGAACAAAGTCTGAAAGACCAGCAAGCTGTTCTTGCAGTCGTAGCAATCATCGGTTCAACTGAAGGTTGGTGACACTTGCTCCTATCCCTCCTTCTCTACTGTGGGAACACTAATAATATCGAATAAACAGAGGGCGCTGTTGACCCCTTGAAGAGCATACTGGCTCTGAGGAAGCAGTTTCAAGCTCGAGGTCTCTCTTTCCTAGTCCACGCCGACGCAGCGTGGGGTGGGTATTTCTGTAGCATGCTCCCCAAGGATTACCGGCCAGGGGATGTCATTAATCTGCCGACGGATATGGGACCCGCAGATGGTTTCGTGCCCGATGCGAGCTTACGGGCCGAGACTCAAGAGGATCTGTACGCAATGCGCTTCGCAGACTCTATTACGGTCGATCCGCACAAGGCTGGTTACATCCCATACCCGGCTGGTGGGCTATGTTACCGTGATGGTCGAATGCGCTTCTTGGTGACCTGGACTTCTCCGTACCTGTCGCGTGGTTCTGTCACCAGTATCGGTATATATGGCGTCGAAGGAAGGTGCGTGATTCTGAACCCCTTTCTAAACACATTTATCTCAAATAAAAACTAGAACGCTAACAACGTTGACATTCTAGCAAACCCGGTGCTTCCGCTGTGTCTGCATGGCTGTCAAATAGGATGATAGGTTTAGACCAAGAGGGATACGGTACACTTCTAGGAGAGGTCACTTGGACCTGTTCAAGAGTAAATTTTCCTTGCTCACCGTATTAACCTGTATAAGCTGCGATTCTAACTATATCACTAGCTGTCTGCTGAATGGGCTGCTCTCACAAACGCCGAGAGTCCCTTTATCTGTGTTCCATTTAACATGTTGCCATCTGAACGTGCTCCAGACACAAGCAGTGAAAAGGTAGAGGCCGAGAAGGTCAGGATACGGCAAGAGATTGTGCAGAAGACGAATGCGATGATAGTCGCAGAGGACGAGACCCGGCCAGAGAACCAGAAGGTAATGAAGCTTCTGCGAGCGCTCGGATCCGATCTTAACATTAATGCCTTCTCCCTCAATTTCCGCTTCGAGGACGGAACGCTCAATGATGACGTTGAAGAGGCCAATTATCTCATGCAGCGGGTCGTAGAAATCTTCTCTGTTGACAGTCCCAAGGATGACCCAACCAAGATCCCACTATATCTTACATCAACGGAGTTTTCTGACGAGCTCTACGGCTCATGTAAGGCAAAATTCATGGAAAGGCTTGGCCTAGAGCAGAGCACGCAAGATTTGATGGTCCTCCGTAATGTGGTGATGTCCCCCTTTCCAACCGATGGGAACTTCACGAACAAGTTGGCGGAGATATTTTATGATGTGGTGAAGCGCGAAACAGAGGTTCGTGAAATGCTTGCATGTGAAAATCATTCCAATGCTGACCATAATCCTAGGTTGTTCGCAAGCGCAACGAGATCTCTCCCGATTTTTACAGTTTCCTCATGCAGGGCACCGAGAGGGTCTATCTGATCCACCAGGCGATGTTCCACGTTGCGAAGCATCGCCAACAGCTCATCGTGGCTGCGACTCTCGACTCGGTAGCGATGGATAAATACACTGCCATTAAGAGGTCGAACCCGAATGAGCCTA
Organism: Camillea tinctor; assembly: GCA_022578605.1. Classification (NCBI taxonomy): domain Eukaryota; kingdom Fungi; phylum Ascomycota; class Sordariomycetes; order Xylariales; family Graphostromataceae; genus Camillea; species Camillea tinctor. The sequence continues at coordinate 152,207 of MU394059.1, read as the reverse complement.
TGATTCTAGTCACGAAGGAAAAGACACTAATGCAAGACATTGTGAACGATGGCGGCACTTTCATGGCACAGATCATGACCAAGGAATCGTGAGTATCACCAGAAAAGACTGATCTTTAAAAACTTTGGATCTTATGTACTGATGCATTATACAATTCACTAGGGGGATAATCGTGCAAGAAGTTGAAGTGACATTGGCGGATGTCGTTGTTAGTCGACCCCTGAATTCGAAGTGGCGACTGAAAACCTACCCTGATGCCTACATGCCCTTCTATCTCTACGGAACTCGTAAGTGCCTTTTCATAAATATCTAATTATCGTATGGTTAAACTCGGGATTAACGAGTGCATCAACAGCCAACGAAGCCAACATCGACCACATCATCGTTCGCGCGCCCAACACGCAGCTCTCTGCCGGCCGCTGTAAACTCGAGTTCTACAAGGAAGTACCGGATAGCATCTGGGAAAAGCCCCTCGTGCTCCTACTAGAAGACGTCTACGAAGCACCCATGCAACCCTTCCCATCCAACAGCGAGATCGGGTGCAAGAACGGCGCCGTCGTAGCGCACGAGTACTACCACCCCGAACCCGCCAAGAACGGGACCAACGGCCACTCCAGCGACGGTTCTAATAACACGGCCACTGCGCGCCATAATAGCAGGTACGCGACCGCAGACTCCTTGGCGCACGAGGACGACGAGTCGGAGGAGCCGCACTGCTTCCCGCAGGGGGTCGACAGCGAGACGCGCAGCGGCAAGAAGCGCGGCTCCGAGTTCTTCTTCCGCCCCGGCGCTACGTTCATGGTCGGCGTGTGGGAGGACAAGGGGCGCGGACAGCCGAGCGCGGATTTCGAGGACTTGGGCCCGTTGGTAGGCCGCGGGAGGCTGACGCTGGGCGAGAGCGTGTATGTGGATAGCGAGGCGATGAATTATGACCCGTTCAAGAAGGAGGAGAAGATGCCCAAGTGGCGGCACGAGTTCGACAAGATCAGTGGGGAGTTGCGCTAGGGTGTTTGCTGCTATGACGAGTTCGTGGATTTCTTGGTGGTGGTGGTGGTGGGAGGAGGAGTCGGGATCTGGGTATCTGATACATGTCGAAATAATTTGAGACTGAAGGATACTTTTATTAAGCTACCTCATAACTTATAGTACTTTCATATAGTATATTAAGTACTTGTAGAATGAATGTTAGCATTCAATCGGAAAATGTAGTTGTACAGACAGCTTTCAATAAACAAAAACGGCTTCTACGAGAAACAGAGATGTCTTCGGGCTTGTAGCAATTAAGGGGTAATCGAGTCGTAGATGGTATTCCGTAGGTTCTATCTAAAAAGGACGGCCCGATATTGTATGGGAAAGTGTTAACTCGTAGTATACGCGACGTTAATTCCTATCCGAACCGCGAGACGTAGATTATCGTGCCATCAAGTCGACTGTGATTTCTAAGCTGCCGACCTGTCAATTTGGCCGTGACAAGGTTTCTTACAACACGATCCACCACGGAGCTCCTAGAGTAGGTAGTATAGCTGGATTAATAAACTATTGCGTCTCTTGAACGACATCCCACACGAGATAAAAACCCCACTTGAGGAATTAGAAACACGGTTTAGTGTTTGACATGATTATTTGTATTGATGATCTTACAGAAGGTCGGTGTTGGGTATAGATTAAATGAATTTGTATAGTAGATCACTGTGATAGAGCAGAGGGTCTACTGAAAAGAAGCGAGATAAAAAACGGAGGTATGACTAGTGCTGCGTTGTGTGCGCAAGATACCTATATAATAATTAATTCATTTTATTGACAGGTCCTTATACTAAAGTACCAATCTCTGTTAATATACTGTCGTTGTATTACCGGAGTTAAAGTATAGATGTGTAAGACCACTTACATCGAGGATTTAAGACTGAATAGTTGTCCGCTTAGTTAAATCCGTCAAGTCTGGAACATCGAACCCCTGAGCGTGATAAACCATTCAGGAGGCGTAGCACTTATCTCCGTCTGACATATCTCCGGTCCATAGCTAACCTGACTCTAGACCTCGTAGACCGAGACTAAAGCGAGCCAAAACAAAGGGTTCCGAGCTCATCGTCACATTGAGCAACTAGGAGCAAGTCATAGTGACAACTAAATTTAGAGATACTAAAAGCTACCTTGTGCGGGTCTTAAGTCCGAGTCTGTAGGAACAATGATGCCATTATGCAATACGATGTTGGATAAACGTCGTGTGTCGGTCCCGAACCTGGAGATATCAGAGATATTGGGGAGTTAACGTGGATTAAAGTCCCCTTCTCAGATATAAATTCAACTCCAGTCCTCGAGCTCTATAATCTTGTTTCATTGTCTTAACTACACAAAACCTGCTGAGAGAATTATCCTTAGAAGTCAATCGCCCCCTATTCAAGAGAAAGAAACCCTTCAAGTCAGTCAACGGCCAAAATGTCGCAGCCAAATTATGTTCAGAAAGTAGCCATAGTGGGAGTGAGTTACTTCAGAACCCTAGACATTGAAGAAGTACCGAGTTTCCTTAATTGCTAATTTCCTACACAGGCAACTGGCACTGTTGGAAAGTTCATTGTGGAAGAACTCCTGAAGCTTGGCAAGCATGAAGTCACAGCCATCTCTCGATCAGACAGTAATTCCGTCATTCCCAATGGTGTGAAGACCGCCAAGGTGGACTATGAGGACTATTCTTCACTCGTCAATGCTCTACGGGGCCAGGATGCATTGATCATAACGATGTCTGTCAGAGCCCCTAAGGAGACCCAGTATAAGCTCGTTAAAGCTGCAGCGGAGGCCAACGTCCCATACGTCTTTCCAAATGAATGGGGTGTTGACCCTACACTGAAGTCTTTTGGTGAAGACGTGCTGACGGGCCCCGACCATCTCGCCGTTTGTAAGGAGATTGAGACGCTTGGAAAGAGTTCCTGGATCAGTGTAGTCACAGGATTTTGGTATGAGTATAGTGTAGCTATTGGACCTAACGCCTATGGGCTCGACCACAAGAACCGGACAATTACTTTCATTGATGACGGAGAGACGAAAATTAATACCATTGTGAGTTGTCTTTCCGGTTTAACGCTACATTACTACAGAGACATACTGATACCTCCTAGACTTGGGAACAGAGTGGCCGAGCAGTGGCTAATCTGCTAGCTTTACCCATAACCCCTGAGAAACCAGACGCACCCTCTCTATCGGACTACAAGAACAAGCACATATACGTCAGCTCTTTTCTGCTCAGTCAAAAGGACGTGTTTGCCTCTGTCCTGCGTGTCACGGGTCAGAAGGAATCAGACTGGAAGATCAACTACGAGGAAAGCACTAAGCGCTATGAAGAAGCAAAGAAACGACTCTTCAGCGGTGATCGCACAGGCTTCCAGAAGCTTCTCTACACCAGGACCTTCTACAAGGATGGCGTTGGCAACTTCGAGGCTCGCGAGCCCCTGCTAAATGAGGTCCTCGGCCTTCCCAAGGAGGACTTGGACGAGCGCACTAAAGTTGGGGTTCAACTTGCAGAGCAGGGAATCACCTATGGCTGATTTTTATTCATGTGGCCTCCTAGGGTTCTTCCTTATGTTAGTTCTCATTATCATTATATCTTCTATCGAACTATTTCCATATCGTGTACGTAGGCCTTTGTCCTCTATATAAAATTCTCAAAAAGCCACTCTCCTTGCTCTACGTAGCTTGTTGTCCTTATATGGACCTGATAATACGATCTCGCTGCCATAGAACAATGCTCCCAGCATAGTGCTCGGGTCGAGAGCCATATGAGGCCATCTCACAAAAAAGGAGGCGAGCACGGTGAATATCATGATGATGAGTATGCTTATTGATAACCATGAGCATACAATCTCTGCTGAGCCGACTGCAGGCCCATTACTGGCGATATTACCTAGAATCAAAGGCAAGATCTCGGACAAAATCGCCGTGACAGACACAAGGCCAAGATAAATGTCTTTGACCCCTTCTGATTGCGCGAATACTAGTCCACTGAAAGGGTTGGACGGTGGTTGTAACTTAAAGGCTAGCGCTTTATATAACCGTTCTTTTCTTAGAAGGCGATACGGGGATAGGAAAGCGACGGCTGCAGGTCCAAGAAGTCAGCTAGGAAGAACAAGTCACATTTCATATCAAGGATGAGTGAGCTTACCGTAGAAGAAAGAACTCCACATAAATGTGACCACGACGCCGGCGCCGGCGAACAGGAACCGCATGCCAATTGGCTTGTCAGTAAGACCAAGTTGATGTTCGGAACCGCGTGCTAGGATATAGTAGGTGAGCACCGCGATGACCATCGCAAACAAGAGCAGCAAGAACAGCGCCCGTCCGGCCAAAGTGAGAATGAAGAACGGCATCGGCTCCCCATTCCCCCTATTCTTCTTGCGCCTGCCCCCGTCGGCCCACGCCACATTCTTCGGGTTCCTGTTCCTGTTCTTGTTCTTCTTGTTGCACGATGACGACGGCGATTCCGCCTCCTCATTGCGCAGCAGCACCCCGTACTTCAGCACGTAGTTCTCCTCCCACAAGCTCAACTCGAAGTGCCTATCGCGCAGGTACCGCGCCGCCTCGCCGTTCCCCACCGTCCGCCGCCCCATCCGCATCCCCCTCAGCAGCCGCCGCACGGCGCCGTTCTGCGACAACTCCGCCATGTACGCCAGCGTCCAGGGGTCCGCGTCGACGCCCGTCGCCCACCGCCGCAGCACGATCACCACCCCCAGCGCGCACAGCCCCATCGCCCCCGCTAGCCCCGCACACGCCGCGGCCACCACCCGGTGCACGCCCACCCCCGGGAGGCAGGTCAGCACCGAGCTGTGCGACCCGTGGCACTCCGGCCCCGCGAACACCACGCGCACCGCCTCCGCGCTGAACGGCACCAGTACCGCCCCCAGCACGACTAGCGTCCCCGTCAGCGCGAGCAGCGGCTCGCGCCGCGGCCCGAACAGCAAGCGCGGCCCCGCGAGCAGACTCCGCGCCCCGCACGTCTCGAGGCAGAGCGACTCCGGCGCGGTGGCGCCGCGCTCCGAGGCGAGCGCGTGGAGTGGCTGGTACAGCTTGGCGGTTTGGTCGAGCGTGCGCAGGGGCAGGCTGACGGCGAGGGCCAGGAGCGTGGGCAGCATGAGCGCCGCGAGGTATTTGCCCCGCGCGATGGGCTCCACGGTTAGGGTCTTCTGCGCGGTGATGCTGGTGGGCTGCGGGGTGGGGGGGATGGTCGTCCATTCGACGGTGGATTGCGTTACTACGGGCCCGAGGGTGGTGATGGTCCGCGTGGCGATGCCGTTGGCGTCTCTCTCGGTGATGTAGCTTAGCGTCTCTGGGATCGTGGAAGTGCGGGTTGCTGTGGGATGGCCGGCGCGGTCGAACAGCGTGATGAAGCTTGTGACGGCGTAGAAATCCGTCGTCTGGGTTGGGTAGCCTTCGCTATCCGTTAATGTTGTCCTTGATGGCGGTACAAGCACCACCTCGGTCTTAGTAAACAGCCGGCCGGTATGGTCGGTTTCGATTTTGACGTTTGTAACTTTGATGCCTAGATAGCTTCCCACTATTGTACCCCTTGTATAGGTGTAATTCGTGAAGGGATCCGAGTTTATTTTAATCTGATTTGGTATGAGACTAGTTATAGTAGTTTGGGCAAAGACCCCGCCGGGAAGAGTTGTTGAGGTTGTTATTATTGTTGTGCTGGGAGGTAGTGGCTGTGGCCCGGGATAGTCTGTCAGGGTTATTATGGGAAGGGGATCTGAAGGTTCTTTTACTTGTTGAGTTGGCATGATTGACGGGCTGAGAGTGGAACTAGGTTCTGTCACTACAGGGCTAGAAGGAGGGGGCGTTTGGGTAGGAGGGGGTGTTTCGGTAGGAGGGGATGTTTGGGTAGGAGGGAGTGTTTGGGTAGGAGGGAGTGTTTGGGTAGGAGGGAGTGTTAGGGTAGGAGGTGGTCTTTCTCCCTCACTCGTGGTTGGGGATTGAGGTGATGGTGATGGTGATGGTGGATGAGAATGTTGGTCCGAACTGGTGGGGGGTGGAATGGGTGGCCCGCTTGTAAAGGTATCCCAAGGTTGACCTGGCTTTGTTGATCCATCATCTTGACTTCGAGTACTATCTGGAAGAGTTGAGGTAGTTTGATCGGTTGGTGATGGCGAGTCCGGTGGAGGGACCCCAGGCTTAGTAGGGCTGTCCCCTGGATTATTACTACTTGTACTGTCACCGTCGGAAGGCTTTGTAGGTTTGGTAATGTCTGTACTGGTTTGGATGGAAAATGGCCGACTTTCTGTATCTGGTGGAACCTGATGTCCAGGAAACGAAGTTGGTGAACTTGGGGGATCTTGTGTGCTTGAAGAAGTAGTTGCCTGGCTCTGGCTTGACGTGCTGGATGCCTCCGTTGAGCTGTGCTCAGGAATGGGATTAGGAACAGGGTCAGGAATAGGGTTAGGAATAGGGTCGGGAATAGGGTCAGGGGTTGGTCTATCAATAATATCTGATGTGGAACTTGAAGACTCCTCTGGATTTCCTGGGATGAGTATTGTTGAGCTACTGCTGCTGTCTGGCATACTTGTTGATGATGACGTTGCCGGTGGTGTTGTTGACGATGTGGTTGACGATGTGGTTGATGATGTGGTTGATGATGTTGAAAGCTCTATTGGAATAGATGGTGTTACTTCAGGCAGCTTTGGACTAGAGCTTGGGCTCGGAATCAACATTGACGTCGATGTTGTTGACGTCGTTGAGCTAGTAAGAGTCGATGTGCTCGTAGTAGTCGTAGAGCTAGTGGTAGTCTCTGTAGTCTCCGAACTTGTAGTGGTCGTTGAACTCGTCGTAGTTGTACTCTCAGAACTCGTCGAACTGGTTGAGCTAGTTGAGGTGGTTGAGGTGATTGAGGTGGTTGACGAACTAGAGGTAAGATCATTCTCAGGACTTGTCCAGTTCTGTCGACCTCTCAGTGAGTTATAGTCTTGTGCATTTGGACTACTCAGAAGAACAGATCGTAGGCGGATATCTTCCGTAGAGTTTTTTGTTACAGGTAACCGCGCATCTGATTGCGACGCATCCGGTAATAGGCGGATAGCCAGCCCAGCTAGAACAAGGAATGTAATGATAACTCCTAATAAAACGAGAAGAATCCGTCCTCTTAATATGAGAGGCTTGTAATCGAATCGGCGTGCTGCTATCTGTGGCTGCTTTTCTGTGATCCCCTCGGCTCCATGATAGCTGCTATCGACATTCAGACCATCGATATAAAGTCCACCAGGAGATACGTTTAGGGGTTCTGTTTCTACATAAACCTCTATTCCTTTGCCCGCCTTCGTGCTCTTGGTAGGGGATATATTAGCTGGTTCTGGGCCGTAATAGGCATCGTACTCGATGTAGTCGGCACAGCCATCATCGTTGTCATCAATATGCACATCTTCGAATCTCTGAATCGGTAGATCTAGGTAATCACTACCGACTAATGTGCTATCTGATGGAGCCGGGGAACCATGTAGGTTCGTTTGGTCATATTCATGAATACTTGGACTCTGGCGTAATAGATTCCGAACTCTTTCCTGAAAGTTCTCTGGTGTCACCCTCACTCGCGTATTCTGATTATTCTCGTCTTGCTCTTCTACATCTGCGCCATCAACTTGTGGAAGCGGGGCAAAACCAGCTCCGCCGATGGCGACCCAGCCAGCCGGTGTTCGATGCATCATCCGAGACTGATCACCGGTTCGTATTAAGCTTAGTCCGACATGGCCTCAATGAACGTTTAGACGATGCGCCTCTTGCTCCTGAACCGGATTTGAAGCGGAGTTTTATTTTCCTTACAGCTTTAAAAATGATGTGGAAGACATAGGTTTCTTCTATAAGATCCTTAGGTCTCACACTCCTACCTACCTTTGTTAAATTGGGGATGAGAAATATGGAAGTGTGACGGGGTGGAGACGATACTACCTCCCTGTCCTCACTCTTCACACCAACAAGTACAACTTTATTTCCAATATTTCGGATCTTTTCTTTCCCATCGTGTAAGACGACAGCTGGATTTCAAGGGTATGAATGGTCAGTTGTTGCGGGCAGAATGCTGTACGATTGACGGGAGCACTATTTGGGGATAGTGTACACCCAGCCTACTTTTTATAGCCCCCAATACATATGTATGTTGGTGGCTCCCGCCAGTCAGAGGAGCCAGCTACATCTTTTGGGTTACATCTAAGACTTGACCTTGCATGGGGTGCGGCTTGGTAATATATCTGCCTCGACTATGTTCGGTATGAAGCGATCGGTTGAAAGAGGCGGTTGAAGGCTAGACCGAGAATGCATACATTGCTCGCAGCCAACATACAATTGAATTTGATGGGTGGCCACACTTGAGCCTTATTGGCAATTTGACCATCGACTTCATCAATAATCTATGCTTACGTAGATGCAGGTGATGTCTATAAGGGGAAGGCCGGCATTGAGGCATGGCATATAATTTCTATATAATCTGCAGTATAAGTGGCACTGCAGGTATAGAAACACTACTAAATCGTCACTTTGTATAATCAACCATTATTTTAGTAATTACCTACCTATATACCGGTATACTGGTTCATGAACTCCAACGTATAGGGGTCATGGGAATGACAATAATTGTAGCGCGATGATATAAGGAGTTTAACTGTGGATTGCCAAGTTAATATCAGTTCACTCAAGACTTATATTATCGAATTTTTTAGACTTCTACAAAGGAAAAGGACTCGTTTATTAGTTTGAAATCGAATAGATTCTCCAGAAGTTTATTTTGGACCGCCTTTTGCTCCAGCCCCTTCTTGGTCACTTTGTGTAAATAATTGCACTTTTTTTTTTTAAAAAAAAAAGGGAAAAAAGGAAGAATAATAATCAATAATCAATACTCTGTCTTTGAGTAAGAGAAGGGGGACACCGACAGCAGCGTCAAACCAGCAATGATTGAATTTGGCGCAGTTAGGCTGCACTTTTGCTCTATATATTATCATGTTACTATTACAGCACTTGTTTTGCTCGGACATCAGCGTAGAAGCAGATTCATCCGTCTGACAGCAAAGGGCGGTTGTTTCTTGCGAAATGGGTATCACGAGGCATCCACCATGAGCTTCTGCAGTAATGAGACCATCTCTTAGAGATCTAGAACCGCAGCCTCGTGAGGTACAACGTAATCGGCACATTATAGTAGCCTCTTGGTTACTTGAAGATGCGTATCAAATTGCAACCCTCAATCTTATGGAATGTGACTCCCGGTAGCGAACATTGTTTTAGCCAGTTAGGTAATATTAGGTATATCCTAAAATGCTTTTCGTTAGAAATATTTATATGCCTTTCGTTACAAAGGTTGACTTCCCCGCGAGAAAAGATTCCTACCGTGCCTCTGCGCTCTGATTGGTTATTTGAAAACTTTTCGTTCATTGGTCACCATGCAACTTTGCGCATAGCCACAGCCCCTAACCCCTTTCATATGGCTAAGTTGGCGATAGAATCTGGTATACCTATGGCTAGGTAGCTAGGTTAGCGAGTTCTTTATGCCTTGTAATCTGACTATGCACCTTCAAAATCATGCTCTTCGGGTGTACGGTACTGTATCTTAACTATCCCAAGTTGTAAAACATGGTTTTAAATTTTAGTGTTATTAATAATAATGGAATATTGTAAGTCTGGTCCTCTAAAGGTTATATCTTGAGCTTATATATAGAGAAGTAAAGACTAGGTTTATATGCGATAGAAATATAAGTCCCCATGTTGGCCGCACTATTATAACTTATACTTTCACACTCCTACCTATAAACTGGCTATGGAGGTATACCATCACACATTAAACCCCGTGTTGGCACATCTTGTACTAGCGACCCTGTCTACGTGCCAACTCTAGAATATATCGTCTTTCGACAAAAACGACAAAGTCTAGATCAACACCTATGGCGATACGTCACTGTAACTCTATCAGCCGGCCTACGATATCTCAACGGATATAATTGATCCGGCTATTTATAACGATCAATTCCTCCCAGAACCGATAAAAGGCATCATTGCAACTTCGATCAGTCGACAGATCGCTATCCACCAGATAACTACCGCTCCACCGTTAAACTTTATTAGTATAAACGCAAACGGCCCGGTGGTCTATTTTGCTAAAAACCGTACTATTGATATAAAGTACGCGCAGTACGCAAAGACTTGCATGCAGAATCAAAACGAGAAGCTAATTGTTTTACTGCGAGTCCTCGTAAAAATACCATAAGTCAAAAAGATCCGACAGTTTATATTTGGCAATAACTAAAAAAAAAGTTATAATTTTATCTCGACGGGGCAATCCACTTGAATGTGATGAAGCTTAAGAACTCGGTGTCTCCTGCTATGGAGCGGTAAATCTGCTTGTTGGTCATATCGCCACAGGCGTTGATCGCGAGTACCTGAATGCCGGTAGTTGGGAGGACATCACCGGCGAAAACCTTATGAGAGTTCCTCCCGACAACAGGACAGAGGCCATCCAGTGGGTATTCAGAGGCCGGAACACATTGAGACAACTCAAGGAGAACAGTATCGTGACACTAGATGCGCAGTTTCAAGGCATTAAGACATGAGTCGAACTCCGCCCTTTACAACGTGTGAAGGCATCGAAAAGACAACTTGAGTAGGTATAGGTAGTCTAGATTTGAGCAATCGCAAATAATTTCAAAGATAGTATCCCGTCCGTCTCAGCCTCGCCTCCGCACCGAACCACTGTATCCTAAAACGAAGAAATCAGTTCTCTATACAGCGGGCGACGTCCGACATCAATACGGTCAAAGCTACGACGCGGTAGGACCACTTCAGTGACTCGGCACAGGGATCAGAGTGTGGACCGTTGCCAAGAGAGATAACGTCGTCAGAACCGTACCACCGCAATTGTGTTTTCCCAGGTTCACATTACGAATTTACCAACCAGACGTTTCTCTGGTGCCATGATCTGCTCGGGTGCAACCTTTAGAAGATATTGCGACATGTTAAACTTTCCCTCTTTGAGCGAGATTCGCACGATGTGGTCTAGGTTAGAAACAAGTTTACGCCACCACAACTGGATTGCACGACTTGAAGCATTGACGATGACCTTGAAAGTATGTATAGTGAACCGGTAATATAAGGTCGCGGTCCGCCGTCCTAGATCTGCACTCTAGTAAACCTTCCAGCGACAGCCGTCAATATGGGCAGCGAAAAAGAGAGCAGGGTCAAGAACAACGCGGCAGGCGGCAGGACTGTCGAGGAAAAGTACGCCGACGTCACACTGCGACTTATCGAGGAATATGGCGACAAGTTCCCCCCGCTTACTCCGGAGACAGAGAAGAAGCTCCGCAGGAAGCTGTACTGGCGCCTGATGACGCTCCTGTCTGCGATTAACATCATGTTGTTTGTAAGTAACAGGCTAGCAGACATCCTCCAAAGAATACTAATGGGAGGGTGTAGATCGACAAGTCAACTCTCGGCTACGCCGCCATCCTGGGCCTGTTCGAAGAAACCGGCATCCGGCAGGCCCAGTACAACAATCTAAACACCATGTTCTACGTCGGTTATCTGGTGTTCCAATGGCCCGGCCACTATCTCATGCAGCGCCTCCCCTTCGGCAGATACGTCGCAGGCACCGTGTTTAGCTGGGCTGTTGTCATCTTCCTCCACTGCGTCGCGACTCGCTATGCCGGCCTCGTGGTTATGCGTATCGCCCTCGGCGCCGCCGAAGCCGTCATCGTGCCCGCGATGGAGGTCACCATCGGAATGTTCTTCAATCGGCAGGAGCAACAGTTCCTGCAGCCTATTCTTTGGATCACCTGCACGGGAGCCCCTATTGTTGCCGGCTTTATCGCCTACGGTCTGCTCTACACTTCTGGACCCGTCCTCCCGTGGAAGCTGCTTCACATCGTCACCGGTGGCATCACGCTCTTGCTGGCCGTTTGGGTCTGGGTCGAATACCCTAGCAACCCGGCAGAGGCTCGTTTCTTGACGCTGGAGGAGAAGGTCCAGGTCATCTCCCGCGTGCACAAGTCGCAGCAGAGCTCGATCGAGCAGAAGCAATTCAAGAAGTCGCAGTTCCTCGAGACGCTCAAGGATCCGGTATCTTTGTTGTTCGGTCTGCAGGCATTCACGCTGATGTTCTGCAACAACCTCACGTACGGCCAGAAGAATCTTCTCGTCACGTCTCTCGGTGTCACGCCCCTTGAGTCAACACTCGTCGCCGTTGCTGGTGGAGGCTTTGGAATTCTCAACTGCATCGTCGCCGCATTCGCCCTCCGAAGGTACCCCAGGAATATAGCCTTACATGGGACGTTCTGGTGTCTGCCCGCTGTCGCCGGTGGCATCGGCATGGTGACAGTAGCGTGGGATGAGACTATTCCTCTCCTGGCCTGTATGTTCCTCGCAGCTCACACTTACGGCGTCACTTATATCATCGCCCTCGGCTGGGCCAACTCGACCGCTGCCGGCTACACAAAGAAGCTGACGCGAAACGTCATGTTCATGCTTGGCTACAGCGTCGGAAACCTGGTTTCGCCACAGATCTGGGTCGAGAGCGCTAAGCCTCGATTCTATGGAGCCTGGGCGTCGATGGTCGTCGTTAGTTGGGTTGGAACGCCGACTATCCTGTGGATCATCCATTTCATCCTGTCGCGTCGGAACAAGGAGAGACAGGAGTACCTTGCGAGTCTAGGTGAAGATGAGAGAGATGGTGGTTATGTTGAGCAGGTTGATGAGACTGGTGACGTGGTTCGGGTCAAGGTCGAGCTTGCCATGCTGGATCTCACCGATCTCGAGAACAAGAACTTTATCTACCCTATCTAGGCTATGGCTGTGAGGAGATCGTGAGATATATCAGGGGGTACAAAGGAATACGTATATATGTGTACCGTACCCAGGGTAGTTGTGGTTCCAGTCCTTGCATCAGCATCTGTATCACCTTACCCCTCTAGGTACCTCGTGATGATAGCTGTGTCGAGATGTTCGAATCTGCCAGTAATCTACCCCCGCTCATAACCAGAACCGCAATCTATAAACCCGCTATTATCCATTTGGTTGTAGATGTCTTGCGAGCTTTTCTTAGACGTTCGTACCGACAAGACATTCGGCAGGTTCATCGAGGACGGGATGCCGAATATTCTAAGTCTTGTGGTCGTATGTAATAAAATGGTGTCTTATTATGTGCTATATAGAACAATGCTGACCCAATATCTAGTCACCTTCACCTAGGAGAACTATGCACATTAGAGCCGGAGGTGCGAAGAGTCAGGTCCAAAAAATAAATATTTCCTGTTTCTTTTTCCTTGTAATAGTAGGTATAAACTTTACATTCGAGATATTGTTCGCGAATGTGCCAAGGTTAGTTAGGGACCTATAGCCAGGTCGGAGAAGTGCCAGCCTCCAGCCTCTCAGCCTCCCGCCTCAGATAATCAGCTCTAAATTTCCGGTACGCATTCTCGATCCGCTGCCTCCGCGCCGGCTCCTTGTTGATCAGCCGGGTCGCCGACCAGGTGCCCAGGAGGAGGCCGAGCTCGCCACCGAGCACGGTGCCGCCGAGGCCGAAGAAGAAATAGGTAGCGATATCACCAAACCTGCTGGGCTGCAGCAGCGGCGTGATGTCGGGAACAACCTCTGCAGATCTAGATTAGCAGCTTAAGTACCGGCTTGCTATCGGGACTGTGGCTCACCCTGTCGCCCGTCGCTGAAGATGACGTGAGTTGGCTTCTCGGATGCGCGGAACGCGTTGAACATGTCAGCCCGCACCCGTCGTAGTCGGAAGGCAGCGTATACACCCAAGCCTAAGCCAACAATGGTGCCGAGAGTAGTGGGTAGCGTGAGCCTGGTGGAAGCCTTGACCAGAGCATCGCGGTCTGAGGGCTCTAGATCGTGCTGGATATGCTCCTCAGCTAGCTTGTTGAACTCCTCCCTGCGCTCGGACTTGCGGAAAGCAGCGAAAGACATATTCTCCTCCTTACTTTTCTGTGTCTTATATGGTTTAGTGTAGGTTAGGTTAATATGGTTAAACGTCTTCGTTTACATAGAAGATGTACGTGACTTGATTCAAGTCTTGAATTATATGTGGTGTGAGTTATTAGTAGGTACTATGGTATTAGGTATAGGGGTCAATCACTCTTATGTAAAAAGTATGCGTCGCGTGGGTTATGTCACTACTTGGGGTATTTGATGTAATGAACATTTCATTTTCTCATGTTGAATGGTTATAGTGACATCACCACCAAGGAAATAACAGCTAATTAATATACTTATATATGCAGGCGTTGTAGTGCAAACTATCTACCATCTATCCACACCTTTGCAAATACCCCCACATTGAAAACATTAAATTATATATAAACCACTTTATTACTAACTACTTTATTTACACGTATAAAATCTACTTTTAATGTTATTTATAAGCAGTAAAGCTAGTATATAAATTTAAAATTAAAGTTTTTTACGTAATTTTTTTAAAAAGTTTTTGCGCAAAAATCATAATGAAATTAATGCTGCAAATAACTTTATTTTTAACTATTTATAAAATGTTGCACTTTTTTTAGTTTTTTCACAATAATTTTGCTAAACTTTATTTATTTTTTATTATTTTAAAATGCTTTTATATATAAACGTTAACTTAAAGCATATTATTTATAATATTAAGCAAAAGCGCTTATTTTTTAAAGTTGTAGCTATAAAACGTAATATTTTTTTTATAATTTTTTTTAACTACTTTTATAAACAATAAGGCTTATTAAACCGTTATATATAAATAAAATTAATATATAAATAAAAAAAAAGTTTTGTTTATTAAATTTTACGTTAAAAGTTTTTAAATTTTACTTTATTTTATAACGTAGTTTGTAAAATTGTGCAGTAACTTTTTTTTAATAATAAATATTAAAAAAAAATAAGCTATAATTAAACTAAACGCTTTATATAACAAAATTTAATTATTTAAATTAAAATAAGCTATAAAATAAAAGTATTTAAATTTAATATTTTTATTTTTAAAGCTATAAATTAATATTTTAATATATAAAAAAAAAATATAAAAAAATTTAGTTTAAATTAACTTTTAACGTAAATAAAAAAAGTTTAATAATTAACTATAATTTATAATTTATTTTAAAGTTTATTTTAATAATTTTATTAATTATTTTATTAAAAATTAATAGCTTAATTTTTAAAACTTTTAAAATTTATAAAGCTTTTATAAAAAGTTTGCAATTTTGTTTTTAAACTTTATTTATTAAATATGCTAATGTAATAAATTAAGTGTTAACTTTTAAAATTATTTTTAAAGGTAAAAATCTTTAAACTTTATAATTTATTAAAAAATTTAAAAATATAGCAAATTAACACTTTATATACTTAAAAAATAAATAGTTATTTAGTATAATAGCTATAAAGTAGTTATAATAAGTTTTTTTACTTTAAACTAATTATTTTTTTCGTAATTTATTAAAAGCTTACTTTTTAATATTAAATAGCTATAAAAGTTATACATTAATAAGTTATTTTTATTTTTATATTAATTAATTTTATTTTTATAATTTTGTAATTTTTTTTACGTGCATTATAAAAAAGGTATATTAACGCACTTTTTTTTAACTAAAATTTATATTTACTTATTTTTACTATAACATTTATTTATATTTTTTTTTAGCTTATTGCTTTTATAGTTTTTAACTTTTAAATAATAGTTTATTTAATTTTTTAAAAACGTATTATTATTGCTATTTTAATAAATTAGCTTTTTAAACTAATAAATTGCTTATAAATAAAATTAACTTTATTAAAATTTATATTAAAGTAAAAAAAATAGCTTTTATTAAAAAAATTATTATAATAAGGTTTAAAACTATTAAAAACTGGTTTATTAACTGCAAAAAAGCTTTAAAACATTTAAAAATTTAAAATGTAGTAAAAATAATAAATATAAAGTTATAGCTAAACTTTTAAAATATAACTTTTTTTTAATATTAATAATTAGCTATTAAATTAAAGATTTTAATAAATTTTGCATTTTTTAATTAAAAATTATATTTAAATTAGCTG
This sequence comes from Camillea tinctor, assembly GCA_022578605.1. Classification (NCBI taxonomy): domain Eukaryota; kingdom Fungi; phylum Ascomycota; class Sordariomycetes; order Xylariales; family Graphostromataceae; genus Camillea; species Camillea tinctor. The sequence continues at coordinate 136,184 of MU394059.1, read as the reverse complement.
CTAAAGCTTTTAAAAAAAAAAAACTAAGCGTTTTTTTTATAAAAAAAAGTTAAAAAGTTTTAAGTTAAAAATAAAGCGCTAAGTAAAAAAAAAGCGCAAAAAGGTCTTTAATTTTAATAAAACGTTTATAAAATTAATTTAAATTTAAACTGTATATAAAAAAATTATTAAAAAACAGTTTATAGCTTTTAAAATTAAAAACGGATTAAAATTAAGTAAAGAATTAAGTAATAAATTAAATAAAAAATTTAATAATAAAAAGCTAAATAAGCTTATAATATACTTATTAATACGCACGCATTTTAATCGCATTATTTAAGCTTTAATTAAGTATATAAATTAATTAAAAAAAAAGCATTTTTATTATGTATTTATTTTATTTTTACTATTTTTCTAAAAATTTCTATGTATTATTAAAGTTGTAGTGTTTTAATAGTTTATTATACATTTTAATGTTCCTAATGTGAGGGTGTTCGCAAAAGTGTGGATGGATGGTATATAACGTTTGGCAGGGAAGTAGTGGACCGACATGTTGGTAACTATATAAATACCTACCTAGGGTACCCTGGAAGGTTTATTGCTAATCTTGTATATAGGAAAATATCTGCATATAAGAGGGACAGAACGACCTCAGTACCTACTGTACATAGCTTCCTGTTCAGTCTGCCGTACAGGAACTAGAAGGGAGCAGGAGAGTGACATCAACATTAGGTAACTCAAAATTGGGTATGGCTTAGTCATCACTGTTTTGGCAGTTTACCCCTCACCCAACTCCGCAACACCAAACTCTCCCCCTCATTTCTTCTCCTTTCATATCTATATATCATATTTTCATGCCTCAGTAGTCAATGACCGAATCAGCACGGGAACCGCTAGTATCAATTGAAAGACTTAAGAAATTTAAAGTGGAATGGACCTATAATTTTACAAGATCCAATCCGTCTGACAGGGCTAAATTCCGTGGCAAGCCGGACAATCTGCACTTTATTGCTACTATTCGCGAACTAGTTCCCAGGGGGGTTTGGTTCATCGAAATCTGTCAGACCGACGAGAAATTGGGGTGGCTTTTCTTCTCCTTTGCTTTTGGTCTTACTCGGTTTACGATCGGTCTACGGAGGAATTAAATCGAAGCCTAACGTATGCCGACACCTTTTATCAATATGAATTTCTTTTAGCATGAATCACATGTTTTTACTTAAATCAGGTCAGCTAATTTTTATGAACTTTTTCTATCCCTAACTGGGTTTTTCTTTCTTCATTCCTCTTATATTTTTTTTTTTCGTTGTTTATTATTCCCAGCTTCTATACTATTATTCTGACGTTACCTCGAAGTTCGTGTGTGGCTATTGGTTCGCGTTTCCAGGATGATGATGCTTGTTTTTTCTTAGGCTTGCTTTGCCTGATAATGTAATTGATGACTCGAAAAACACTTCATAAACTTCTGACTGGTATTCTCCTATTGTCGCTATTATCATTTCCATATCTCACAACGTTTTAAGAGGCCGCTAACACTCCGAATACGCTTTTATCAAGTTTCAGGGGGTTCACGGTCGCTCTGTTCTACAATGACGTCAGAAAATGAAGAAATAAGCATTAAGTAAATACAATGACCGTCTAAGTAGACAAGAAGGTAAGCTTGGCAGGGATGTCACGGGGAAAAGGAAGAAAGCACTTTGAGATAATGTACCAGATTGTATGTACTCGTAATCTTGCGTAACCTGGGAATTAGTCTATCTGACCCAGTAACCGGGGATAGATTAGCTATTTATAAAACAACTAATAACATGAAGTACTTACGTTAAATACTATATTTCGTTCCTTCTCCTATCGATCTTCGCAATACCGTGCTTTAAACCAGTGAAAATATACCTAGGTAGATAATATTACAACTATTATTCTTAACATTAGTGACGTGTAAGCTCGTGTTGTGTAACTGAGCAAAAGAGTCATCGACAATACTATTTTAAAATGGTAATACTTCTCAGTATATATGATCTTAGTGTTTTCAACACGCGGTAATTCCATCCCGTTATGCCCTCCTCTTTAACTAGTCTTGATATAGATTACAACTCCCTAAAAGAGGAACACTGCATGATTAGGCCTAATATCGAATTCCTTCTTTGGTGGTATGGAAGCTTCATACGGCCTGGTGGAACAACCTTGCTGTTATTCAACTCTGGTCTTATGAAATAAGACAAGTAAGCTTTGTCTCTTTCATAGCCTACTGGCAAGAGCACAGAATCCTTCTTATTGGATGTGCCGCGTGTGGCATATTCTAGGCTTCGATACGTGGTTCAGCTCAGCCTTATCGAGACTCTGATATATATGTTTCCGCTATCTAATTGGTGAATCTACCTGACTCTTCTTTACATAGACTAGGCTGACCATGGCTGTCTGACCACCCTCACTAACCGAGGCCGAATAGAAAATCGAGCCTCGCATCCGAACCCTTCTAACGGGTTCGTCTACAGCTTTGCATGCAGTTTTCTCATGTCACGGGTGACGCCATACCGCTGAACTATCTATGTATATGGCGTCTATCGATCGATCACGGAACTTGGATTTACGGATCGTTCTCTGTGCCTGCAAATTGGGGGAACTGGAAACTTAACCCTGAAGTTGCACAAAGGGCTCCTGGTGGGTTGAAAAAGCTCCGAGAATGCTACGCGAAGAGGTAAATTTGATCGTTTCTATATAATAAATATGTCTATGGAGGTCTTGTCTTCTTTATTCTCCGAGCCGCTTGGGTATATTTTTCCGAATTACCTCTAAAGCTCACTAGCAGGGGGCACATACTAGATTTCAATTTCTCCATATGTCACAGCAGCTCAAGTTCTTAATATATGTAGGTAATTTTCGGTGAATGGCGTAGATATCCGCTCTAAACTGCTGCTTCTCGTGTCTCAGGCGTCAAATAGTCGTCAAGCCTAACGAGCTGACTTGACAACTCAGCCCGCTTAGTAGAACGCCCCCCCCCTAGCCTATCTCAACTAACCTGGTAATATGTAGCTATCGCATATGTAATTCTACGTTACACAACACCGTGATCTTGTGAATCGTCGGCGAATTCCCCATCACGAGCCTTTATCCATCATTTAGTAAACTCCCTTAGGGACGCTAAAACCCCAGCTTCTACACGCAACTCGCCGTTCGACTGTGGTGAGCTTTAGTGAGATAGCCTAACATGGATCATATCCATCAAGACGTCTTTTACGGCATCGAATGGGGATGTATTATTTACACGTTAAGTGGTTAGTGATTGCACTGCCTTGCGGCCGCTTTCGTAAGCCTTAGAAGTGAAATGCCTTTCCTGTGGAACTTGCCAATGGGAATTTAAGGGGATGGCTTGGCCGTCCGGAAATATCTTGAGATGAACTGTCTTCATTCACTTCATACCATCCTCCTGACGCTTGGCCTATTTTTGAAAATGAGTTGGCTCAAAGTAACGGTGGAGTTCATCCTCAGCATCACTCAACTCGAAACCTTCTCCCCCTTTCTTGGCCTCGACGGCTCCCAAAAGCCACTTACTCCGCCAATACACGATGACGTGCTTCCTACCATCCCCGATATATTTTCCTCTTCAATTGTTTGTACATACCCCGAACTAGAGGCCAACGGCTGGGAGTTCTGTAATACGAAAGACTCGAGAGACTGCTGGATCCGAAATCCCCATGAATCTCAGCCCGAGTTCACACAGTTCGATGTTAAAACCGATTGTAAGTTGGCCTTAAAATTCTACTGAGGACTAAACCTTTAACTTGCATTTACATAGATGAGAAGTCATACCCTAAGGGTGTGACGCGAGAGGTATGAATGTCTGTTTGTCATTGTTGTACCTGGTTTAACATTAATAATAACTAGTACTGGATCGAGATTGATGGAAATGATCATGTAGGTTTCTCTAAACATACCATCAATATCTTTCCCCAATTTGACCTGCTAATAACATATTGACTGTAGCTTGCACTTGACGGTTACCCAAAACATCTGGGGAAGTACATCAATGGAACCTACCCTGGCCCGACTTTGGAAGCTTGCTGGGGCGACCAGCTTGTCATACATGTCACAAACCGCCGAAAGGACAATGGAACAACTATACACTGGCATGGCATTCGACAGCTTGGTTCAAATGAGATGGATGGTGTAAATGGCGTTACCCAGTGTCCTATAGCTCCGGGTGACACATTCACTTACAACTTCACTGCCCAGCAATATGGCCACACTTGGTATCACAGCCATTATTCTACACAGGTATGATCCCGAACTAGAACCTTGTTGGTTTTAATGCTAACATCGACTTCAAGTATCCTGATGGGGTTGCTGCCCCGTTAATCATACATGGCCCCAGCAGCCAAGATTGGGATATTGACCCTGGCCCTGTTATGCTTACAGATTGGGTTCATGAGACGGCATTCCTAGCTTTTGAAAGCGAAATGCGTGGCACTCCACCCCCGTCTGATAGTATTCTCGTGAATGGAAAGGGTCACTACAATGGAAGTGGCTCCTACTATACTACACAGTTTACACCTGGGAAGAAACATCTACTGAGACTCATTAATGGTGGTGTTGGCACTAGCTTTGTGTTTTCGATCGACGACCACAATATGACAGTTATTGCCAACGACCTCGTTGCGGTTGAGCCATTCAATGTAACGTCCTTGATGGTTGGAATTGGTTAGTATGAATTTTATAAGGATGACACACAGACATTGCTGACTCCGTATGCAAAACAGGTCAACGATACACCGTTATAGTAGAGGCCAAGGAGCAGGAAACCGGTGATTGCTGGATGCGTACGCTCCCTGCTACTGGGTGTTCTGCGTTTCCAAATGCCCAGCCTGATGACAGAACCGGCATCGTGCGGTATAATATTTCGAGCACTGCACTACCACAAACGCACAACGGAACTCGGAACACAACATGCAATGATGTTGACACCAGTCTTCTGAACCCCATCGTGCCTTGGTGTGTTGACCTACATCCCCAGAATAACATAACGGAAGACACATTTTATGCCGGTCTTCAGAACAATGTGGATACTGCCCTCGGGCCAGATGAATTCCCATATGCGCACTGGTTTGTGGGATCCCAGCCGATGTGGCTCGATTTTGCCAAGCCTACCATTTTGCACGTTAAGGAATCGTTGAAAAACCCGAACTATACTGTCGTCCCAGGTAAGCTGCCAATGCGCCAAGCTGAGGAGATCTTGTAATAATGATGATCATACTGATGCGCAACTCGTAGAGGACTATAGCCAAGGATTCATCTACCTTATCATAGACGCCAGCCATTTCGTCCAAGTGTGAGTTCTCGCCACACGCCCCGAAGCCCCCAACTCCGCCCTCTTCTGAGCTAACATCTCTCTCTCTACCTCCCAGCACCCACCCCATCCACCTCCACGGCTCCGACTTCGTCGTCCTAGCCCAGGACACTAATCCCTGGAACGAGACGACCAGCCCGCGGCTGTTCAACTTCCAGAACCCCCCGCGCCGCGACACCGCCATGCTGCCCGCGGGCGGGTTCCTGGCCATGGCCTTCAAGCCCGATAACCCGGGTGCCTGGCTGCTCCACTGCCACATTGCCTGGCACGCGAGCTCCGGCCTGGCTCTGCAGATTCTGGTCCGCCCCAACAGCATCGGCCACCACACGGGGAACCTTAATGAGACAAGGCGCGTGTGCAAGGACTGGGTGCACTCGGACTTGTACGCCGTGACGTCTCAGAACCAGGACGACTCGGGGATCTGATGAGCACCGGATATGGTTGAAGGCTCCTCGTGTTGGGTGTGCGGCTTCTTCCTCTTTTAGGGGGTGGAGGATTAGGAGAAATGAACATAGAGTGATGAAATGAAACGCAAAGTATTATTGAGCACTGTGGCCTATTAGGACTTGTATTTAACATAGAGAATGAGTAGTCGCATAGTGGGTTACATTATGTTCATGTATAGGCTCGTGATGTGGCCTTTGATTCTGATGGAATGTATCTCTAGTGATGAAATGAATGGTAAAAGATAGCGCCGTAGCATTATCAGGGCTTATATTTCAACATCTAGATAGTGAGAAGTCCTGTCCCTTGTGTACAAGATGGTCGCAGAGGTTTTGCATTTGCTTGTGTCCTGATGGCTACTCTCTTAACATCGATTTTAGTTAGCTAGAACCATGCCCTGTTCCCCAGATCACTTGACGGCTGATTCAGTGTAAGAGTATTTACGAAGTTTTCGGTCTGGCTTTTCTCAAGAGGGATATGACCTCAATATGTTTCATTCAAAGCAGCCATTTCTCCTGCTCTATTCCAACCTATAAGAATAGAATACTATCATCGCTAATATGCCCTTGTTGCCAAGATGAAACCTTTTAGAATATATACCCAATATGCCTCGACGATCCAATATTCATTAAGTATAATTAATGTCATTCATCATAATATCCAAAGAAGTCATCAAAGCATTCGTTTTTTCTTCTCGTATCATCAATCCGTTTCACTAAGCCTCGTTTAGACATTTTCCTCCTTATTCATGAGCAACCCGCTGTCCCCGCGCGCCTTCTCCTTCCTCCGCTGCTTCTCCTCGGCCCTCTGCTGCATCTCCAGCTTCCGCTGGCGCAGCGCCATGGAGAACTTGGAACCTGCGCGTATGCGCTCCCCCTTCCAGATAAAAATATAGGGAATAGCGCACATGAGTAGACTGAGGCCGCCGAGCAAGCTGCAGGCGCCGGAGATGCCAAGACGGGTGAACATGGGCGTGGTGGCGAGGGGCAGGACGACGGCGAAGAGGGAGCGCGCCGAGCTGGCGGCCGCGTTAGCGCTCGCGGCGAAGATCTCGTACGCGTCGGTGAGGTAGTTGAGCAGCGCCATGAAGATCAGCACGAACCCGGCGCCGAACGGCACGCCCGCCAGGGACACCACGGCGAAGGGCACGTCGGCGCGCGCGGACCACCCGAGCCAGAAGAGCGAGATCACGAAGAGGGGCCCACCGAGGAAAGCCAGCGGCACCCGCCGGTACTCCTCCTTCTGCGTCCAGGGCGCGTTCCGTGCCTGCGCGTCGCGCAGGAACCGGTCGTAGGCGAAGAATACGGCGAGGGACACTAGGCCGCCGGCGCCGATGGGGAGGAAGAGGAGCCCGGTTACACCAGGGGAGAGGTGGTATATGCCCTGGAATATGAGGGGGAAGGCTTGGAAGGACATGTAGAAAATCTAAAAGGGCAGTAGAGTTAGCAAAATTGGCTAAGAAATTTCTGGCCGCCGACATCCCTTTACTTTGTGGAATGCCATGGAGTACATAAAAGACAAGTGTGGTAGCATCATTGCAAGATTATCAAGAAAAGTGTCACAGGAGAGTGAGAATTTCTTACAGCATAGATAAGCGCGAGATAGATACAGGTCGCCGTTACGATAAGTTCAGTTATGATCATCCGTATGGGTCGTGTCAGGACCCTGGTCATTAATTGTCTGAAGTCCTGTTCTTCAAGCTCCATAGAGGAGTACACTTGAGCCTTGGGGTTCTCCTTGCGAATTTTCACTGCCCGGCGGGTAAGGAGCACCGGCGCGTATGTCTCGGGGAGGAACAGTAGGAAGATTAGTGATATACCGGCGTATATGAGCCCGACCCAGAAGGACCAGCGCCATCCTATGGTCGTGGAGCAGAAACCTGATATGATAGGGGCGAATAGGGGGCCTCCGAGGGTCATCTTGAGAGGGGTCTTGTTAGCTTGAAATGATGGTGCTTACTCTTCCAGGATCGGGTAGCAACTCACAACCATGAACCAGGCCATTGCCCGCCCACGGCTGACTGGATCATCATAGACATCGGCGACGATCCCGGTCACAGTTGCCATGGGGGCACTCGCAAACGCGCCGGTTAAGAACCGGAATACAAGAAAGGCCGGCCAGTTAGGTGCCAGAGCACACGCCATAGTCCATACCATGAACACGACGAAAGCCCCGACGGTAATCTTCTGCCGCCCAATTTGCTCGCTTAGGGGGCCCCCTGGAGGAATGGTTAGGCAGGTATCTATATTGAAGATGATTACCCCGCACAGAAACGGGGGCCTCAGGTCTGTGATTTGAAGTCACTTACAGAACAAGGGGCCGCAGACATAGCCCATGAGATAGGTAGACTGAGGGAGAATCTTCTGCGTCTGAGAAGTCACCCCCCATTCGGCTGTCATGTATGGCACGGCCATACTGGACAGAGCACTACCCATCGTGCTGTTGATAACCACTATCATGGCAGTTATCACGATATACCACTTTCGAGCCTGTCATGGAATTAGCGCAAGACCCGTTGAATCTCAGTCAGATATGGATATGGTTCATCCTCACAGTTGACCAGTTATGAGGGTTCTCCTTGTCATTCTCCTCCCATGATATAGTCACTCTCTCGTCGGTGTCTGTCAAAGACCTGGCATCGCCTGCATCCTCCGATGGTACTCGATTGTCGGCCTCTTCAGTTCTATACCTATCTGCTGCATCTTGCTTACTGATAGTCTGAACTAGTTCCGTAAAATTAGTATGAGCAATTCTGAGCCTGCTTCTTGTGCTCGGTGCCGATGCGTTCGTAGCTATTCGGCGCGGCTGTAGCCGTGAGTCGTCGGTATGATCACTATCGCTGTCCATAGTCGTGGATATTTGATTAGACGTAATAATATCGACGTTGATAACATATAAACCTCGAAGTACAGCAAAGCTGAGGGAGAGAGAAAATCAAGTTAATAAAACTCAACGACAGGCAAAAGGAGTCAAGGAAGGGAAATATTAAAATTGTTAGAAAAGAAAATCTCAACATATCTAAGCCGGGGAGACTTACCATCTATGGACCAGTCTAACCTACACATGAATCAAAAGGAAAAAAAAGTTTTTAATGGGTCTGCTTGCACATCGACACAATAAAACCCGACAACATGCCCGAAGGCCGGTCGGCAGCGCGAGGTTAACACCATACCACGATCCAAGTGATGAGCCCAGTGTCACAGGGCGTAGAACCTTGTTGGTTGGGTAGATCGATAAGGTGTGATTGACCATTTATGGATCCCCCCTCATCGCGGGGATGTCGGTATGGGGTCCAGGGAGGTTGGGCGGATCGATGCGAGGCAGGTCGTGATGTGATGGTACCATGATTGGCCGGAGAGAAACCTCTTCTCAAGTAATAGAAGACAGAATAGTACTAGCATACGGGAGCCCGCTTGTCAACCCCATATTACCGGTGTGTGGTCTCGCGCCTTACCCGGGGTCACTAGGCTGGGCTCCTCCCTTTCATTAGTCCTCCCGGATATAACATTTTTATGTGCCGGCAGACGGCAAGATGCCCCTCCCAAGCACCCGTCCCGCTCAACTGGGAATGGATAGAGTTGCTAGATAGACATTGGGCTTAGCCACTTGCCTGAGGTTCGTGAGCCCTACCGCCCGCCGACATCGGGCTAGAACCAATCAACAAAAACCTTTTATCAAATCTACACCGACTTTTAGACTCTTATCACCAAAGGGAACTTTGAAGTGTTTATGATTCTATGTATAATAGAAAAGGGGAAGGGACTCTTCGTATTTGATAAGTCAGTGTATAAGTCTGCATATATGAGACGTGGTCGTGGATGCGGTGCTGTGTTGTACGTGTTGGGATCCCACCATGCATCACACTGTCACAAAAGTTGAAATTTTTTTCTTCCTTTCTTTCCCTTCCTGCAAAGGACAAAAACAGCCAGTAGAGAACAACCCAGAGAGTGTTTGGGGGTTTTTAGATCCAGGGGGCGGAGTTATCACTTGCATGTGAACTCCACTATACGGGGCCGGAACCGAGCAGAGCCCCACCCGTAAGCCGGTAACCACTCTCGGCTCCTCGGAAAAGGACAGGTACAATCGCTAGACTAGAGTTGGGTAGGGTATGTTTATAGAATGATGATATTTCTCAAGGCTTTCTTATAACCCTAGATATTTTCCAAGATATACTATTCAAAGTCCTACCCCCCTTATTTTTTTGGAAAGGGTCCCTTACATATATACATATACGCTCGTTATGCCTGATTGGTTAATTGATCAAACCACTCATTTTTAATTACAGGAAGCAAACAAAAAAAAAGCTAACGGCTTATGCTTGGCAACCGATGTTGTGGAGGAGATAACTAACACCAACAAAAATCGAGCCGATCTCTATCGGCTTAATCAGCCGACCTGGGAAATCCAATTTAATTAATTATGCCATCTTTTCTGCAACAAGCTGACCATTATCAAAGCTGGGAGGGGGGCAATTACTAGGCTACACAGACAAAAAAAGAGTCTAGAGCCGCGGATTGCCGCATTGGCCAAAGGAGAAAAGCTCATCAACAAGGACAAAATCGGTTCTCTCTCATCCTACAAACTTATCGATGGCACGAGTAATCGAATGATATAATAGTCTGATAGGGAGGAAAACATTCACCGGGTCTAATTTGGCCCGCGAGGACTTGAAAAAGCCGTCTATTTTTGGGAAAGATTCGTGTAAGTCGTCGTCCTAGTTGTCTCACCGTACTTTGTTGTGGACCTTCGACAAGGTAAAAATACAAGTACGTGTCTGAAGTGACGTACGCAAGTTGGTAGCATATTTTGTCTCATAATGAATAGTCAATTCCGCATGAAAAATGATTTAATATCCGTATAGCTATCCGAGTTGCGGTATGGAGTGAAAAGCACAAGGGAAGAGAAAAAAAAAGTCTGGATGATAGACTTTACAGATGTATCAACAAGCTGCGACAATTGAAGCGACTGTATTGTTGCTATACCAAAAGAGCGAATTTACATCTGAGCCCGGGGAAAACATTCTCCCTAGCATACTAGATACGTCAATCATTGAAACCACCCGCCTTGCGGCTCTCAACCGCTCCAAACCTCGGGTCCCGGGGGAATATACTGATCGGGCTGGATCGACTGTAGGTTGACCAGGATACCCGGGTCGCTGCTCGAGTAGGCCCCCGGGAAAGACGCAAGAGGTCCCGGCGTGGCGCTGCCGCCCCCGGTGATCTTGATTTGGGAGCACGCGAGATAGAACTGCGCCTTGCCCGCCTGCATGGCCATGTGGAGTGCAATGTGCTCCACCCGGAGAAGATATTCGCCGTCGGGGACGCTGGCCGGGATCGTCGCGTTGGTCGTCTTGTACTCGTCTGTCTCTCCTTGTTAGCCTATGCTATTTAGGGGGAGTATGGGGGTGGAAGGAAGACTAGGAACTTCAGCACGTACTTTGACCAGGCCAAGTCAGTTGCTTGTTGGTGTCCATGGTGGGCATCTCCGTGTGGAACTTGAACCAGACTGCTCCGGACCCATCCCATGTGGCCGCCGATGATCCCGCAGGGACCTTTGCTAGATAGTATTGAGTCGGACCCGGGTGGTTTACCTGCTGGGTTGAGATATAGTGGATTGTCGCGCCCGCGGGAACCGTTGCGACTTCAGCGGCATTTTGTGATTGATAGCAGCGGATATCCGGACTCGATGGGTTTTCAATGCCTTGCTTGCTCTGGGCATTCTTCGTTATCCGCGTGGATGACCAATCCGCTGATTCGGCTTTGCCATTGATGACCAGTCGGGGAAATGTGTCTGAGGTTGAGATCGTTACGGTTAGTTGGCTCAACTTGACGGGATATTCGCCGGTTACCTACAGTGTGCCTGGACGGTAGCCGCGGCGAACAGGAAATGCGTTAGAAACAACATGATGAGCGATCACTTGTGAGTGAAAGTATCGCGGTGGTGGTCTTATGCGCAGACGGTCTGTCGGGTTATAAAGGGGTTCTCACTCACGCCTGCTTGAGTGTCCCTACGTCAGTGTAATATGATCCTATTCTACGGATAATTTATCACGTAACTACTCATTGGTTGTGACGCTCCTACCGTCGCTGCTCCTTTTATTTCGTGGTTTACATATATAATAATGTTTTTTTCCAACCTATCGCCGCCCTCGCGGCTAATATCCAAGACATTAGACCTTAACCCGGTCTTCTAGTTGTGGATCTGAAAGATCTACCTGACAATATTAGTATCAAGTGCCGAAATTGCGGGGATAATTGAATATAGGTCGGCAGTCAGCTCAAATAGGCATTGTCGATTAAGGTGGCATATAAAATCCGACATTTGCGAAACTTCAACCGTATACATATGTAGGTAGGGATAATACTCACCTGGTCTTATGTGACTGGAGTAGAGGTTACTAATGGCAAGTTGCACCAATGAAAACGGACTATGAAACTGGCCCCTCGACGACTTGGGGGTTTGTCCAGCCACGAGTTGGTATTAGTATCATTTAATCATAATATCAACTCATGCTTGACTACTATATGTTTAAGTTTTTAAAAAAGCCTAAAGAGACGATAAAATACTTATTTCTCCTAACGACGGTTTCTTTTTTCGAAATAGCCGGTAGTGAGTGAATAGGGGGATGCGTACTATTCCATAAGAGTCTCATATGAAGTAAGCGAATGCTCGTAGATAGTACACGCCTATATAATGGGCGGGAGCCTCATTCTGTAAAGGGATGGGGGGTTAGGTTCATACTCGTGCTTAGCAATTACCATGCTAACTAAAATCTGAGGGAAAGTTGGCTCATGTATATTTTATTCTATTTTCCGCCACTATTGCTGTGGTGTACACCATCATCAATGACACTACTTTATTTGTCAAATGCACTGGTTAGAAAGAGATGTTGAAGATACATATGCCTTCTCAGGACCCCTTAATGCTATCTGAGTTAAAACAGTAAATACGTAGCCCTGTAATCTAGGGTAAAAACAAGACTAATACGGGTTATAGTCTATTGTTACACAAACCCTTCGTCTTTATGTCACACAGAAGTGCCGCCAAGACTCTTTAAGACTCTATAGGACTATTTCGGCCATGGTATAAGGAACAGGGTTAAAACTACGGATGTGAATGCAATAAGACCAACGCGCATAAGCAAGATAGTTGCCTCAAGCTAGAGTATAAATAGGAGCATAATTCTGAAAATAGGCCAAGAAGAGACTTGAACTCTTAAGCCCCTCAAGACTAAAGAGAATTATTAATAGGATACAAATCTCAGTTCTAAGCCAAATAACCCTCGCTGCATTAATATGGTCGTATGTTTTATTTTATATTATCTACCTAAGTTTGGTGTTAAATAATTCGTTAGTTTCCCATATAATAACGTGTACCACAAACTCTACTACAGACATTATTTCCCCATATAATTCGGGTTATGAATATTATATCACGGCCTAGCCGAAGAGTACAATATTGGTCTGTTTAGTCACTGTCGTGAAACGTTAATTGAACACACGGCGTAGCCCCGGAGTTGCAAACTTGCACGTTCTTCTTTACAAAAGATTATCATAATTGATTAAACGCTCATTAGGTAAACATGAAGACTTGAGCAGAAAAAGGCTAATCTCCTGTTCCCAAGAGAATAATCATATAATAGTATCGAGTTTACAGAGGCTGTATAAGAAGATTTCTTACTAGTCCTTGAGTATCATAACTTCACTAACCAACCCCCTGCAGCTTTCTCTTGATGATGTCAGGTTTCAAAATACTTAGAATCGGTAGCACCGAAGGTATACAACTTGAGAGCTACGGCCGAAGAATCCTTCGAGCCATAAAGTTGAGAGCTGAAATAATCCTTGTATCTCAGACAATGTGTAGGCTGAGGGGTGCCATGTCTATAAAACCAACAATAGCGAATCAACAAGTGGGTGATATAGTGCGGGGTCTGTGTATAGCGTTGGCGGATCCATATAATCCTCTATCTCATCCTCATATTTCAAAGCTTCCATCCTCCCAACTCAGAGAGATTCACTCATTTCAATAATATATATATATATATATATATATACTCGAAGATAACGTGTATCGCTTCCCCCCTCGGAGCATAGTAAAATTAACAAGCGATCTAATGGCGAGCATGTCCTTTTTTAACTACCTGGGATATAAGATCCTAGCTACGATACTGCGAGGACTCTATATCTTGTTGCAGATAGTGATGGGACGCAATAACCGTAGAATGGTGCAGGAGCTCGACGTTAGATGGGAGCATATCCAGTTACCATCGCGTGATAAAGGTAGATGCATCAAGGCAAACCTTTACTATCCATCCGAATACTTAACGTCACCGACAAACAAAGCGAGGCCCATTATCATAAGCTGGCATGGTAGTGGCTGGTTCAATTACGCCTGGGGATACGACGCTTATTATTGTGCACGTGTCGCTCGCGAGACGGGTATGTTCGTTCTTGACGCCGACTATCGAAAGGGACCCGAAACCACATTCCCCGGACCGTATCACGATGTTGAGGATGTCTTGCGTTGGATTGCATCCCAACCTGGCCGCTTTGACCTGAACCGTGTCGCTGTCAGTGGCTTCAGCGCAGGCGGAACTTTAGCCCTAATTGCTGCGTCGGCGTTAAGGAAGACGCTCACCCAGATCCAAATTCCGATTGTTATTGCGTTCTACCCTCCGACAGATTTGTCTATTCCGGCAGAAGCGAGAACCGTGCCTCGTCCGATAAAGGCATTCCCCGTGTTCATATTGAACTTTTTCTTGGACTGCTGCGCACCGGACAAGGCTATGAGGACGGATCTCCGCATCTCGCCAGGTCTAGCTAGTCCGGCAGACTTCCCACCAAACGTAATCATTATAACGTGCGAGGGCGATAACCTGTCGCCAGAGGCAATAAAGCTAGCAGAGAAGCTTGATGATGGCAAGAGGAGGCTGGTTCATGAGCATCTAAAAGCGACCTTCCACGGGTACGACCTAGTTCCTCAGCCGGGGTCTTACGAGTGGGGTCTGCGAGAGAAGACGTATGGGTTGGTTACTGATACATTGAAGGAGGTTCTTATGCAGTAATCAGATGGCTCATACACAAATGACATCCAATTGATAGAATAAAGTTCAGCCTTGGAAATGTATGTATAGGGAGTTTTGGTAGAGACATAGATTGCAGAATATTTCAGACGCTTTATAGCAAGTATAGTAGCGAGTCTAAGGTATGGAATGAAATTCTGGTGAAACAAGAGTAATAATAGATTCATACAGGCTAAAGAACGTTAGAAGGCTATTCTAGCTAGAAGTTTCATTCGAGTTATATAAAACCCGATCTTTTAGACAAAATGATCTCCTTTCTCTATCCTAATACCGATATGCTGTGTTCGC
This sequence comes from Camillea tinctor, assembly GCA_022578605.1. Lineage (NCBI taxonomy): Eukaryota > Fungi > Ascomycota > Sordariomycetes > Xylariales > Graphostromataceae > Camillea > Camillea tinctor. The sequence goes on along the minus strand of MU394059.1, from coordinate 121,050 downwards.
TTTACTTCCCCACGGGCCTAATACGGCACATCAATGGTTTCTTCTCCCATAGAGAAAAAACTAGCTGATCTTGCCAGTTCTGGCTCTCGTCGCAAAGTTCTAGATCAAAACTAAACAACACTTTTGCGAGGTTGATCCTCATTTCGTGCATAGCCATGCTTTGACCTAGACAGTTTCTTGGTCCCCAGCTGAATGGCTGATGGGCATCAAGTTTGTCATTGGCATACAAGGGATCCCCGAGCCACCTCTCGGGCACGAAGCTACCGTGGTTTTTGAAATTGGCTGGTGAATGATAGGTAGACCAATGGTGAACCGATACACGCGTTCCCGACGGGACCCATCGGCCGGTGATTATTTGCCCTCCTCCGGAGACGACCCGCGGACTGCCTACAGGTATGGGCGGATATATTCGTAGTCCCTCTTTGAGGCAAGCAGTAAGGTACTTCAGATTTGCTAAGGTATCGAAACTCATATCGTTGACATCACTGAAGTGACCTCGAATTTCTCCCACCAGTATTTCCATCTTGTCCGGATTTTGAAGCAAGTAGTATGTAAGGCCGCTGAGAAGGGTAGCTAAGAACAACATTAGCTAAGCGTTACCTCCATTTGAAAAGGAGAAAACCGAAATGGACTTACCTGTGGTCTCTGAGCCAGCTATCATAAAAAGCTCTGCATTAGAATGCATCTCCATAAGAGAAAGTCTGTTCTCAGACTCCTGGGCTGCAATTACCAAACTCCATATGTCCGGCTTGTCTGACCCTTCCTTTAGTCGTTGGTCAACACGGTCGGCTGTGTGCCTGTATAGGATCATCCGGTATTCTGTGAGCCACTTAGGCTCTAAACGGGTAGCTATAGCCTTAAGAGTGGGACAATAGGCCACTATCGAAGTAAATGGGATTATCTTCAAGCACTCGAATATAGAACTAACCCAAGGGCTGAGTTCGTTCATCTCGAAAAGGCCCAGAGGGTTACCAAAGCATAGCTCAGCCATGGTATCAAACGCTGAGAAGTTAAACAGTTTGGTCATCTCTACCGGGTTCCCATCTGCCCCTAGCTCATATAGCTTTGAGACTAACTTATCTGCGCTGCGATCAACAAGTTAGTATTTATTTTTAACGTTTAATGTTGATATTTGTCTCCTAAAAAGGCTAATAGGAGTATGGCAGACTTGGCAACCCAATGTGAGAGCGAGTACGCGACTTACTACTTCCGGAAAATAGGCTCTTGTTTTCTCAACGATCGTTCTGAGAAAGCTGGGGAGAATAAACGCCGTACCCGAGTATGGTCTTCATAGTTGCTAGCGAGTATGCTCGAAACACCATTGGCTGGCTGCTGAGAGAACTCCGGTGCCTTTTCATTATCTTGCTTGCCTTTCTCGGAACTATTGATCTCCTTCCAGGCCTGAGCAGTGGTGAAGCTGACGTCTACTGGCCCAAATCTTACTTCAGGTCCGTATTTTTGATGGAGATTATACATCCATCGTACATCGGTCCCCTTTATCGTGTGGTACCAATATGGTATTCGGGTCAGTGCACATATCTTTGGACCTGGGAACTGTGCAAGAGGATCAAATGCCAGGGCATATGTGACTGTGGTCACTATATATGCACAAGCTAGGAAAGCACAAAGGATAGCAACTCTGGATAATAAATCTCCATCGAGGAATAGGATACTGATAAAACTGATCCCCTCCTTGTCAGCCATGGTAGCAGAAGGATAATCTGAATGAGTTTTGGTGGAACTAGTTTTCCAGAAACTCTTCCCCTCCAGTTTTCACTAATGCCGCGGACAGGCTTTATAGCCCTCGAGCAAGCCATGGCAACCATCACGTGAAGACCAACAGACCAACAAGGCCCTGAACTAACACTTGAGTAAGCGTGGGCAGACATCGCCAAGATCTACCACCTCATGATAAGTTACATATAAAAAAGCCGTGATCCTGATTGGAACTATATCAGAATCACAGCGTGCTGCAACCCCACTATAGCGGGGATTGGTCTACGATATACAGTAAACTCTCTCTATAACGATACTCCACTTTTCAGAAAAATGTATCGTTATGAAGAGATATCGTTATGTGAAGTAGCGATTTATATGGGAAAAACCCCTGTACGTACGCGGCTTTGAAGCTTTTGTGGAGCAAATGTGGCCCGTGCACGTATCGTTATGGGGAGGGTTTACTGTATTGTCTATTTATCTGGTGGTTATATGCAGTTTACTATATTTTTTGCCTTTACCTAGCCTAACAAGGATACGCCTCCTGCATCCTATCCCCTATAAGATCCAATCAATCCTTCGAGAAATGCCATTAAATAAAGTATCTCCTCGCGAAGTATTGTAGATAAATGACACGCTAGTGGTATCTCTTAATCGGCAAGAGAGCAAGCCGGAGGTCCCCCATCATTTAACGGGCCATCCCATGTCTATAAGTAGCGATTCTCGCTTATTTCCGTGCCTACTTCGTCTTTCTTGGATAGGCCTAGTCGGCTTGTCGTGTCATTGCGCGATCTTTACCAGGGTCGTTACACTTTAGCTTAGGGTGACCCGGTTGGCATCTCATGATTGATCTAATTACCATAGATGTCCCCCCCGTGGTAGTAGTGCTTGGACAATATGCAGGCTCCTGTGCGAACCTGCAGGCTGAGAAGAGAGACTTCACCTCAAAATACATCTTACCCTTCCCAAACCCAATATCCTCCAATTCTAATCGTACTTAAGTTAGTCAAAACAAGATTTTCATAACGGGTGTACGGCGTTTCTATGCCTCATACCTATCAATCGACCTGTAGACTTCGGCAGATCTTATTTTCATAACGGATGATATCCTTCTCCTTTTCGTACGGGCTGTGGCATATGCGTGACGTTGGAAGTGTAGCTTTTGTGGTACCCTAGTCCTGCGATGTGACAGTGATTACCTTGCCTGATTTGTCTATATATATAGTGCCCACAGTTATTTTCTTCAACGACGCCCAATTACCTTTCAATTATTCTCTATAGCAATGATGCATTTTCGATGGTGCTTACGGACTCTACAATTCAGCCTGCTTCATTAGGTATATATTATATGCCGCAATACATATACCCTCGATGTTTAACCATGCTGACAGCATTTATGCGGGGTTAACTGACGAGCTCGAATCAATCATGTTCATTGCATAGATATCTAACTTAGTCGATTTCCCCAGACAAGCCTTGCCACTGATAATCCGTCCTCTTTATTCGACGTAACAACGAGCTCGAATTTCTAATGAACTCCTTCGGACTGATGCAAATTGTCGAAATACTGAGATATTCATAACTTCTTAGCGTAACATACTATACCGGATTTCCTATAGGATACCGAACCAAACAAATTAGTATTGGAGTTCTGAATTTACGAGAACTGATTGGCTTAAAAAATAACGGATAACTGCTTACATGAAACAAAGTTGAGGATATGGGGTAAGTTACATTACTCTAAATGAGAGTCTAGTTAGGAGTAGGGTAGGAGTAGGTGAGCGAAAGCTAGATGCTAAGCGCCAACCAGGGAGTAAGTACTAAGTAGATATGTAATACGGAATTGAGCCACAATGACTATTCGGTCATTATGAGAACCTTTTAGTCTCGTGATATAATGGATTGCTTAACACTTATTACATCACTCAATCGATATATACATAGTGTAAATAATATAAGGCCACATAGCAAAGTGGTACCCTCATATTCCAGCAATAACCCCTATTTGAGCTGGGGTGTCAAAGAAACATTGAGAATCGGCTATGATTGTGGAGTTACACGTTAGAAGTGATAGATCATGAAGTACATGGATTTGCATGCCTCTATAGGAACAAAAAAGTGTGTTCCCGTGTATACCTATGTAATGGTATTACATATAGTTGAAGTTCTAGTTGCTCGTACAACGTGATTACTCAAGTTCTTGCTAGGTACTTCGTGACAGTATATACACGATGACTGAACTGCCGAGGCAAGATGTATTTTGGTAGCTCAAAGAGGTGAGCTCATTAACTGTTGGATATGAATGACCTAGTGACATTTGAATATCTATGAGGAGTCGGTTACAATAGTCTTCTGGGTATACTCACAGAATGCAATTCTCACTATCTTCGCATACAGACCGTACTACTTATCTTACTTCCGTTGGTGGCTATGCATGCGTGATGATCGAGTATTAACCCACGTAATTTGTATAAATGCTACATTTTCGTGTAGAAAGGTATGCGACCATGGAACATAATACATAGATGTATGTAGTTACCAAAATATAAACATAGCCCCGATTATAACCATGCTATATGTCATAGAATAGTAGCCTGGGAGGGTAATAGCGTATCTACACATTATATCCGCCGTGGAATTTATGTACCTCTCTATATGTGAAATCTAAATAAGAGAAGTTAGTAAAATATCCCTATAAAATTAGATAGCAACTGTAGTGCCAGGGACCTAGGCGACCAACATTCTTACAACAACCAAGGCTATACCTATCCACATACTCTCATATCAAAGTCGAGACTTCAAAGGTGAGTCTCAATGAGCTAATGATGCAGCGATTTAATTCTCCTTATTCCCAATTATAACAGGATAGTCATATGTCGTAGCCCCTTTAATGTAGAGAAAGTAAACCTTAAAGGTGGAGACACCGAAATGAGTAGGGATCGGAGACTCCATTCTTCTTCAACTTAAACCGTGCATCCGATCAAAATGGCTGGCTAGCCATATATCTCAGGGCGACTATTGTGGTTGTAATAATCCGGGTTTTAACTTTGCTAGTGGCGTGAATCAACTGAACGTGATTCAGCTCAGAATGGTGTGTATAATAGGGTTGTTGACGTCAAGGTTGATCTCGGATCTTGAAGTCGAGGATGGCGATCTTCCCAGGGCTATGCGGCTCAGGAACGGAAAAGAAAATAATACTAAATCGGCAAAGATAGGATGGATCTAGAACCATTAGCAAAGAATTTCAACACCGCAATGAGTCCAGAAAGTTGGGATTCGGTTAGTTAAGCCTCAAGGCACGGGGGCGTACAGCCCGCCCACCCGTGTACGTACGATACTACCTCGATGCATCTCACTCCGTGTTTCCAGGTGAAGCGCTTAGGTGCCAGTACAAAAGCCTTTAGAACAGCTGATTTATATGGCGATCTTAAGACACGGTTCTGGTGCTCCCGCACCCCAGACAACAATTGAAGCAATTGATTCGTGGACTCTTCGCTTGGTTCGAAGGTCACAGGTCTAGCTCCCCGGTATCCCGGAACCCACTTACACGCTCTGGAGGTGGCGTCTTACCCAATTTGGGTCGTTTCACTCGTTCCGCGCCCCCATTATTGGTTAGTCAGGGCATTAAGGAGTAACATCTATAGTGTCAAAGCAGAGAGTAATTACCTTAGCCATGATGGCCATATGTATATAATGTCTTTCGTCCTCCTGCCAAACCAGCTAATTTGGCATGTAAGCAACAGCTTGCAGAGCTTCAAGGACTTTAGATAAAGTGTTATTCACCATGCGGCCAACTATCATCAACAGCGCCGTCGCAGCGGCTGCCCTGTTCCAGGGAGCTAGCGCCCTGAAATGGCTCGGCATCAACTTATCGTCGGCAGAGTTTGGCCAAGGCACCTACCCCGGGACTTGGGGAACGGAGTTCACCTTCCCTGCTGATTCCAGCATCTCTGTATGAACACCCCACTCGTGGAAAATAATGAGTATATATCACATCTAACGACAAGCAGACCCTGATAGGCCAAGGCTTCAACATTTTCCGCGTCGCCTTCTCCATGGAGCGGCTCGTCCCGGACAAGCTGACCGGCGCCGTCGACGAGGCCTACCTCGCCAACTTGACCGCGACCGTGAACACCATCACGGAAGCCGGCGCCAGCGCCGTCCTGGACCCGCACAACTTCGGGCGCTACTACGACAACATCATCACCGACACGGCAGGCTTCGGCGCGTTCTGGACGACGCTCGCGACGCCGTTCAAGGACAACAAGCTCGTAGTCTTTGACACGAACAACGAGTACCACGACATGGACCAGTCGCTCGTGCTGCAGCTCAACCAGGCCGCCATTGACGCGATCCGCGCCGCGGGCGCGACGTCGCAGTACGTGCTCGTCGAGGGCAACAGCTACTCGGGGGCGTGGACGTGGAACACGACCAACGACAACCTGAAGGCGCTGACCGATTCCGCGGATCTGCTTATCTACGAGATGCACCAGTACCTCGATACGGATGGCTCGGGCACGCATGAGGCGTGTGTATCGTCCGACATTGGCGTCCAGCGCGTCGTGGGCGCTACCGAGTGGCTCAAGGCCAACGGCAAGATCGGTATCCTGGGTGAATTTGCTGGTGGTGCAAACGATGCTTGCAAGACAGCTGTGATAGGCCTGCTTGACCACTTGAACGAGAACAGCGATGTGTGGCAGGGTGCTTTGTGGTGGGCGGCTGGACCTTGGTGGGGTGACTACATGTACAGCTATGAACCTCCTAGCGGTACTGGTTACTCTGCTTACAATTCGATCTTGACGAAATACGTACCATCTAAATAGTTTATCTGACAATTAGGAGGATACGAAAATATAGATAAGATGATCGGGCCAAAGAAGAGTTGTCCTGCATTCTTGTACATACTCAATGATTGAATAACTGATATTGTGATAATCAAAAGAGTCTGATGTCTAATTAAGATGCTGATGAAATACTGGGAGGGAATTTTTCAGTAATTCAGTTTGAGATCACATCATTCGTTACGGCAATTGCTCTATCGTAAGAAATATTACACTTTATCTGGGTGATCAGATGGTCTTTTCCTCGGTAGATGGTGTTTGAAGTGCGATGTAAAACTAGTATAGTTCTTAAAATATACCAATTCGATTCGAATTAGGGCTCGATATAAAGTACATTAAGATTCTGTGTCAGAATCACCAATGTGTTGACTTGCCCAGGGACTCTTCCTCCGGAGGGTTGGGCCTTGGTGGGCTAATACGAATGGAATGGGGACAAGGACGACTGCAAGAAAAGCGAGTAGACTTGCTCCCCATTGGTATCCCAGAGAGGAAAAAAGACGCCTCCCAAATAATGGGAATAGAGCACCGAATATGTTTCTCACGAGCCCAATTCCAGCAAGCGCTGAAGCCGAGAAGACCTACGAAGCGTTAGCATTAGCTCCAAGATACTTAGAATTGACGTATGCTTGCCCCATATGCATCTTCTGTATACTGGAAAGTCATCAGAATTAAGGTATAGAATGACCATCCCCAGAACGCAGATGCGATAATTGGAACAATTGCGGGTGTGGTGCTATAAGTAGTCCATGCAAACCAGAATATTGATAAGGGGAAGACTGCAATTAGTTAGCGATGGCGCTTGGGTACAGGCAACCAAGGGATTTACCAATTGCGGCCACCATCGCGAGTCGCAACCGCTCTTCAGGGGCGATGTGACCACCTGAGGCTGAGAGCCGCTTTTGATACTGTTTCTCTTGCCAAAGGTTGGTGAATGGACCAATAGTTATTCCCAATGCTATGCCTAGAAAAGCACACCCAACGCCCAAAGTATCGAACCCATGGCCTTCAGCGCCAAATACCATGCCAAACACCCCATTAAAGAGGAAGCTCAGTCCGTAGAGATAGCCATTATACAGTGCAGCAAATATTATAATAGCCTCCGTGGCAAGGAAACGGAAGGGCCTTGTCAAGGCCACATTGAGTAATTCGTGGGCGCTCCTACGCTCAAGTGTGCTTGAGTTCGGCCTATACCTATCCGCAATTTTGCTCTTCGCAAGAGGAGCTACTCTTCTCCGAAGAATAGTTGTATGTCGTGTCTCTTTGAGTATAGGTGCCATGATGAGCCAGAAGCTCCCACAGATTCCCAGCAGGGCCCAGAACACTTCTCTCCAGCCTCTGTATTGAGCCACGATAGACATAATGAAGAAGCCCGACGGGCTCCCGCATGTCGCCGCCCAGAGATAGATTGACATGGCTACACCGGTATTATGGTGTGACCACATATCGGCAATGGAACCCCCGAAATTCGCTTCAGTTGATCGTATTGAAAAAGTTAGACATAGGTTCGACTACATGTACACGACATGAAGCTCCAGGGTAGTCAGTAGGAGGAACTCACCGATGGTTACAGCAGCGAACAAGCCACTGAAGAACCTCAACACCATGAATGCGACGACACTCTGCACCAAAGCTGTGCCGGCTAGAAGCAGCAGGAAGATGCCGTACGAGCCTATATATATGACACTGCGGCCGAAATACTCGCTGAGAGGAGCCAGGGACATGGGCCCGAATGCCAGGCCCAGGATATAAAGACTCAGTCCCAGCGTAGCCACAGTATGAGAAAGCCCAAACTCGGTGCGAAAGCTGCTCTCAGCCGGGGAGAAGCCCGATGCACCCCATGATACAGACAGATCGATGGGAGTGATGGCAGCAACTATAAGCCATTTCTGCCACTCGGGCCAGTTGCGAGGGTTCTCGGGGTCATTGGGAGTGAAATGTGTTGCCGCTGTCATTGTCGTGGGATATGATGAGGATCCAGACCCAGATAGGAGAGGCGTAGAAGCCGAGGGCGAAGTCGGAACCCCGCAGTCCTCCATGATTCTAGATGCCGGATCTTGGGAGATCAGCTTGTTTATTTACTTTCTTTTTCTCTCCCTCTCAATCCGAAAAGCAATGAGATGTGAAGAGGTGAAGAGGGATTAATGTAACTGTAAGTTGTTAGTGATTTGAGATTTAGTGAGGGGATTGGATTAAGGGGACATCAACTGAACTGACTTATCTCTACTGATCAGCGCTGGTCTAACTAGAGATTAGTTGATGTAATGGTTGATAAGAGATAGGTAATAGGAGCAGAACCCACTCAGATGATTTCCCCGTGATGTCATAGTGCAGACTTTGGGTTATACGCTTTGGAAACGATAGGGAATGGACGTTGACAGAATTGCGCAATACTTAGCTGACATGTGATGCTCAATGCGTCCTGATTAGGTACTCGCCTACTGTGCGAACCACTAATTTAAGGTGCTGCCTGGGTACATAGTTCAACTTACGGCTTTCTACATACATACAAGGGAGTCTAATTGGCCTATGGCGCTAGGTTACCCTTGGTATCATTTATACTGTGTTTATATAAAGTGAGCGAGATTCACTTATACTACAAGATGGGTTGTGTAGGTGCTATATATTTTGATTTGAGAATTTAACAAAACAATATCGAAAAGAAGAAACTTGTATGGAATTATATAAAAAACATACCTAATAATCATCAGTACCACTGCAATCAAAATCTATTGCGGCAGATCGTCTCGTTTTGCGGGTGTCAAACATGCCCAGGGGCACAACAGGCAGAAAAAACTCCAAACATCTCCGTTCTAATGAATCGTTCTTCGGAGCTCCGGTGAATGAATTCATGGGAGAGGATAGCCTAAAGAGAGGCTAACAGAGACTCGCAAATCATGTGCAACATCGGCGTTCCGATACACTAACTAGTCTTGTTTACAGGGATAAATAGCACTAATAACTCCGATTGGTAGAAGCCGGGATTTGGAGCTGGGATTTAGCGTAGAGAGCTGACAGCTCTCAACAACCTTAACATCTTTAACCTTCACTAACACCAGCAAATCCCTATCTCAAACAAGATTCTTCTTACCAATGATTTTCACTATCTAGACAGCTTGCATCTAAGCATATAACCCATCTAGAGTTCTATAAGCCATGTCGTCAGCACAGCGTTTCTCCGGCTATCCCGCTGCTCGCGAAGGTCCCGAGATAGCTTACACACAAAGTGAAGACAACAACCCGGTGCTCAGAGGATGGGGGTTGGTCATAGCCGCCAAGCTGTAAGTCAACAACAACGAAATAAAGCAGAAAAGAAGAGAAGAGAAGAGAAAAGGGAGAAAGATGTATACTGAAGAATTGCCAATCAAGCATCACCAACTTTTCACCAATCGCCTACGGAACTTGGGCCAATGCCAAGTTCGGGGTTATCAAAGACATACCTGAACTGAGACGGTACGATTGGCGTCTTGGGGTGAGTTCCACAGAGGCCTATGATAGAATATCTTATTAACCTGTTATACAACATACCGTCACCCCGCTTCCTGCCGATGGAGAGGTTCCGGCCGGGCCAGAAATCACCCCTGAGCTCTACGAGCGCCAGCCGAGTGATATTCCTGGACGCTTCTACTCGGCTGCCGACTTCCACGAGTTGTACACGTCGGGTGAATTAACGCCACTTCAAGTGGCAAAAGCCCTTCTTCCCCTCATCAACCCAGACCCCAAGTCGAGAGGAAAATATGCCTCGGCATGGTCGGTCACTCAGGAAGAAAGAGTCCTCAAAGCCGCGAAAGCATCAGCGGAACGTTACGCCTCAGGAGAGTACCTTGGCGTGCTTGATGGCGTGCCGGTAGGCGTCAAGGATGACATCGATGTTGAGGGATACACCTCTCATTTTGGTCTGCCCATAGACCCTTCCGACTCATCCGTCAAACCAGCAACGCAAACTATCTGGCCCATTGCCCAGTTGGAAGCTGCCGGTGCTATCGTCCTCGGCAAGGTAGCCATGCACGAGTTGGGTCTCGACACCAGTGGGTGTAATCCTCGCAGGGGATCTCCCAAGAACTGGTACAACACATCCTACTACACTGGCGGCTCTTCTTCTGGCGCAGGCTCAGCATTATCCGCTGGCTTAGTTCCCATCGCCATCGGCACCGATGCTGGGGGAAGCATTAGAATCCCAGCGTCCTTCTGCGGCATGTTCGGGCTGAAGCCCACTCTCCATCGTGTCTTCACCATGAAGTCCGCCATATGCGTGGTCGGCCCCCTAGCCGCCACCGCGGCTGACCTCGCCATCGCATACCGGATCATGAGCGCCCCGAACCCCGAGGACGCTATACAGGGGGCCTTCGCGCCCTCGATCCCGCCGAGCCCAACAGCGAAGAAAACCATAGGAATCTACCGCGAGTGGTTCGACCGCGCGAACCCCCTCGTCCTCGAAGCCGCCAACAAGGCCCTCGACTACTTCGCCGACAAGCTCGGCTACGAGGTCATCGACATCCGGATCCCGTACCTGCGCGAGGGCCAGTGGGCGCACAGCGCCTGGGCCCTATCCGAGGGGCTCGACCACCTCCGCTGCGGCGTCAGCACCCCGGACAAGTACCTCTCCAAGATCAACCACGCGAGCCAGGTGCTCATCACCATGGGCGCTTGCACCTCGGCGCTCGACATGATCAAGTACGGACAGCTCCGGGGCTTGCTCATGGAGCACCTCGCCTTCTTGTTCAAGAAGCACCCGGGCCTTCTGATCGTGACCCCCACCTCGCCCGAGCCCGGCTGGAAGGTGCACCCCGGCGACGAGGCCTACGGCTTCAGCGACGGCAATTTTACTATCCGCAATATGATGTACATCTGGCTCGCCAACTCGACCGGCTGCCCCGCCGTGAGCGCGCCCATCGGGTTCGTGGACCCCGAGCAGGGCGAGGGCAAGCTGCCTGTGGGGTTGATGGCGATGGGTGAGTGGGGCGCGGAGGAGCAGTTGCTGGCCTGGGCTAAGGAGGCGGAGGGGTATGTTAATGACGCCTTGGAGGGGGGCAGGGTGAGGCCTAAGGAGTGGGCGGATGCTGTCGAGTTGGCGAAAGAGGTTGGTGATGCGGACTAAGTGCCGATGTTATGAGAAGATATTTTCTATGTCACCTGCCAGATAGGCTCAACTAGATGCTCAGATACCGTATGTTGGGTTGTCTGATAATAGGGACTACATAACTGCTATAGCTGTAAAGCTGAAGCGAGATGTAAGTACATAGGTGCTTATAGAATTAAGATGATGCGACGGTTCCTCATATCATAGTAGCACTGCCTTCTTTCACCTTCATAGAGTATAATCACTAGCCGTGATATTTACAAATATTATTATCTACAATAGCAAGTTTCAATATCTTTTAGTAGCTGAGTGTAGTTTTCAAACTACATTCTTTTCTAACTTTGTATGATTATCATTGATACCATCCACATGGATTCACGTTATTAAATGTGCAAATGTGTGAAGATAGCTACATTTCTATTCAAGTAACCTAGTGAGACAGATATCATACATTGCTATCATCTTTGACCTGAGATTGGAAATAGTTTCAGGTAAGAGATAGTTGTCGCCCCACACCATGTCCTAGGGTCTCTCATCTGCGGTGAAATAGAAGTGTTTGACTTCTCACAAACCCTACCACTGCTATTAAATGGCACATGCTCAAGAATGTATCCCAAAATCTAATTTACATTATATCCTCTTCCATATCGACCCCTGCGTTGTAGAAACCGCCCCCCTAGTGCGACTCAGGGGAGCTCATTCTGTCACGAGTTCGCTTCGTATATGTGATAGTGGTAACTTCCGCTTGAAGTTGACAACTACAACGGGAGTTGCCTTGAGAATAGCGATTTCCTCTTGTAAATGTCTCACTCCTTTCTTGAAAGAGTTGACATTGTTGACCTTGTGACTCTTCTTTATGAAAAATCCAGTTTGCATGGTAAAGGGAAAGCTCATCTATTATGTGTATACAGTTCTAGTATACTCCAGAAGCCTATAGTGGGAATGCTTAAGCTTTCTGTGTGTGGGTTGGTGTTAGGAATTATTTGTCATCCTATAAGTTGTGCTTGAAGCAGTAGAAATTCAAGATAGGAAAGTAGCACCAGCGCGTACAAAACAGGAGTATATTCTTAAGTAACCCTCTTCAATGTGGATATCTCGAGATATGCTCCATCGTGTGACGGCATTTGTGAGTTTCCCATTAGAAGGCAACTCGTGACAATAATATACGACAATAAAGAGACCCCGATCGGAAGGTCGGCACTTATCAGCCTCTGTCGCAATACACATGTTATAATAATGGTATTATAGGAGGTGTCCTACGGTATATGAAAATCAGGATTTCAACTACCCATACTGCGAGCTATACTGAGTATACTATAATCTACCCCCCTTTAGTGTGTTAGTCATCATTTCGGCAGAGGTCGCCAAACATCATCCCCTATAGTTTCAACAGTGCCTATGAGGCCCTCAAAGACTATCGCAGTGCTTAACCTAGATCTCACGATAAATATATATCCCTTTTGGCTAGGATCGACAATTTCGAAATATCCTCAGTGTCTTGAAGCCTAGTGAAAGACGAACTAAAATTTGCGTAAGGCATAGGGGTAGCCCATTGTGTAGATACTCTAACACCACCTAAATAGCCGCAAGGGCTCCCGAGAAGACCCCTTAGTCAGGATTAGGAAGGTGTGGTCTCATAAACGTGTCTACCCGTTCAGCACATCTTATAGATCGCGGCTACCGTTAATACAAGGGTCCCAGCATAATGGTCGCGTCCAGAGGCTTTCTCATGACTGACAAATTAAGCTCAGCTTGACAGCTTGCGGCATTATGGTTCTTTTGTGTGTACATGCGTGTCTCAATATTGGGTGGACCAATCTTCACTATAAATAGGGCATAACCCGTGACGAGGCGCAAGTTGAGTGGAGCGAGGTTATACGGAACCACTTGACCAAGTATAACGTAATAAGATCTACGGCAGCGTTTATGCTCCAGGGTATACTATTAGAAATACAATAAAAATGGGGATGACATAAGGTATTAACTCGGCATTCGACACATTCCATAGTTGACATATAATATTATAACATCGCATATCGATATGGATAGTTTGCTAAGTAACTTTAAAGAGACACAATCCCAATATCCGGGCCTCGATCAATAGATCATCTGCCATCGATGTTGCAACAAAGCACAGATAGGTAGTAGATGATCCTTCCGGAACGGAACTTCCCACATCCCCACGGGGTGGTGGTATTAGATAGGTATCCATCAGACCCTCATTGAGAATACCTAGATCATTGAGGACTCCTGAACCAGGTAACCGATACGAAAACCAATACTGCCATTTTCGAGGGTTAAACTCCGAAATTCGGAAAGTGCACAGTCCTTCAGCATTGCTTCAGCGCATGCGAGCGTGTGAGACTACCTAGGGATTACCATGGCTCTGACCCGTGCTCTTATTACCAGTCCTTTTCAGTCTGTATACACACAGCGCTAGATCGACGGGCTTCAATGCAGTACAGTAAGGAACCCTCGTGGCGGCTGTATGCTCGCTAATCTGAAGTGTCGATGATTCGGGGCAGACGCCGATCTCATATGGATCAGCAGTGTGGAGCTGCATGAGCGTGAGAATCTTTTTTTACACCGCGCAGGTTTCCCATCCGATGTTATGGCTTATACGCCACCCAATCAAGAGTAAGTTCGGTTTGCAATAAGAGGCGTTCTAGTAGAAGAAATCTTCTTCTTGCGTAGCACGATACGTATTGCTCATCTCCGATGGTAACAATTATCAGGAAGTATTGTCATGTTGTCGACCCCTTTAAAAAGTAAAACCCCTCGCCCAAAAAAAGCAAGCATTCTTGGAAAAGCCCGTGCCGCAGGTAGGTTTCGTCCCAGATTTGGGATTGCGTATTCCCCCGGGGAGGCGGCCATTCAGATCGATTATAACCTATGCGATTGTGTGACTTCGCGTATCATCGAAGGGCAGTAGAAACTTGGTCCCCGTCACATGCGACGCGACGCTGCGTGATTCGACAATCCGTAGTATAGCTCACGGATGGATGGGTCCAGCTCAACCAAAGAAAGTAGATATGCCGATATTGGGTGCGAATTCTTCTTCCACGCGGTCCCGGAAATCTTGATCCCACTAGAATATTTTTCGGTTTAGGGCATCATGAATGCAGGGCAACGACCACTCTGCCCAGCTTTCTGGTTCTCCTCTTCATGTGTTCCCACTCCCCCTCCACGAAAAAAAGCTCCGAGTATAGTAAGCATCGCCGGTCACCTTGCGTAGCGTGCTTGAGGGTCTCAGACATGCTCCTCCTTCCGACCGCGCGGCTCTTTTTTTCGCGCGACGGTTTCCAAAACGAAGATTGGGCGTCGAGCAGATTGAATAACGTCACGACTTACCTAGTCGAATCTGATCCTATCGTGGGATTTGCTTTTTTCTGTAAGCCCGTTTTCCCCCGGATATTGGAGCGCGATTCGTGGCAAAAATCGGTTCACCTGCATAGGCACTCGCATTTCTGGTCGAACAATCATGCAGAGCATGATCCGCCGTCCGAGCTCACCCTACATACCTCCGGTGGTGTATAGAAGTGGCATCTTAAACCCGCCAGCACGCCACTCAGAACCCCCACGTCCATGCACACACAGATCTCGAGCATGGGTTACTTCGGCTCCACAACCGAACTTGGCGTAGGTCCCTGACGGGAGTTGACGGAGTGGAACCCATCATCTCCATAAGGATGTACTCATCGCGGCAGTGGGATGTATAATTCAGCCTCTGCAGCCGACTTTATTTCGATGTTCCGGGGAGGTTCTCTTCTCTGGAAACACAGCTTCTATTTCTGTTATCTATCATAAAGAGAGAAGCCTCAAGTTACACTGCCCAATGTGTAATGCTTCTCCCTCCAGCACGATATGGTGGTTCAATTGCCGGCCGAGGTCCTAGGTGTCGCTATATGGGTGCTGTGTTACTCGACGATCTCGCTCATCTGCAGCTTGTTGTTGGTATGGCTAGTCTGGGTACACCACGAAAAGTCTAGCTGTAAGTTACTCAAGACAACTCGTACTGTAGCATTGTTACTAACAAAGTATAATCATGTAGATGTCGCTTTATTAGCTTATTTTACGTTTTTGAGTACTGCTGCGAGTATTGCTCAGCAAATCCATACAATAGTCTGGTGGAGAGATGTCAAGGTCGAACAGTATGAGTATGCCATTATGAATTTGGGGAGTCCCGAAATCGCAATAGCGGGACAATCCGTCGGGGTAGATCTGGTTCTTTTCTATATACGTGCGTCTAATTATAAGCTGCAGCGGAATCATGAAGCTAATAATGTTCTTAGAATTCTATGCTTATAATGTCGAATCTATGTTGGTTTTCTTTTGGTTAGCGAAGCCTTCGACTATGACTTCGTGAATATAGAACTAACGTCGGATCAGGGCCGGTGCACTTACACAATCGGTATTCCAATACACAGACTTAGAGAAGTTCAAAAGCATCCGGCACAGATCCAATCTCATCGCAAAGATTCTGGCAATCCTTGTGCCAGTTCTCTTTGTAAGCCTCCTAAGGCTAGATTCAGTTCAAAATTCCTATGCGGCTTTTTTGGTCCTTGCCAATGTGACCAGTAATAGCAACCCTCGTGATGTTTGCCCTGAGCTATCTCAACTAACATTTGACTAGTGGTTGTCAGCCTCACTCTGGGTAGCACGCTTCTTGTGGTTATTCTTGTTAAATACATTTATACGCGACGGCGATTCCTTTCTTGGAATATTTGTTGCCCCTGTTCTCGAAACTCGCAAAGGGGGGGACATACTACAATATGTTCTATTAGTCAAAGCAACCGATGCTGCAATATCTATGATCGATGGCTCGTCGTTCGTTTTACGATTGCTTTCATCCTACTTGGAGTCTTTCAAGTCGCCACAATATCGACAGAGGTATCACAGATACAAAACGGGACTAAGGAAATGTTGGGAGACGAACCGAACTTATCGACAAGTCGAGCAACAATTGATTTTGTCCTTTTTATGCCTGGTGTTTCGACAGGCTTAGTTGTAAGTAACTAATTCCCTTTTCCATTTAGGTTCTTCAATAAGGACCCTTTTTTTTCAAAACCCCCCTTTAGGAGCTATCTTAAAAATTGGGCCAATGACGTGTTTTTAAATATTCTAGAGCTGATATATTTTACGTGTAGCTATTCATAGTCTTCGGGACCACGCGGACCTTTAGGGATAAAATGTACTATACTTTTGTACCAAAACGATTCCAACGACGGGAGGAAGCCCATATAGCTACGACAGCTCCTACAAACCCCACAGAGGAGAACTTAAATCCAGAGCTAGGTAGATGGGAGGACGAAGTATCTGATGCTAGATCAAAAAGCACAATACCAGAACCCGTAACCATCGATATAGATGACCACCGCTCGCCTCCACAGCGTGTATCAACAGAATCGGGTTTGGATATCATAGAAATGTTATGATATTTACAAGAGAAACATGGGTATGAGGACAGATATGAGTGGTTTATAAGGCATATGATTTATAACTCTTGGGACACTAACGGATATTGGAACGTCATGATTTTGATATCATACATGACTGGATGACTAACGGCGCTTGGGATTTTTTTATCATGATACCCTCCCTATTTGAACATCTACTGGAGTACGATTGTAGTCTAGGAGCAACAAATATTTAAAGCTAAACAATTAATTGATTATATGGACTGAATGACTTATATTTATTTGTTGGGAAATGGAGTTATCCCTATTCATGCTCTAAAGGGGGGGAAGGGGGGTGGACCCCCACCACGAGGTTTCGATTCCCACGGATGGATGTATACTCGAGGAGAGGACATGCCACTATCACCGCATTGGGTATTCAAACCATTATTCATAATCTGATCGCTTCATACCTCCACAAGTTAAAGTGGTCTGGGGTTCTGATGAAACTATAACTTTATGATTCTTTAGGTTCAGTGCTAAGAGTAGTTGACCTTACTGTAGTGCGATATCGAGTAATGCTATTCGATGGCGTTATAAAGGAGCATGCTCGTAAGATACATAAAAGTTCTTACATACGATTGGCGAAAATAGGTCAAAGACCTATACAATTCAAATGTGCACAGTAAAATAATGATAGGTATTAGTAAATGTTAGTATTGACAGTGTAAGCCATCTATTATCTCGACCAGGAGGTCATATGCGGCTTAACCACAACCCCTCAGCAGTATACTCTCCTAACATTCGATTCCTACCATTCCTACCGGAACAATTACTCGTCGTTTTCGCAAACCCCGCGTAGGATGTTTATACGGATCTCGGCCCGCAGAGGCGGTTAGGTTAGAACTAGACCGCCACTGCATGTATAAGTTCTAAGCCAAGGCTCTCAAAAACATAGAAATCGCAATAATACCAGGTCTTTTCCAACATCGTCCCATGTCACCAATTGTGTGGTCTATGTTGTTCTTCCTAACGAGAGAAACAACATGGATTGGGGGGCGTGGGCTGGCGGTATTGGTGGATTAACTCGCCCAGCGTAAGAACTCAGTTGGTGGAAGGGCCGAGAACTTGCAAGGCCCATGTTTGTCTGATTTTCCCCAACTTCCCCAACGTCCGCCTCTTACCCCAGACCGGGGAAGCGCGATTGGTTCGCCAGCGTCGCATGGGTTGATGGGAGATCCTTTCAGCCCACCAGGGTCATCATCGAGGATGTATACTTTGGGACTGGACCGAGGGATGAAAGAGGAGGAGTGGTAGTATTTGAGCCCTGGGGCTCGCCCTTCTTGCTCAGCTGGTCTCCTCGTTCACCCCCTCCCTCTTCTACGATATTGGCATACCAGGCTGAGCGTCTGGAAGTCTTCGACGAAGGAACCGAAACCTCATATCCTCTCGCGCGACTGTACGTACGAGCCATGGCGGCTACGGTGCAGATTTCTAGCGCGCAGAAGGCGGCAGACCAGGAGCTAGAGGAAAGACTAGGACACAGCGCATTCCTCGAAGCCAAGCAAGCGACAGAGGATGAGCACTCGCAAACGCTCCTGCAGGCGCTGAAGGAGAATCGCCGCGCTGTCTTTTGGTCGTTGTTGATCTCGATGACCATTGTTATGGAAGGGTAAACTCCCCTCCCTTTCCTCCCCTGACATGATGGACGGCTATTCGAGCTACGAAGAGTATGATGTTGACATCATGGGTGAAGATACGATACGATTCTCATCGGAAACTTCTTCGCCTACCCTACATTCCAGAAGAAATACGGAGACTATTATGGCCCTGATATTGGCTACCAGGTATCAGGGCCCTGGCAGACCGGCTTGAACCAGGGGAGTACTGCAGGCGCCATCTTCGGTATGTAAATGGATATAGTAACCTTCAAGTCTGCTAAGCCTCTATATTGGCTAACATTGATCTCTCCTAGGTGGCTTGCTGAATGGGTACATTGCATCCAAGTACGGTTACCGCTGGGTGATGATAGGTTCTCTCGGTATCTTGAACTTCTTCATTCTAGTTGTCTTTCTGTCTACCGGCCCTGAAATGCTTCTTGTTGGACAGATCCTGTGCGGTCTGTGCTGGGGTGTTTTTGCGACTCTAGCCCCTGCCTACGCATCCGAAGTCTGCCCAACAAACCTCCGTGGATATATGACTACGTACGTCAATTTGTGCTGGGCCATAGGACAGCTTCTTGCTACCGGGGTTTTGCGAGGGTGTCTGAGTATTGAAGGGGATCTGGGCTATCGCATCCCATTCGCAGTCCAATGGGTCAGTTCTTGCCCCCCAAGTGCCTTATAAAAACTCTGCTCACTTTACCTCAATGCGTAGGCTTGGCCGATTCCTCTCATGGTCGTATGCTACCTCGCCCCTGAAAGCCCCTGGTGGCTTGTTCGAGCTGAGCGTCTTGAAGAGGCTAGACGATCTATCAAGCGTCTGAGCGGAGAAAAGACGGAGGAGCAGATGAACAACCAACTTGCTATGATGGTCCATACTACGAAGATAGAGGCACAGGAGACAACAGGCGCCAGCTACAAGGACTGTTTCCAAGGCGTTAACTTGCGCCGAACGGAGATCGTTTGTGTCGCTTTCATGGGTCAGATTCTTTCGGGAAGTAGCTTCGCCTACACACCAACCTACTTCTTCACCTCTGCAGGGATGGCCACTGAACAGGCTTTTAATCTAAGCTTAGGTGCCAAGGGAATGGCATTCTTGGGAACTGTGCTGTAAGCTATCCACTCCGACTGCTTCTGTTTGATAACGAAACAGGGGTCTAACATTCTGTTTTCCTAGATCATGGTGGCTTATCACGTATTGGGGTCGACGGACTCTTTATGTGACCGGCATAGGGTGTCTTTCTATGATTCTGCTTATTATCGGCATATTGGATGTCTCGGCAGGAGAAAGAGGCCTCTGGCCCTCTGGCGGACTTTGCGTCCTGTGGCTTTTCGTTTATTCACTGACCATTGGCCCACTTGCTGTAAGATATATCTCCGCTAGGCACTTCAGAACTAAACTGACATCTATAACAGTACAGTATCATCTCGGAAACCTCCTCTATCCGACTCCGACCGCTTTCAGTCGTCCTATCTCGTACTTCATACCAGCTGGCCAATATCGTATCGCAATTCTTGAATGCGTACATGGTGAACCCCGTAGAGTGGAACCTGAAGGGGAAGACAGGCTTCTTCTGGGGCTCGACAGCGTTCCTCGTTTTCGTGTGGTCCTATTTCCGCCTTCCCGAGGTTAAGGGTCGCACATATGAGGAACTTGATATTCTGTTCATGAACAAAGTTCCCGCGCGGCAGTTCTCTAAAACACATGTCGACGCATATGCCGATGCTACTGTAGAAGATACGCTGGAGGTTCATGCCAAAGAGTCACGATAAGGAAATACCTTCGCAGATCGAGGTAGTAACATTTTGACATGTGAATATAATTACTATAATAACTAAGCAACATTTCAAAGAAAAGCTGAAATATTTCAATGTAGCTTCCCTTAATGGTAGCATTTATCGTAGTCAATATTAAAGCTCATACGGCGACTTGAATGACACCCACCCCTGGTTATAACCTGATTTTATCTTTGTATTTCTTTGATAACTGATCCTAAACTGGAATATAACAGACATACTGAACCAGTGCTAGATTTTATACTAGTAAAGGCTGCCGCTCAGGCTCAACTTCATCTTCGACTTTAGGGTTTTCACCTTCCCGGAACCTGTTCCCATTAATACCTACTTTGAGCGCGTATGCACATGACCTAACAAAGATTTGGACTTACCTAGTATAACCAACAAATGACACTAACCAAAATGACCCTAAGTAAGTCAAAGTCCACTCTAGTATGCCTGCTGACTTGAAGTGGTTGGAGTACATCAGAACCACAAAGGCAAGGCCGACGCCGAACTGACAGAGAACCAAGAATGTGTTAAAGATGCACCTAGAACCTTATCAGACTTATTCCACACGGGATATTCATTACGCTATGAAGGGGTATTACCATTTTCGGAGGCCTACAAATATGGCCGGACCCTGTATCTGATCCCACCACACAAGGGTCGTGGTGACAGCGCTAACGAACAGGCCGCCGAATGTGCCCATCAACAAGTACCGGTGCCGCGAGGCATTCTCGTACGTGTCGAAGATACTGAGGAACACTAAGCACGTAGCCGCAGCCAGGCCCGCAGCGAGGGCCACAAGGCTCACGCTTTGCCTCCACTGGGCGTCGTCCGTGAGCCCGTAGAACTTGGGCGAGTAGCGCACGTGATGCACGGCGAAGACGGTGCCGAAGAAGCAGATGCCCGTGGCGGCACAGCCGACGATGAAGACGGGCTGGAAGGTCTGGGCTGCGATGTCGCTGATGAAGGGTACGTAGGGGTTGACTTGGCCCGGGTACCGTGGGCGACCCAGCGCCACCCAGCGAACCAAGAGGATGGTCAGGGTGGCGAACCAGCACAGGCCGGCAGATAGGGGAAATAGCCAGAGACGCCGGTCCGAGAAGAAATCTCGAAACGTACGGTGCCAGAGGCCCGCCATTGTTGTTAAATAGGTACTATTTTTTTCTTCTCTTTCCTATACTTTGATTGAAATGCTTCTTCTAAATGCGGTGTAAGAGAAGTCTACTAAAGGCGGAAGCATACTTCAGAGTGTAAACAAGGTTAAGTCGAGTAACTATTTAGCAGGGATGCATTGATTGACACTTAAAAAGAAATCCAAGAAAGGAAAGGAAAAGGCTAATGATCACCGAAAAAGTGGTAAATAAATAGTAAGAAGAGTATTTAAAGATCAAGATCAATCGATTTGAATTTATATTCGAATTCGTTGTCACGGGTACAGATTAACACTGAATAACACAGGTTATACTGCGTCATAGCTTTCATCGATCGCTTTTGTGTGTACCTAGGTACCTACCCCAAAATGAAGTATGGGGATTGTCCTTGCCATGTGGTTAGTTTACTTTAACGATATGCATAAAAGAAAGAAAGGCGTCAAGTACGGTTAACCATATCGAGATGTTAAAAAAAAACCCATTTCTTATAACTACCTAAAGTACACCTTATATCCTTATTTTTTATTTTTTTAAATGCATAAAAATTAATACTGGGGAGCGCTGGCAAACCTGCCGCTAAGCAATGCCTTTCTTTAGAAAGGGCTATAGCTTTTGCTGACTTGCGCGCCGAGGGGGGGTAGCTCGCCGGCCTAGCCACCTAGCCATACCGGATTTCATCACCGACCTAGCCATATAAGTACCTAGTGTATGTGGCTAGGGGTGGCTAAGCAGATGGGTTGACGACCATAGTAGAAAGGTGGGTTGGCGCAGCGCTGCAACCAATGGGAAGCAGTATTTAGTGACCAATTAAAAGAGGTTTTCAAACAGACCAATTAAAGCGCAAAGATCTAACCAATCAGAGCGAAGGAGACAGGTAGGAATTCTTTTTCGTGCAGGTGGGGAAGTAAACCTTTCTAACGAAAGGCATAGACTCTTTGATCTAGACCTTTCCGATCGGAAAGCGAGTCGAGGACGACATCTTCCTTTTGAGCGAGCCGGCCATCTAATGCTTTTCGCGGAGGATAGGCAGATCTGACGCCTTGGCCAAAGATCAACGACACGAGTCAAAAGGACCATTCGCTGCTGCAAGGAAGTGAATCCTAACGGAAACACTCCAAACAGTAACGAACACTACAACACCGCATCCGGGTCAGTAGTTTTGTGCTGACGCCGACGTCTACGGTATCCCAACTGGCACGTTCCTCACGGGACGCCCCAGATACCCAAAACATACTAATCTTTTGCATATTTATTATTGCAAAAGTTTTGTATGTGGCTTCCTTAACCCTTCGCCACACTTCGCATTAGTTGGCGATAAAAGCTATTTTAATAATATTAATAAATAGTTAAGGTCGCCAACTTATAAAAAAAAAAAGAAAAAAAGAAAGTAAAGATTCTTGCGGACCTTGAGCTCACGAGGTCCCCTTCTTTGCTCTCGACATCATCTAACCTACATTCTAACTTATCATCAAGTCATGCCGACCTTTTTAGATTTCTGTTTCCGGTTCATCCATCGAGAGGAGCCATTGATGACAACTTTTTTTTTTCCGTATGGAGGATCATCTAGGAACTCTCTCCTCCGGACCTACGGATCCTGATAACCCTTGCTTCCAAAGCCGCATACAGCATGCTTTCAGGTTATTAGCTTATGAGCAGAGTGAATATAGTTACGGTCAGCTCCATTCCTGGTCGCTACGAAATAAAACAGTTTACCACTCCTTTGATACAGTAATAGGAAAATCGGTATGGCTTGTTGTTGAAAGCAGTATGGACACCCGAGAAACCATCGCAAACTCCCTATTATACGATTGGGGCCGGATAAGGAGCCCTTCGGATTCATTTTCGGGAACTCTCGAAATGCATTTGCGTCTTGTGAAATGGATTGGAAAACACCTTAGTCAATATGTGGACCATCTTTCTAAGAGGTCGAGACGTCTTAATCGGATAATGTATGACACTGTAGGTAGAAGCTATACAGACCGAGCCAGTAAATGAACCACGGTTCTCCTGGGCCTACTTATTATCTTTTCTAAGACGCGGTTCGAAAAGAAAAACCTGTGGAGACAAAAGACATATGCCAATTGTCGTTTAACAATTAGCTCTTATACGGTCCGTGACATTAATATATAGCTTGTTATCATACTATGCTATATATCCATGTTGTCTAACAGCTTCCTGCTTTATACTATCCTCAGCGAGACTCTGGGCCCAGCCTAACATAATTTCACGAAGGTTTTACATAATATTAGAGATGCTTCCATGAGAAATAATGGGGATTTTTCAAATGTCCTTAAGGACTTCCGTGTGCTACCAACATATAACCCTAGCTATCATTCTAGCTATCCCTATGTCACGACAGCCCTAGTAAGAGCTTAAGTAATTATGCTATTCTTGTATAAGAAACTACATAGAACTATAAATACCCCTAATTTTGATCCTTGTATATCTAAAATTCCCTTTATTCCTTGTTGAGGTACGTACTCTTGTACCCATGATCTAGTAAACTGCTCCTAACTCCCTATGGTTTTCTATTTTCGGAGTGTAAAAGAGCGACCTGCAAGCTCCTGCCATGATATCTAGACTGACCTCGTTGCGGGGCAACATTGAATGTTGTTGCCATTATCTTTTGGTTATCTATGTATTCACAATAGGTGAATGGTATGATAACAACGATGAGTAAAAGATAATGAGTGGAGACATATGGGTGATTTTCTTCTCTTTTTTCCATTTAAAAAAAAAAAAAAGCAGTGAATGGCAAACACTCTTCTCTGTTGTTATGGTACCTAAGTATTCAAGGCACAGCAGTGTTTACCATTACCATTTATGCGCATTTCATTCTTGTTAACAGAATATAACATTTCTTCATCTTCAAGATAACCCAGAAATCCCATTGCACTCCACTACAACACCTATTCATTTCTATATTAGACCCAGTTTCTGAAAGGTCTACTCCCATCGACCTGAAATTGCAAACCGGGTTCTATGCCGCTGTCATGTCTTCTCCCGATGGCAGCCCACGCCACCTCAATCTATTATCGCTTCCCCAAGAAGTATTAATACATATCCTCTATCTTGTTGTGGCAAAGGATAACGATAACGAGCCTCCTTTCGTTCCGGAGCGCGAAAAATCGACCACCCTGGCTCGTGCTCGCCCCCTTTATCTCAACCACATTCCCAGATGCGACATTCATGCCAAAGACTGGGTCGCTCTCACTAGAACCTGTCGATCTTTCCATGGTTTGGCGCCCCGAATCTTCTATGGGGGGAAGACAATTCATAGTCAGTAATCCCAGAAGCTATCTATCCCCCTCCTTCAACCTGCCTCAGGAATGATATTCACATACGCTAGTTAAAGATATAAGTATTTACCCCCAAGATAGGTAATTGCTGACTCACTTTGTTGCAGTGACCAAGAGATTCTGTACAGATATCTTCATGGACATTGTCCATTATAGACGTGCCCCCTCTGACCGAAACGATATACTTGGATGGACCAGATCTATTGTGTTTGCGAACGTAGCTACACTGATTTCAGATGATCTTCTTTTCCTTCCAGAATTTCTGGATCGATTTGATCAACTTCGAGATTGCACCATTCAGTTTGCGGCTATACCACCTGGTGCTACCGGTGTTCCTACAACAGGATCGGAGACAGAAACAGCTGAATCAACAATTGCCGAGCTCAAGAGAATTTTGCGGGGTCTTGGATTACGGGAAAGAATTGAGATCAAGGTTGATGCTTCTCGCGTGCCTGGTGGCTGGGACCAGTGTCACCGAATCTTGGAACATCACGTTTACCCGGATCTAAGAAGCCTTATGGTGATCCCGCGGCGTGAATACTTGGGACAAACACAATAAGGCTCATAATGGCCTCAACTAAGGAACAAAGCGAAGGAGCCAGAGGCAAAATTCTATTCTATCGTAAATTACCTACATAGGTAGTCATGTTTATTAGGAACTAATTAACCACAACGGTTACTACTACCATGCCTCGCCTCTACAAAATATGTGACAATAACCCTCACTTTGTTGAGATAATCCGGGAGTAACTGTGCAAAATTTACCCATTATAAGCCTATTTACTCCCTATCAGAAGGTGGTGGACGGATTGTATTGCACGCATATGTTATTTTGATCCTTGCTCTACCCCTTGGGGATCCACCATGTGCTGTATGAAGCTGGTAGTGTAAGGTTCTCCATACTTTCTCCATAATTACAGGCCTGCACTTCAAAATCCGGGGTCAAAATATGGGGAGGCTTTTCATGATCATGTATACACTGAGCCCTTTTCTATTAGCACCAAGATGGTTGGCACAAAGCGAGTCGCATAGATAAATTGTAGTAGCTGTTGACCGCAAAACCTACTCCAACCACTTTGCCAGTGGGATATGCAAATTTGACCATTTGAACCAAGAAGCCTGGTCATGTTTATTGGAGCATATTCTTCTTTGCAACATATGTACCTAGGCCTGGCCAACCTGGGGAGAATCTTGGAGAGGGACTGTCCACGAATCGGTGTACATTTACCCCGGGGATGTTATTGTATAAAAAATTGCCCCGCCGAATCTCTCAGGAAATGGGATAAATACCGGTAGAGGAACTATTTGTCGGATCGTAAACGTTTACTTTTCTAATGGCATCACAATCGACTGAGGGACGAATTAATCATGGACTTTACTCCCTCTATTGTGTTTATGCTACTATTAAGCCTTGTGGGTGCTGATGGTATTGATAGGTATGATTACCCAGCATTTTCAAGCTCAAGGATGCCGTACTCATTTGATTGTAGACAAGGTCTAGTCACAAAATACAATGTGTTCCGGACGACTTTAGTCGACAATAACACTACGCCTCTCCAAGTTGGCAATGGAAACTTTGCTTATAACGTTGACAATACTGGGATGCAGGCAAGCACAAGAATCCAATAACAAAATTGGCAACTGTAACGCTATAGACTAACCTGGGAGTACTAGACATTTCTACCTTTCAACACCTTATCGAGTTGGGCCTGGCATAACGACTCCTTGCCGTCTAATGGGTAAAAATATTAATCTCACCTATAAGTGTGAATTTAGACTGAGATGCCCCCAGAGAAAGGATAACCGATTATCATGGAGTGGCCATGGTGACCCATGGTAGAAATGTATCTTACGACATACCTGATCCAATGCTACCCGATGCCTCCCAGTGGCTTATATCCAACCCTAATCGTATTAATCTTGGGCGCATTGGACTAAGGTATCTTGGAAATACATTATCCAAAGAAATAATATCAGATCCAATTCAGGAACTTGATTTATGGAATGGTGTTATCGCATCGAGGTTCAGTATCGACGGCGAACTAGTTAAGGTAACCACACAAGGTGACTTCGACACGGATGCTGTCGCCTTTCAGATTGAATCACAACTTATTTCCTCGGGTGCATTGGAAGTTGAGCTTGATTTTCCCTATCCACCAATCCACAGCACCAAGTACAAGTACGAGGTATTTGTGGGTGTGTATGATTTTGCCGCTAATCACACTACTTCTATCCGCAATGGAAGTAGCCCAGAAGTTGTCCGCATTTACCACGAACTACAGGATACGAATTACTACGTGAACTTGCGCTGGCCCGTAAACCTGCCTCTCAGGCTATCCAGGGAGGACCCCGAAGGTTCGTCGGCTGCCACAGCCCATCGATATACCTTATCTCCCTTCTCAAAAAACAGTTCCCATCCCAGCAAGATGTCATTCTCAGCTCAATTCTCCCCGAACGGACAAAACGGCCCTCTGCCATCGACAATCCAACAGCGTAATACTGCGGGATGGAATCGGTACTGGAAACAGGGAGGGTTCGTTGATCTGACGGCATCTTCCAATTCCAAAGCGGAAGAACTTCAGCGACGCATCATTCTCTCTCAATACCACGTTCGTGTCAATAGCGCTGCGGATGGGCAATCACCTCAAGAAAGTGGACTAATGAATAACGGATGGTACGGTAAGTCACTTCTTATGTCTTCATTATTCTCTAAACGCTTGCTAATCGTGAATAGGAAAATTCCACATGGAAATGGTTGTATGGCATAATGCTCATTGGGTCACCTGGGGCCGTAAGGAACACTTCGACAACATATTTCCGAAGCTCTACGAGACACTACTACCCTCTTCACTCGCGCGGGCGAAATCGATGGGTTGGGAGGGAGCAAGGTAACGATTTCACACTTGCTCCTACATAGTGTACGAATGATCTAATAGCAACATACATAGGTGGCCGAAAATGACCGAGATCGATACCGGAGCGAGCTCGCCTGGGGGCATCAACGGACTTCTCTTATGGCAACAGGTAGTGAACACCTATAATTAGTTATCCCCCACAATGCATGGTAGAACAGTGTTAACAACATTAACGGAACACCCAAGCCTCATCCCATATACCTCGCCGAGCTAGCGTACGCAGCAGATCCAACACGCGTCACCCTCGAGCGCTGGGACCGCGTGATCACCGCGACAGCAGACTACCTAGCCTCGTACGCATGGAAGAACGAGAGCTCCGGGAAATACGACATCGGACCACCGTATCCCATAACCCTCTATCCCATTTCTAACTCGCGCAGACTAACACCCCCCGCAGCGCCTACGGCGTAACCGAAAACACGCCCCCAACCGAATCCCGTAACCTCGCCTACGAAGTACATCTCTTCCTCCCCCTACTCCCCTACCATCCCCCCAACTAACCCTTCTTCCACCATCCACCAGACCGCCTACTGGCGCTACGCCCTCGACACGGCCCTAACCTGGAAGCGCCGTCTCGGGCACCCCTTGCCCCGATCCTGGTCCCGCGTAGCCCCCCTCCTCGCGCCCCCACCCATCGCCGACGACGGGCTGTACGCCGTGTACGCGGGGCTCAACAGCGCGTGGTGGGACGACGCCGCGCTCGCCTCCGACCCGCGGAGCCTGATCATGCTGCGCGGCGTGCTGCCGGCCACGCCGGCGGTGGACCCGGAAGTGGCGCGGCGCACGGCGGACCGCGTGCAGCAAGTGTGGGATGCGGATGACGTGCGCGGGTGGGGGCGCCCGGCGCTGGCGATCGGCGCAACGAGGAATGGGGAGCCGGCGCGCGCGCTGGAGTGGATGACGGATTTTGACCGGTGGGCTTTCGATGATGCTGGTGAGTCTGGGTCTTCTGGGAGGGGATGAAAGGGGGGGTAGAGGGGGATATGCAATGCGAAGACGCACGCTGACGTGATATTTTGGCGGTGCTGGGTTTAATAGGCTTTGCTGTGAGAGGAGGTGATGGTAAGACGGCTTTGTTTTTTTCAATGTAACGGCGGGTCTGCTAAGGCTAACGGGTTTGCAGGCGGTACGCCCCCGCCGTTTATGCCTGGGAATGCTGGCTTTCTCTATGCTAGTAAGTGTATGCCCTAAGATGCTCAGCTTTTGGCTATACTGACGAGGTGAAAGTCGCCTACATGGTCACTGGTTGGCAGGGATCAGAAGGTGATACACCTGGGTTTCCTAACGATGGAAGCTGGGTAGTGAAACATGAGGGTTTGCTTCAGGCATTGTGATGATCAGATATTATCATGTGAGTATTCTGGTGGAAAAACTGTTTGTCTTCTTAACTGAGATAGTATATATGTCTACCAAGTCTCTAGTACTCCTATTAATACAGAGTTTAGTGAAGTGCTGTCTTTATATACATCTATCTGGGATGAAGTTCTAAGCTGTCTAGAAGATATTCTGAAATATGCTGTAAATATCCTTGCTGTAAATATAACACAGCCGGAAAGTATCAGATTCAATTTCCCCGTCTTCAGGATAATCTAGAGGTTGAGTATTCGTAACGTATCTCAAGATGGTCTATTGGTAATAATGTTGTATCCCAAAAAGTATTAAAAATTAAGGCTTGTTAATCCACTCAGGCACAACTCGTTTGGCGAATTTCATAAACTTCCAGAAACCCACAGCGTATTCAACATTGTTGTAGGGATCAGTCACTCGTTCGGGAAAGGCGATACCGGCGCCGAAGAGCCCTGGTACGTAATCTTGCTTGCTGTTGTTTGATGACTCAGTCACTTTGAAGAAACGACCTGTGTCGTTGTCAAATTCGACCTTTAATGACTCTGGAGCAGCATCGTCCTTTCCAATGGTCTTAAGCTGGGGGAGTGGATTACGCACATAGCCTACCGCTTGAACAAGATGAGTACACTGAGGTAATTCAGAGGAGTAGGCCTGATCCTCGTTTTCTGCCGTCCAGACCTTTTTAATCACCTTGCTAACAGGGCTTGTAGAAAATGTGTCTTCGTCTAGATTCTCACGCGCCCAAGTGGCCGCCTGTCCCTTGAGTCCTGTGTTGTCGCGTAAGATCCAGCCAACCATGTACTCAGCATAGCGCAGCTTATTGCGGGTGAACCACTTGATACGCAGTTTCGGGTGAGACGAAGTAGCTAAGTTGACGAGGTTCATAAGGACCAGGATAGCAGAGTGCGAGGCACCCACAACACCGACAGTTATGGGATCGCTAGGGCTAAATGTCTTGGCCAATAGGGTTGGCGTCAAGGCGGTATCAAGATCTATTGCTTGGATCGAGGTCCCACCCGCCTTTTCCTCTAAGATGGATAGCCTCTTCGAGATTGGGTTAGACCCCGTGCAAAGGACTACGTGGGGTGTAGTCACGGTCTCGCCATTATCGAGGGAGACTTTCCACGAGTTTGTCCGCTTCATAAAGACGTTAGAGCTACTTCTCCGGTTTACTAGGTCTACCTAAGACTTATACGCACCTCATCGAGAGTAGCGGCTGTGACACTGCTCCTTTGTTGCTGCACATCGGGGTTCCGAAGCAGGCCTTCAGTTAACATTAAGCATAGGTCTGCCGCATATCTGAGACTGCATCCTTGATCTTGAGGCAGATCTTGCAGGTTGGTAACTGCATTCGGTTTTGGTGTAGACTCGACAATTTGCTGGAAAGGGGCGACTTCGTTGGCGAACTGCAAAAAGAGCTTCACAGTAGTGTTGCTCGGTACTTCACGGTAGCTAGCATTTACACGGCCGGCCTCAAACTTAGGATCGACCCAGACGAGTTTCTTCTGGCCCAAGCGCTGCTGTTGCTCCAGAAGGTTGCCAACGACGGTGATGCCGCCGGGACCGGCACCGACGACAACCGCACCGGCCATCGGTGCCGAGGCCGCTGTAGAAAACCCGTTTATAGCGCTCATACCGTAGATCATGACATGCCGTTTCAGGGGTAGGCTACCGAAAGTATAGCCTGAGCATATGGGAAATGCTCGAGCTACAGGCCGAACCAACATCTTGTTCTGATAGTGAATAGAAGAAGGGGATATAAATATTCTTATGAAAGACGTTGTTTTCTTAGTTGGGTATGTTGAAGGTTACGAATCACCGATCGGCGTGTTTTAGAAAAATATCCAAAAGGGGACCTTTTTTATATGGGGCCGCCCGACGGGGAAGACAAGAGTCCACATTAAGGCGTTGATTGGTTCCAAATTAGATACTCCTGGATATATGGATCCCGCCCTACAACGAGAAGTACTTCTTGTTAACGCCGGTTAACCTAGAGTCTTTTAATGCCTTGCCATATAAGTCATGTATGGTGCCATAAGCTAATAATTATTACTCTTAAGTATCTAAATGTAGGACATGTCCCATACCTAGGTAGACCCGGGAACATGATACATGACTCATCCAAACATGATGTAGGTAAGGGGTTTTTGAAAAAGGGAGACGAAAAAAAAAGAAGAAAAAGGGAACAAAGGTTGCCACGTCAGAAATCAACATCTCCGCTGGTGACGGTAAAGAGCAACAACAATAATTGTATAAGTTTGGGCATATTAGTTACTTAGTGTAAAACAACACATTTAGATTATTTCCGTTCTAAAGTAAGATGCGGTCAGACACTGAATACGTAACCTTCATCTACAAATACTCGGGCCAATAACTACAACTTGTCGGGCTCCATTTTTCTCTCACCGTTGTTAGTGTATAAGCCGACGTATCAGACGATCTTAGATCCCGCCATACACTCCATGACGTTCGCCCAGTCCACGTGGCTACGTATCCTCTATCGCACAAGTTATGGTAAGCGAGCGTATTCCCCTATCTATGCGCATCTTAAAAAGGGCGGGAAACAGTCAACCGGTCGTTTCCGAACCGAACCGACCTCCCTTTCTTCAGTCTGCCCCTTCAAGTGGCTCCCAGCTTGACGTAGCACTGTTGCGGCGTCCGGAGAAGCACCTCGTTGACCTGGCTGCTGTTCAGCTCATCCGGCAGCGGTAAAAGCTCGAAGCTCATGATCACGAGAACAATCATGATTTTCAACTCCATCATCGCTAGTTTCCTCCCTGAGCACACACACAAAGTTAGCATGATAGTTCCCAACTATGAGTAGATCAACACGTAGGTAGGTAATTTCATTCAAGGAGGATAGGAAAATAAAAGGGAATCATCTCCCACTCACCAAAACACCCCCTCGGCCCGCCCCCAAACGCATTCTGCGGCAGCGCCGCCCCGTCAAACACCTCCGCGCCGGTCTCCTCATCGACGCGCAACCAGCGCTCGGGCGCGAACTGCTCGAGGTCCTGCGCCGCAGGCGAGCGCGTCCAGTCGCGGGCGCCGGACTTCTCGAAAGCGGCGCGGCTGGACGCGCTGCGCAGCTGCTCCGGCACGGGCGGGGGCACCCAGCCCACGCGCGCGTGAGCCACGACCTCGGTGCCCGCGGGGATGGCGTGGCCCAGGATCGTGGTGTCCGTTGTCGCGACGCGCATCAGTCGCGGCGCGGTTGTCGCTAGGCGGAGGGTCTCTTCCATCGACGCGCTGAGGTAGGGGATGTCGGCTGCTAAGAGGGCGGCGAGGTCCGGGAGGGGCGCGGCAGTGGGGAAGGCGGCGCGGAGGGAGGCGCGGAGTTTGGATTGGGCGGTGGGGTTGTTGGTTATGTACTTGACGAACCATTGCAAAGTCGTGGAGGTAGTGTCGTGCCCCTATGTGTGGTTAAAAGCTTGGTCAGTCGATATGTGCGGAATAGCGAAGTGCGTGTGCTGGTGCTGAGAAAGGGGTTCTGCTTGAGTATGTAACCTACCGCGTAGATAAAGAGCAGAAGCTCATCCCGTATCCGCGGGTCCTTCGTCGCATCCGGCACCGGCTTCCCGGCCTTTTGCGCAGCCAGCATGTTGCGTCTCAACACATTATCCATCACACAAGTTTCATACTCCTCTCCGTCTCCGGTGCCATTTAGGATCTTCTCGAAGCGTGCCGTGGCATCTCGCAATAGGCGGTCCGTCTCATTGTCCCTGACCTCCTTGTACTTCCGAAACGTCGCGCTCCGCTTGATGCGCCACGTGCTAAACGCCGGCCAGAAAGCGCCACGCCACAGCCCTGCAAGCTGGTTGATGTAGTCTACCGTACTGTGCATGTCGAGGCCTTTGGGGTTGGCCTCTTTCCCTGTCCGTAGCTTCTCGATCTGCGAATTGACTAGCTGCAGGTCCTCACCGAACGTCACCATCCAGATGGCGTCGAGTGCTGCGAATGAAAAGTCCTTGCTAACATCGATCGGGCGGCCCCCAGATTGCGCTGCCCGGACTGTCCAGAGCCGAGTCAGGTCGGCAGCAGCGCTGTATATATGCCCTGATACTACACGGCGTAAGAAATCTGGGGCCATCGCGTCTTGCCATGATTTTCTCTGAGCTTTAAATTCCGGCGTGCTGGACTGGGCAATTGTGGAATAGGGGAGAAGCGTCCGCCAAGTTCCGTGGACAGACGTCTTGTCAAACTCCTTATTCCGACGATTGACCATGTCAGAGATTTCCCGGGGGTCATCTAGTATGACTATCGGTTTTGAGAATGGTCTCATGAACACTTGGTGGACAGGCGAGCCTAGCTTCAGGGACCGACGGGAGATGGGGATTGACCATTCAGTGATGTCCTTGTAGATTGCTGCGATATCCGGCGCATCCCCCATGAACCGTTTTGCTGATACGGGGTCATAGGGTATGCCTGGGATCGGTTGAGGGTACAGCAACCGCTTCAGTACAAACTGTAGCACGATAGCCAATAACACACCCCCTATAACTAGAGCGCCCTCCATTTTTTGCAGCAACTTTTCAAATAATATGGGGAATATATATTGTGAGAAACTCTTGTATCGAATCAAGTTATAACCAATAAATATGGAGTAGTGGATTTATCGTAGACTCTGTCATAAACATGGCTGGGTGCATAATCAAAGGGGGAGGCTTTTTATAAACTACAATGACAGTAGCATGTACACATGTAAGGAAACCATCTCAAACGAAGGGAGGGGTAAAACGCTATCACATATACCACACCCATGGTGGTGATGATATATTGAGCTAGTAACCCGAGTGCCCAAAGATGACGCAGGGACTAGATTACAGCAAAAGCAACACAGGGTGCGTGAGAAAAGATGGTTAATCCAATAAAATGCTTTCTAGACCTTGCACGATTCGTACTTCTGATAGTATGGTATGCTATCCGCAGGGCGCCAGAGCAGGGATAGTGCTGAATAATTTCTCATCATTTCTTAACACCATCTACTTTAAGGATCTGGATATAAGGTGG
The DNA here is from genome assembly GCA_022578605.1 of Camillea tinctor. NCBI lineage: Eukaryota > Fungi > Ascomycota > Sordariomycetes > Xylariales > Graphostromataceae > Camillea > Camillea tinctor. The sequence continues at coordinate 86,852 of MU394059.1, read as the reverse complement.
ACATTGCGCTGTTAGTCGACGACCTTCAAAAAGGGCGTCTTTAGTAAGCTAATGCATGGTAAGCAAAAATAGCTTGCAGCATTATAAAGCTGATACACTGGCTCTGGCTCTGTAGGACCCTGGATATTGAATATCACTCTCCACCTCTGAGTGCAAAGTGACCTGGGTAGTGGCATGCAGCGTCGTAATGCTAAAGCATACTCATGACTCCCGGGTATATCAGGGTTATCTTATTCGATGGTTCGGATAATAGAAGTCGAAATATTCTATAGCCTATCATAAACGTGACTGAAGGGTTATAAATCTGTACACGAATGACAGGTGTGTTGGATAGCACGAAGTTTCACCTCGGTTGCTTTTGTGGTGGGTTTTGTCTTACGAAGATCCAAGCACGATAGATGCGGAGAAAAGACATGTCCTTCAATCAATGTAGTAATGATAGAATGAGTGAAGACGTATGAGCCACCGCAATGTGGCAACAGTAAGTATAGTGATTTTATTCTCGAGCAGCCCATGCAGCTATAACTCATACCATGACCCAATAGTCCCCTCTAGTATATTTGTTGATTAGATGGCAATAACCCGGTGGATGCCATTGGCGGTTTGGTGGTAGTCGTATCCTTATATATTTGCATTTCCACCTCGAAGTTGCCTGCCTTAACTTCTATTCGATCGCCTTTTTCCTTAGAATCTCCTCGCTCTCCTCACGTTGCCACGCCCCACATTCAGGAGCTCGCTCAAGATGATCCAAAACCACCAAGCCTTGATATGCTCCCATGCCCAGATCTTATAGGATCGAGGGGTGGCATGCCAGCCTACAAGCCACAGCGCGGCCAGGATTCCCGTTACGATAGCCCGCCGCATCATCTCGTTTGGACCGAACTCAGCTAGGCAGAGCAGGATCGCCTCGCAAGCAGCGTAGGGCCAGTAGTTGCTCGTCTGCCAGACGAAGGCGATGTCGCTTCCGCCACGTTCTATGCGGCCGTTACGAATGGTATTTCCGTTGCCAGGAACCGAGAGCGATATAGCGATAGCGTGGTTCAGCCCGGATATGCGCCACTGGAAGTAGCATGCGCAGAGTAGAATGATGCCAGCGCACAGCCGGTCGACGAGGAATGACCCGTCGGCCGGGAATATCCAAGCCATGGGCGTGAACGGAACTGCGGCGCTATAGAGGAGGATCATGAGTGGGATGGAAGAAAAACGGCGAGCACCCATATTGAATTGATTCGGACCACCTCTGAAAGGCTCAGACGGGCCGCTTGGAGGGACGCTTGGAGGAGGAACATGGAATTTCGGCCCTGAGAAGGGAGGAGCCCCAGCTGTCTTGAATGAAGTCATAGCTTATGATTATAGGGACCAAAGGTAAGGCCGGTCTTTGCTGTCGTCTTTTTCTTATGGTTAGGTAGCTAGTTAAGAGGACCTCATTAGAGAGAGGAGAGACCGAGTAGTACACAAAGAGAAGAGGGGAGAAAAAGACGTGAAGTAACACATGGCTCACCGTATTGGTAGCAGGATGGGTGCTTTATAAAACCTCTTGAGATAGATAAGTTTGCCGCTAGGCTTTGCTGCCTACTTATCCTGCCTATTCCCATATCACGATGTTTGGTCACACCTCAGGGGGACTTTTTTTTATCGTTGGTCTATGATTGGTCCCTTCAGCTAATGGGACGGATCAGAATTCCCTCTTGGCCCCCTCGCTCCGTCTACTAAGTAGCCTCCTATGCATCGTGGTGATTCTTAAAATCCTTCCTACAGGGTCTAGGCTAGGCGGCGACGATGCTGGGCCGCAGCCTAGGCTTGACTTGGTGACAGGGGTGGTTTGTATGCCCTCATTCAGCTCTCGAAATCAGAACGCTAAGATGAGGGCTGGAAGTGTAGGGCTCATTATTTTCGGCATTCATCTCCGAACGCTTCGGCAACCAACAACCGTTTTTTCTTTCTTTCTTTCAAAAAACCTGTGGCTTCTCCTGCGTAGAGAGGAAGGGGAGAATAATGCGTGGAATGCATTATTCTAGTCATCAGTTGTAAAAATCAAACTACTAAATTAGTACATATATTTATTGATCTGAGTAAACTCGTATCGTGGTATAACCTGGGCTATACGGATGACGGAAGAGTTGAGATGCGTCTAGTGTAGATATAGGGCTAACCGGGTTGACATTTCCGTGTTGATCAAGGGTATCATGCTCTGGATATTTGCATTATCTGGCTTACAGAGTTACAAAATGAGATGCTGAGATATTGTGTATGTAGGTTAGTGTCCACCCTAATTAAGCGCGGGTCCAAGGTGTGATTTGGAGGCAGTTTTCGTGTAATACTCCATACTTGTTCGTGGAATGTTGTGTGGCTAATAGGGAGATATTACCAACTCTGAACATACATACTTACATGCATAAATTAAGGGATTTGTAAAAAGTCTGTATACCCTGTGCCAATCAACTTATAACTGTTGACCTATATTGATGGGAAGTAGATAATAGATATTTAATAACCGCTTCAGCTTGCAGAGTTACGTGAGTAGTTATCAGGAATGAGTCGCTATATGAAATGATTAACCCGGCGAAGAGCACTTGTAGTGATATCAGTTCTATAAAAGAACTCACACGCATCGAATGTCATGCGACAATGATCGCTGGGGTATCACGCGAGCGCCTGTCTATGTACGTGAAGAGGATCGAGTCGTTCGAAACAATGCGCGTCTCCAGTGTTGATTGTGTGATACGACTAAACATGTACGTACGGTTAGGTGCACTGATATAATTGATGGTTCGCTTCAGGGTTATGGGTACGTGACAGCTCTTCAACCATAGTGTATAGTATTTACGCACATTTGAATAAGCTAATGGGATATATTTGTACTTCCTGGGCAACTGACATGTTTTTGTGACGTCAAGGGACCCAGCTCAAGCACCTATCAATTATTAGTTTTCTATACATTATATACCACGCATATAGTTGTATGCTATATTTTCCAGTACACAATTGATTCTATGTACCCTGAAGAGGTGCTATGATTTTTTCTGATGGTGTGTATCACGAGGAACGCCGTCTAGGAACCGACATGACCGTTAGGAAAGGGGCTGACCGGTGTGTTATTAAACAGCGATCAATCAAAGAAAAGGATGGATAACATCAACATTTTATTTTATTTGTCGCTCATTTTCTACGACGGTAAAGTGAATCAATTATAATTACTTTTTTTCTCTTCCTTTTCTTTGCTTTTGGTAACCTACGTATGTCTGTGTGTTGTATCGAGTCCGTTGGGTTTAGACACCCCTCACCCCCTGCCATCGTCCCAGCAACGGATGTCAACAATCACAAGGTCCCGCTCTCTAACCCGCCAACCCGACAACCTACCGACTAACACCCTCCACCGCCCAATCTAGAAATCCGAAAACAATGGAACTTTGACTCTATTTGCCAATCCAAATCTTTATCGAGTCTACAATCCATCAATCATACTCTTTACCGCTCAATCACACTCCCATGTTACCTGGCTGATTGGTTCTTTGGTTGCCCCAGCTATCAGTCCGTCATTGCTGTTTGTCTGCATGAGCCAGACCCAGCAATTATAGTCAACATATAATTACAATTCAATTTACAGAGTCGCAACGTCTGCTTTCATTCTTCTTTTCTTCTCCTTCGATGTCTCCTCCGAGCCCTAACGACGATTACGACTTCAATATATACGTCGATCAGTCTGACTTGAGTTACCCGATGGACTCGGAGGACATAAGTGGTGTCTCGCCCAAGCCAGTCGACATTCAAGACGAAGAATCCGAGTTACACCCTAGCATCGAAGCTGACGACAACGCCACCACTATGGGCGAAGAGGATAAGCATACTTCAATGATGGATGAGGAGATGCACCACCACGATGAGGGCGCCGACAGCAGCTCCCAACATGACGAAGACGTCTTCAGCGACAAGAGCCACCGAAGCCGAAGCTCTATAGGTTCATACGACGGCGGGTCCGAGTCAGGCAAATGCCGAGGTGAGGGAGACAACATGACCTCGTTACGGTCACCGGGGATTTCAGAAATGGGCCAGTATGATAAGGATGATTTCATTCCGACGTCCAGGGGAACACCCCGTCCCCCCTTCCGAACCCCTTCAGATGTGAGGGCTATGCAAATGTCCTCACCGACACCGTCTGTACTCGGATCTCCCCGAGCAGCTAAGAAGGGATTCCCTACTGTATCGCGACTAGGTACGCCGTCCGGCTCTACGCAGTATTCTCCTAAGAAGAAATCTACACCGCCACGGTTTAAGTCGCGACTGGATGCGCCGCTCGTTCTACTACATGTCACATTACTACCTTTACGATGGGTGTGGGGCGACATTGTCAACAACCTCGACCCTGCTGAGATGAGCGACCAGGCAAAGACACTACGGGATGCGTGGCAGATGCTACAAGACCGCGTGGGCGACACAGTGATAGAGAGAGGTATTCTCCTAGGTCATCCTCAGAATGACTACGAGGTTCTAGAGGAGCGTCTCCTAGATGCGCTGGAGCTTCCCCTACGCCGGCGGGCCCGGATTCTGGAATGCGGCCACTACCTGGGTCCAACCAATGAGTCGACCATCAGTGACGATGATGACAGTGAGGATGATTATGAGGAAGACCGGCGGGATTCTAGTGACAAGCGCCATTGGTGCAAGACTTGCAAGCATGACATTCGGTACGAGTCGCTCGGCGCGAATAAGATCTTCCGCGTCAAAGTGTATGCTAGTAATGGTTTAATGAAAGCCGGTGCCTGGGCCGCTTGCTGGAAGGAGATGGAGCGCGTTGATGTTGAGCTCGAACCTGTAGTTGATGGCTCCGTGCAAGACGAGATAGTTCGTCTGGCTGCTCAACAGGATCATCATCTAGATCAGGAAGAGGATGACTCGTTTGCTGAGGAGGTCGCAGAGGAGAGGGAGCAACAGCGCCGGGAGAAGAAAAGGGACTCATTCCACTCCAATGCCGGCACGACAGCGCGCGGGTCTGGGCACGGACGCGCAGAATCAGCTGAGCGTCGCCGTCGGGATGCTGAACGTTATCGTGAGATCTATGGACATTCTCCTCCAGCCGAAGAGCATACTGAGGATTCATTCGCCCATAACGAGTCAGAATCTTACAACGCATTTCCTCGATCATCATCCGGTGACGCTTACGAGAGGAGGGAGTCGCAGCGACACACCACCCAATCAGCATCAATGCCTCAGCTGCTCGTCCAGTCTGCCAGGGTATTGATACAAGACCGCAAGAACATTGTGATATTTACTCTTGGCGTCCTCGTCCTCGTGCTGGCTCTTCGCAACGCACCCCGTCCGTTGACCCAAGAACCTTCCATTACCAACATGGACCGTATTGCCGAGATGCACCCCAGGGCACCTGTTATGGAAGTGCCCGAAGTCGCCATGTCCCAGGAATACAAGAGCCCGATCGTAATGGAACAAGACGGTCCTAGTGTTGAGTCAATTATGGCTATGGCGGGTTATGAGCAACCATACGCCGCCGCAATGCCCGACGAGTCCCCACAGGCAGTTGATCACATAGCCGAGATCCCACCTAGTCCTCTGGCCCAAGAAACAACGCAAGATAGTACTCCAGAAGTCAGCCAAGATGTTCCCACCGAGGCCAAGGAGCCAGAAATAGCTATTCTTTCCCAGGAAGAGACTGAACCAGCCGTCTCCATCTCGTCAGAGGTGGAAGAGATCGTCGAAACAGTCATTCAAAAGCGTGTCGTGAAGGTATTCCACACCGTTACTGAGACCGAAACCCAGACCCAGACCCAGACCCTTCAGGTACAGGCCACGCAGGTCGTGGAAGTGCCTGTAGAGGAGGAATCTAAAATGGAGGTGCCGGATGCCGAACCTTTCGTCGTTGAGGCGCAAGACGCTCCATCTCCCTCCCTCGACGCGGAGTCCATCGAGGAGACCCACGAAGCCGCCCCCGAGCCCACGCCAGAGCGTGAGCCCATCATCGTCGAAGCCAGCTTTGGCCCGATCGAGCCCCTAGACCTCGAGCTCGAGGAGGAAGAGTCCTTTGACGATGCCTACTCGACTATTCCCAGCGAGCCCGAAGCCGAGGCCGACACCGCCTCCCCCACCGCCATCGCAGAACAAGAAGAAGAGCCCATCCCGGAGCCCACGCAAACCCCCCTCACCGCCGCCGAAGTCGAAGCCCTCCTCGAGGAGCAAGACGCCGCCAAGCCCGAGGAGGAGGAACCCGAACAGCCCCCGGCCCCCGCGTCGCCATTCGTGGACCTCGGCGAGCTGCCCGCCATCGAGGCGGACCAGCCGGATGCGACGAAGGACGCGCCGCTGCTCCGCAAGGAGGAGCAGCCCGAAGACGAGGAGCCCTTCACGCTGGCCAAGGCGTGCGAGGCGTTCCTCGTGAGCCGCGAGCTGCTGCAGCACGGGTTGCGGGGCGTCGCGGACCCGCAGGAGCCGGAGGCGACGACGCCGGCGGAGGATCTGGTGTGTGGGGGAGCTTGCTGAGAGGAGTATTGACTATGCTTAACCAACGACCTGGCGAACCCTACTTGGCCAGTCTTTCGAGTTTTGGTTTTTTTCTTTTGGAGGGGAAATAGTAAAAGTGGTGGAGGAATAAGCCTAAGGTACGAAGCGGTTTTTCGGAGGAAGGAAAGGAAGAAAAATATGAAAAGATAACGAAAAAAAAAAAGTTTAGTACATAGTATACGTGTTAATGTGGACGCTGAGAAGACGAAGATTTGGATCAAACGATTTCAGGGTTTTCTTCAACTTTCGAATGAGGAGGAAAAGAAGGGAAGGGAAAGGAAGAGGGGGGTCCTTCGGTGGATAATGATTCTATGTGTCCCTCTTTTATGGTTTTTTGATTCCTTGGACGAGGAAGAGAATGCGACGGGGGGGGGGAGGGGGTGGTGATCTTCCTTTTTCCTTTTTCTTGACTATATTCCTCTCGTTTTGATTCACAAGCGCGAGCTCGATGTCGAAGGTGGGAAGGGGGGAGGACGTGATAGCTTTTTTTTTTTTTTTTTTTTAACTTTTCCTCGCCTCACTTGGTATCGAGGCGAAACGAGGGAGGCATCATTGTGAAGGATGGATGCATTGAGATGATCGATGGCTGGTGGACTGACGGGCTGATGGATGGCGAGAGTCGTTGTGATGAATTTGGGGGCGGTCTAGTGTTAGGGCGATGTCAAATAGGGCAAGGCAATTCGTTTGTCAGATGGTGAAGTGCCATGTTTTTTGAGTTGAAGAGAGAAAAGACGAGACTGCGATAGATCGACGATACCAATATAGCACTCCTACTTGCTTTATAATAAAAACCTGTTTGATCCTGTGCAATGTGTATATATACGCGTGCTTGTTTGGAATGCGAGATGGGTCTGGCTTGGAATTCAAACTAGTTACCCAAGCAAAGGAGAAATTAGCCACAATGCCAGCTCTTCTAATCCTACCTCATACGAGACGCGCCGCGTCTATCACAAATAAGCGCTGGGAGAGACATTTCGCTTCCTAGTGCAGTTCTTCTGCGTCTCGCATACCGACCTCACTTTTTTTGAAGGTATATAAGTTAATAACAAGAAACGAGATATTTTAATTAGTGACTCGCGTGAAACCGTGTATTGCCTTTCTCCTCGCCGATGCCTTGTACTAACCGTGTATCGTGTGTCAAACAGGCTCGTCCCTCCGGCTTTACAATAACTGCTTTCCGTTCAACAAGGCCCTTCCTATACGGGTGGCGGCAACTTATCAACAAGCCCGGTAGTCAAGTACACTCGTTTCGAAACGAGCTGTCGCCCCCCATATTTTTTTCTACTCACACACACACACTTTTTCATTAACATCACTTTTTATCATTTTTTAACATAACTTCGCAACAACATAGTTATACACAAAAACCCATATATCAAAATGAAGCTCTTTTTATTGCGAATATAATGATATAAATATTTTTAAACTAGCTTTAATATTGATATAAATACAAGTAATTATGCTATATTTTTTATAATTGCTGTAGTTTATTTGTTTACATTACGTAAATGTTTTATGGTTGGCAAAGAAACGCTTTTATAGCGGGGTAATATAAATGTTATGCGGGGTAATTAACAATAAAATGTAGTTATTATAAAAAATATAACATAATTACTTGCATTTATATGAATATTTAAGCTAGTTTAAAAATATTTATATTATTATATTTGCAATAAAAAGAGCTTCATTTTGATATATGGGTTTTTGTGTATAGCTATGTTGTTGCGAAGTTATGTTAAAAAATGATAAAAAGTGAACAAAGTGATGTTAATTCAAAAAAGTTGTGTGTGTGTGAGTAAAAAAAATGTGGGGGGCGACAGCTCGTTTCGAAACGAGTGTACCAGAGTCCCACCACCACTATTAGGCCGCCCCCAATGCTAATGGCCATCCCAATAGGGTCGCCACGACACATTTCGTCGAAATTCAACTCCTGGGACTCGACGTCGCGGTTTGATCCTAGAAGCGACGAACCTGACCAGTCGTCGTCAAAGGTGTTGTATCCATAGCAGCTTGCTCCTTGCTGCTGGTCCAGGCTTGTGTTGAGCGGTTGGGACGGGGGAGACTGCAAGTCGGTTAGCTCGCTCAAGAGAAAGCAAGTCTTTGGTGTGTATTCATACCGAACTATCATTTTTTGAACCCTCGTCTGCATTGACGGACGTGGATGCTTCGCGGCAGCTCTCGCATTGTGAGTATAGCCAGGGAGTTGTATGGTAGCCGGAACCACTCGAATCACTGTTTGCCACCATCTTGAGTGACGAGCAAGCTTTCTCGGACCAGTGTTACTTCGGCTTTCTCTTTTCTCTTTGTCAGTTTCTAGCGGATTATAAGAAAACTAGAAGTATGTTTCTTATATTGTACTTTGTTGGACGAGTCGTTATTCGGTGCTGAGTTATTGTACGCCTTAGGGAATGTGAAGTCGAAAGGTAGGCTTGTCATCATCTGGGTAACAGATGATTATTTTATAATGGTGCTATGTCCTTGTATTACCCCCCTCCATAATGACCACTAGTTCTTGTACCGAGTCTAAATCATGGAATAATCAATTCAATTTAACTTCTCAATCGGGTAGGTAGGTTATTGTTTGCTCACCTGGTTTGTTCTGAAAATTATACTTCCTACTTCACCTTATCGCGGGTAGGGGGCTAACACGAGGCAAGCCAACGAAATCTAATTTCACTTCTTTTCAGTTTATAAATTGAGTAACCACGACGGGAGAACATATGTGGTCTTATTTCAAAACTAGCCTGTCCTGTATTTACCTCGACCGTCCTGGGCTCTGAGGTGCTGTTTCAGGATCTCGATTCCAGGAGTTGTAGGTGAGGCAAACTAGATAGAAAAGCCAGTTCTACACACAACTTATTTAACCAATATATATCCTCGCCTGTTGCAAATGAAGTAATTCAAAGCAGTGCCTCCCTAACGGAAATCTGAATTATTGTCTCCCAACTCCATACCCCTTTTCTTCCGATCAGTCATCAGGCGGTAGAGCAACTGAGAAGCTACAGAGCAACCCCTACCACGCCTATATTAAAAGTTCAAGGGTACCTGACTATTAGCTTACTAGAATGGATCATCTATGGGCATGTCGTAGTCCGCAGCTTCAATAATAGGCCGTCTAAAGTGAAAAAATCAGAACAGCCATCTACATGCTTACACCCGCAAAGTGCGAAAGTTGCCCGATGACTCGCCGCGTCACACCTCATGCAAGGTTAGCCGATCGAAAAAGAGTCCACTGTCAGTTGCCTTGTCGTCGGGAAACACGCTTTTCGAAGCTTGATGTTTCAGGAAGATATGCGTGATCACAGGTTGGGGGTTATCCCTCGAAATTCATACGATACAGCTCTTGCGGCCGGTTATTGAGCTGCCGAAATGCCAGGCTCGCCTGTAAATTAAGTATACAGAAGAATACGAGTGAGAATATATCCGTAACTCATAACTGATACTACATTTCATATTGGGCTTAAGCCTCCATTTGTGTCGTGCCGCCTACGCTATGACCATACCTAAGAAACTTTCCTATGAGAACCTGAGTATAAAAGAGTCAGACACGGCTTAAATATACTTTAACTAGCTCCTGAAATAACATATGGGATGTGGATGTGGTATTAGAAGTATGGGGGTGTGGTAGTTGTCAGGATGATGGTTCGCTAATCACAGATAGCCACTGAAATTCCTTTTTATAGGGGTCCTACACTCTCTTGAAGTGGGAAAAAAAATAACTCCTATTTTCTTGTGGATAATATGAATTTCCTTACCATACTTTATTACTAGTTAATTTAAGATTCAATGCGCACTAGTTTTGCGTTTCTTGAGGTTGCTCCGTTTCACGCCGGATTCCATCCCGGATATGGTCCCGCACTTGCTCGCATATCTGATCCCGAAGCCGGTCTAGGGCTGGCTCCACTATCACTTCGACCAGCCGCCTCTCACCATCTTCTTTCCGTAGCTGATCTGTTTGTGGCAAAATACTTACCAATAGATATGTTATTATTTTCCACACCCTCAATTAATGGGTGCGTCGAGTTCCATCTATAGGTACTATACAATACTTTTCTCTGGCACAGCTAACAAAATCTAATGCATTATGTACTCTTGACATCCTTCAGACTACCATCGATGTTTTTCCTCTGCTGGCACATAATCGTTATGAATATCTTATCTTCCACCCATCTAGGTAACGCTATAAAGAGTCTTGCCCCAAGCTGTTGTAACGCATGCCCCCAATAACCAATCACAATTCTATTCCCATAGCCTGCCCTCGCCAAAGCAGCTTTGACCATCATCGTGGCGTTGGGCACGAAAAGGGAAACGGGTTCTTTGCAGCCATGGGCTCCCGTCACTCTGCCGAACTTTATTCCTAATATCTCAACATCCTCTCCCAAACCCACCATTTGCATCTCTAGGCGCAGGGCGCGGGTGATGGCCATAATGAACTCCTTGCTAGCGCTATACGACGCAACCAAGGGGAAACCTTGATCTATCATGGTGTTAGTATTGATGACCAGAGACGGAGCATGGCGTATCAGGTTTGGGAGAAGCGCGCGCGTCAGATACAGTGGAAAGAGGCCATTTAAACTGATGCTTTCAGTAATCGTATCTTCGGGTGATTCCAAAACTGACAAGAAGGCTGGGTTAACTGGACCTCCGCCGGCATTATTGATGAGGACAGTGAGATTAATGTCGCCTAGTTCTCGTTGTATGGCAGTAAAATTCAGTGGTGCTGATGAAGCTTTCTCCTGGCCATTGCGATGCTCCTGCGTAGAAGCCTTGAGGTGGGTGAGACAGGCTACATAGCCTGCATCTGCGACGAGGATCCTGTATGATCGCTGAGGGAAAGTAGCTTGGAGCCGAGACATGACTCGGGATATTTTCTCGTGATTCCGGCCGTGAAGCACCACATTGAATCCGGAGCCGGCCAACTCGTAGGCGAAGGCGAGACCAATCCCGTCGGACGCTCCGGTCACCAGAGCCCAGGGTGCCTCACCTGCCCGTGACAGGTGGGCATAGCGACTCAATCGAGATGGCCGGAGGTAAATACAAATCAGGTTCAAAATCTTAACAAGGGAAAAGAGAATAGTGATGAAGCCGACACCGCCAAAAACTGTAAAGACAATAAGCCCGGCCGCCATTTGGACAGCATTCTAAGATAAAGGAAGAAACAATGATCCGGATGGCGATGTGAGATTTTGAGCCGTATTAATCTTGAGTTGTAGTTAAGTTTATTGAACTTAGGGGTATGTAAACTTAGAATCTAGGTGTTGCTATTGTTGTTATTCTTTTTTTCGTGGCGAGGGACTATTGGGTAGAATAGTAGATGGGTCGTGAAGGGCCTTGATTGAGGTCCGGTGCGAGGGTATAGGGGGCGGGTGTGCGAATGCGGCACAACACCCTAACAACGTCAAGCTTTGAGAATACGCTGGACCATGCCCAAATCCTCTCATCGATACCAACTTAATACACGATGGGGTTAATAAATATTGATTTATGCACTATATATTTCATAACTCACACAATGTGTCGCATGGTGTCTAGCAAGGACTCGGGTAATCATGATGTTTTTGTATAAGCCTCAGGGAAATAGAACTACATGTGATACCTATACATATACAAATAAACACTCTCTTTACCGCACGTAGTTATTTTCTAATCGATTACCCCTGATATCTTGTACCTCGGCCTATCTACTCTTGATTTTCCTCCTAACTCACACACCAAAACACTAACAACCGGTTCGAATATCTGTACCTTAATTCTTCAAACCGTTATGTTTAGCGCTGTAATTGATGCTTTGACTATCATTCCGTATTTCCTCGGTCCCATTTTCTTGCTTCGTCTGGATTTTGTGGAGGCGCCATAAGTAGAGAGGTAGAGAGACTACTAGAGAGCCAGCCATCAAGCCCCAGCTTGAGCCGAAGGTAACTACGAAAGGAACTTTATCCTGTAATACAGTTCACTATTGATACAGAAATCTTAAATAAAACAGGCATGATAAAAATACGTACTGCGTCCAGCTTTGAAATTACGGCTGCGCCAGCTGCTTGAATCGACTTATAGAACCCAGAGTAATAGGCTAGCTTCCGAGGATCATTCGCCATGGCTCCCATTGTATAGTAGCAGAATACTTGCCACACGGAATCTAGGAGAGCGTATGCCATGTAAAGCTATAATCTGAAGTCAGCGCTACCGAATGAATGTCAGACTGGGGTAACTTACAAAAAGATACCAGATGTAATTATTGTCGAATACGTCCATCTCCGGAGATGGAATATTACGATCTGTCTGTCTGAGGAACACGAACCCGCCTCCCCAAATCACCATGACCATGGAGAACAAGAACATCCAGCCCATCAATGTTCTTGTGCGGCGGTTGATTCTTTGCCAATCCAGGAAGGCACCAAAGCACGCAGCCCCAAGTATCTGGGTGATCCAATACCAGAGATTATTGAAAGCTCGCGTCCGGGTTGAAAAGAAATAAGAGTTGACATCTAGATAATAGGTTAGTTAGGTTCTATAGACCTACTAATGAGTTCCTCACCATTAAATTGATAAGTGTAGAAATAGTTCGACGCGAAGAACATCGGGAAGAGTAGAATGACCCATGGATCCGTGACCAAAGTGGTATATAGACCTACTATATCCGACTTCAGGCCAGGGTGAATTAAGTTTTGTACTTTGGTTCCATCGCTGCGGATTATCTTCTCGCTCGGGGTAAGCACGCAACATAGTAGAGCCCCGACTACTTCTAGGACAATGAAGACGACGTATGTGCCATCTGTTACATGGCCAGCTTTGACACTCCAGTTTTGACCAAGCGATACCGCAGCTCCGATCACTGCTCCTAGGTTGAAAAGGAGCCAGGTGATGGCTATAGCGCGCCCCCTTTCTGCTTCAGTGGGATATGACTATATGCACTTTATGAGCAACCCCTTAAGTCTTGGCGCGGCGGACTCACCATCATGACCACACCTTGCGCGCACCACTACGATAATTGACTCAGCAGTTGATACATCGGATTTCCCTAAAGCTCTTCAAGCTCCAAAAGCAGGCCATGGGGTGAATATCTCGATACTCACCAGAAACGCAGCGCAAAACCCGAGAAGCGCACCGGAGAATATGACGAAAGGCTCATTATGCGTGTGATTATAGCACAGGAACGCAGCTGAATAGACGCAGTATCCGATTCCTCCGATAGCCATAGTCCATTTCGTACCACTCCAAGGTTGCGATCAGTGCATATGTTACGCTAAGGGAGTATTATCCATACAGGAAGTTGTGCGCGATCCCGACTAAGAAGCCGACCACAGCAAATGTCGTGTGCAACGCGATTCCTGCGTTGTTCTGGGCTGTCGCATCGACTTGGCCGGCACCTCCTAGGCCAGCCAAGGCATTATACATTCCGAAAGGGCGTTAATTAAGCTTTTATTATCAGTGTGATGGCAGTTACGTACCCTGGATTCAAGAACAAGATAAAACCAACGATGGTGATTTGGGTCATGGGGGCAGAGTATCGTGGTAAGGGGAGACCGAAGATGCGCCTCTTTCTGGTGAGAGGGACGGCAATTTCCTGTTCAATATCTACTATATTCTAAGTAAGTATCCCCCCCGGCATGTCGAATAATTCAAGCCACTCAATATTCGTGTATACCTTCTGAACTCATTGTAATAGCCATTGCAGCGTATAGCGGTTCAATTCCGAAAAACGATTATACGAGCCAAGCTAGCGAATGCGAAGCTGGCCACGAAGTATCATGAAGCTTCATTCGAACCCATCTATAAATTTTTATTAGAGATGGGGCTCACCAGGGTGGTAAGCACTTGAACTGATCTGCTTATCTAACTGCGTGATCTATACTGCATCCACGAATGAGAGCTGAAGCATATATCGAGAGAACCAGGCAAGATAGGGACATCTCCATCAGTACCGAACTCCGTCATAGTAAGACTTGATGATAAATGGCCAGAATTCTGTGAGGGGTTATGAAGGCTACCCTATCGAGACCAGCTATCTTACATGCAAATATTGCGCTGCACCCCGCATCATACTATAACTCCTCAAGTCCGGGGGGCTTGAGTAGATCTGATATTCGTAGGTTAATTTGAATGTGCTGGTGTCACAGCGTAAACAAAACTGCTATTTCTGAGCTGAGGTACATGTAATCTATAACCTTTATTTGAAGTTCTTAGTTTTCGAATATTATTTTGTGATCTTTTTGTATCACCCGTCATCCCTAGATTTATTAAAACGGAACTTTCTTCAAGTAGGAAGGGACATGGCCGTACCTATCCCCTCTATATCCCATGTGCAGATCACCCCCGATGAGCGAACAGCGAGGAAGATATCTAAGAGAAATTTAGAGAAGGCCGTGGTGGCTCTTTCTGAAGACGGTGTTGTCGTTCTCGACAGCGCTGTATCAACGGATAGCCTAGACCTCCTGAATCCTCGCATGGTCGAAGAAGCCCGAGCTCTACGCGACGGCCCAGGTACTTGGTTCAACTACGACAGCAAAGCCCAGAACATCCTGCAGCATATGATCCCCGACCCAGAGTACCTACTTCCCGACGTGCACGCCAACCCGTTCGCGTTAGATGTGTGCAAGACCATGATGGGGCCGAAGCCCGTGCTCCGGTACCATAAGGCCAACACCAACTTCCCCGGGGAGAGCCGCCAGCCCGTGCACAGCGATGTGCACTATGCGCATCCCCGCGCGTGCTTCGGGATCGCGGTCAACATCGTCCTGATTGACTGCTCACCCGACAATGGCTCTACGGAGTGCTGGCCGGGCACGCATGCAATCACCCGGTTTGCTGACCAGAATGGCATGCAGGGAATTCACGGACATCTGCTCGAGGCTCGTAGAAAGACACATGGACCTCCGGTTCAACCGGTGGTTAAGAAGGGCGGTATTATTATACGCGATATGAGATTGTGGCATGCCGGGATGCCAAACCATACGAATGATGAGGTCCGCGTCAGTAAGTAGTTTTCTTTTCTTCCTGTGAACCCCCCTACCCCCTCCCCCCCTTTTTTTTTCAATAACCCCCCACGTTTCTCTTCTCAAAGCCTACCATGTTTTCCTCCGGCAAAAGTGGGACTATGACTGATACCCTGTTTCTTCTACAAGTGCTAAATTTGATTTACTTCGCGGACTGGTATCGCTGCCCGATGACGATACAGTTTCCCAAGACGGCGGAAGAGAAGACACGGACTCTTGAAAAACAGGGTGGCTTTGAAATCGCAGCTGGATACGTCGATGACCTAAATCATTGTACGCTCAAGCACACACACGACTTTGGGCAAGACGAAATCCGTGAGGAGTTCGGTCGTTGGCATAACAAGGTGGTTATTAGCAGCTAGCTAGTGCTTCGATCTGAATAATGGAGATGCCAAGGTGAGATCAAAACAAGTGCGGGGACTCCGTCTAAAAAAAGAAAGTAAAACACCAGGTTCCTCGAAAGGGGTTGGGGTCGGTAGTTGATTTGAGACCATTACAAAATGATCAGATTAGATACACCAGTAGTCATGTTGAGACACTGGCGGGCATGTGCACTACCTGGTGACACACAAGACGCCAACAAATTTGATGTTTTTTGGTGTTTAGCTTGCCAAGGTTAGAAGATTGGTTGATGGTAGCATTCAACATTCGAGTAGTGTTTGCCGCTTATAAATGTACGATTTATGTATACGTTAAACGATGAGACAATCGAGATAATAAAAATGGGAAATCATGAAGCCATCACTTCTGGGAATATGTCACCTTTTTAAATAATACTTTAATTCGTCGGTTTGTGGTAAAAGGGGAAAAAAGGGGGGGAGAACAATATAAACCTCGTGTGGCTTCTGTTGACTCAGTCTCTCATCGACGAGGTGAGACACACGGGAGCGTAGTCTTACCTTACGAAGCATGTGCATCAAACAAATGACGTGAGTGTGCGGGCAGTAGCACATGTTATCGTGTCTATTAAATATTCTATATTGTAGGCCGGCAGGTAGCACACGCATCACCACCTTCGTATTATTTACCCGATATCTAACTGTAAGTCAGGTTTTAGAGAATTCTGGAGAGAGATAAAAAAGGGGGGAGATCAAAGTGGGTACATGAAGATCCCCCCGATTAGATCAGGTTAGTATCTTGAGATCGACCAACCTTATTGGAGGGTATAGTGAAGTGTAGGTTCAAGCACCTACCTAAAATAGCAGTATTTTATAGTTGACAGGGCCAAAGAAAAGAAAAGCATTTCTCTACCAAAACGGTTAAAAGTATAGTTGAAATTAGGTATATTGACATATTTAATTGTTAGAGAAAGAGGGAGAGTTGGGCCAATAAAAGATGGTGGAGAACTAAGATGGGGTCCCTCAGGGTCTTTTTGTACCCCCTCGGTGCAACCCGTATACCACAGACCTCAAATTCTGTGCCATAAAAGTAGACGAAACTCGGGGGCCATGATGGCCAAATAGCGTCTTTTTGATGTTTTGTTTTTGTTTTCGTTTTCTTCTTTTTTTGTGTTTTTGTGTTTTTGTGTTTTTGTTCTTGATTTGGTTGTTTCTTTCCAGATGTCCCTTACATATTATGTAATTATGATAGGTTATGTATATACTAGAGTTCACAATAAGTAATACAAGATCTGCCAATCATACGACAACGTTGCGTTGAGATCTCTGTTCCTACCGTCCAGGGTCTGGTTCCATATACCGAGGAAGGAAGGTGTCAGATGCAGCTCGCGCTCAGCCCACAGCCTTGAATGACAGCTGGAGCGCCAATCACGAACCAGACGAGACAGCACGTGCGTCAGCGACTCAGCACCTTAACAACCCCATGACGATAGCGATGAACTAAGTGTACTGTCAGGTAGGCACATAAGGGGTTACCTATAAATACCTACCTTTCTCCTACTCGGGAGGTACATGATCTTGAAAGCGGGAATAAGAAATATGAAGTATCAAATTACCTACCTAGATACTTACTTTTTGGGAACTTACATATTGACATAACTTACATTACTTACCTCCTTATGTTACATCACGAACTTCGCCATATCCACTTACACAACTAAACGGTTTGCCACTGCTCGTTACAATGCATCTCCTCCGAGCCGTCTTGTTTTCCGTGCTCGCTGCAGCCGCCAATGCAAAACCGACGGTCTATTTCATCCGCCACGGCGAGAAGGAGCCCGACAGTAACGACCTAAGCACCGCCGGCGAACAGCGTGCACAATGCCTGAGAGATGTTTTTGGTGCCAATTCTCAGTATAACATCACTCATATCATGGCACAGACACCCAAAGCAAGTAAGTGGTGATCAGTGCGGTCATACGCCAGAAGAGGGAGAAGGAAAGAGTATCTAGATTATTTCGCTGACGAAGCTATAACGGAGCTTAAAGATGGCAAGAGACAACGGCCTTACCTCACGGTGAAGCCCCTAGCCGCTGATCTCGGCCTGGAAGTGGATATTTCATGCGGTCGAGACGACGAGGATTGTGTGGCTGATGTGGTCAATAATTACGAAGGCGACGGAAATATCTTGATCTGGTATGTTCATCGACATCCGTCTTACCCTCTCGCCCTCACGCATCGGGCTTTTTTTATAATTAGCAGAAAAATAGTGCTCACATTATTGATAGCTGGGAGCACAATGCACTGAAAGATATCGCGGAAGAACTCGGTGCCAAACATGTTGACGACTACCCATCGGATAACTTCAATCTCATTTGGACTGACCCCTATGACTATACCGAGATAGCCTCGATAACATCAGAGAACTGCCCTGGGTTGGACGGCTAAGTCATGTTCATATTGATTATTCTCGGTACGAAGTCCGTTTCGCGAGCCAAGGTCTTTTCTTTTTCTTTTTCTTTTTCCTTTTCTGTTTAGTATTGCTATGAGTGCTCTACGGAGTCTATGAGAAAAGATTGTAAATACGATAGAAATAATATATGTAAATAAAGTTACTAATTATCCCATGTCTACCCAGGTACCTAACCTCGGTAGATATTATTTTCATCTTTGAACGCCTCTTGGCTGAATTCGCCATATCGTTCTCACATATTAGACCGCACGAGCTTGCAATTAATATTTATTTATTATCTATGGTTCAGAAGACTATTCTCCAGAAGCACTTACTTACATATGTCACCTAAGGGCAGACTCACCTACTTCATAAGGTAAAATAACAAAAGAAAGAAAGAAACAGAGAGGAAACGGAAAAAAGGAAACTTCTCCCCAGTTACTGACTACCATGTTGGGATTTTATAAGAGGACAGTACCGGGGCAACCGGTAATATATGACAGCAAACTTATTGACAATGCTTTTGCATTCACTAATTTTCAAACAATAGAACATGTTTACCCCAGTTCAAATTGGCCATGGGATTAATTTGATGCTGCAGAAAACTCTCTCTCTTTCTCTTTCGCTCACTTTCTCTCTGTAGCTGCCATCATCACTTTACCAGCATTGCTAGCCAGGCTTTCCCACTGAGAAGCCCAAGATGGTCGCACTACCACAAGAGATAATTGACCATATCGTCTCTTTTCTCCCCAGGAACTACCCTAGCTTCAACGAAGAAGCGCGAAACTACTTTCCAAGATGCGCTAGTGTCTCGCGACAATTCCAGCTTGCCATTGAGTGGCATACTTTCGATAGGCTCACCGCCAGCAGCGATAACACTCAACTTCGTAACCTGCGCCATGTCCTCGATCCCCGGCGCCGATCCTACCTGCGAGAGATCCGGTACCAAATCATTCTCCCCCGGGCAAAGCAGGTTCTCTTTTCTGCGTTTGAGCAACCTGAAGAGAGACACGTCAACGACGAAGCTTTCACTCTCGCGATCAAACAGCTTTTCCGTGTCCTGCAGCCTCAAGAGCAATTGCCAAGGGGTATACATCTATGTATCCAGAACATTGTCTCGCCGTCCGATGCATTCATCGGGAAGCAGTTCGTGTGGCGACGTTTCCAGCGGTCTCGCATCAAGCTCCTGGTGAAGCCAGAGCAGCTCCCGTTATTACCCAATGTATCAGTCTTGACGCTTTTTCGGACCGCACACTTCTTGGATCCGCGAACCATAATCGATATCGCAACGAGGCTGCCTCACCTTAAGGCCATGAACCTGGTTTTCAACGCCAGGGAATTCGTTTACAGCGAGCTAGCTGAACGTGATCGCAGATCACTTGCTGACGCGATTAATGAGCATACCGAAGCGTTAAAAAGGGTCACGAAGGTGCGCCTTTTCTTGGTATCAGACGGTGGACCCATTAATCAGCTCATGCCCATGCCCCGGTTCGTTTGGGATGGGACGTATGATTACCTAGGCTCCACGCTGCGTCGCTGGTCTCGGGGCCTCGAGTCACTAGAGCTTCAGGGGAATTTCGATGGAACACTGTTTTGGCCACATCGGAGCGAACCTGAGTTCAAGGGATACCGCTCCACTCTGAAACACTCAAAGCTGAAGCGGCTGAATGTGAGCCTAGAGCGTTATACCCCGTCAAGCGTGAGTAATTTTGTCACTTACGCCCCTGCTTTGGTTTGTACCAAGGAGTCATATTTGCCTGTTATGACCGTGACCTTCGACTCGCTAAACAGCGTTGGGAGAGAGAATAAGTCAATTAAATCATGCAAATTACTAATACTATTTGTTACAGTGGTGGTACTTTATGCCCTTTTTTGAGACTGAATACGGTGTCCAACTTCAAGAATCAGTAGACATGAAATTCCCATTGCTCTCGTCCAAAGAGGAGTGCAAGAGGTTAATGGAAACCGAGAAAGCCTGGGGGATTAAGACACAGTCTATACCTCGTTTAGACAGATTACCACGAACCGAACCGGTCAGCGAAACCATCAATCCTCTTATCGAAAGTTGGGCTAGAGCCTTAATGTGGATGCCTGAGCTCGAGGAATCGTCTCTCACCTTCATGCCCCAGAGAGATCTGACCGATAGGGACGACACCGCAAGTGATGATGTACACTATAATTGGACGTGGGAGTGGAAAATCATCTACCTAGCGCCGAATACCACCAACAGTCAGTGGGGTTGGATTGGGGACGACGAAGACAAGAAATGCAGACGCCTCATATTCTGTGGTGTTCGTGAATGGCAGCCTTACGATGCGATAATGAGATTGCTCTACCAAGCGGGCAAGCGAGCACATCCCCATACAGATATGGTCATTATCGAGCTAGGCTAGAGCTGCATTATAACAAAGCCTCTAGAGAGATAATATGTCATCGGTCAAGACTCAATTAATGTGTATTAGAAGCGGTTAGGTTGTATGCTTAGTGTATTATATAGAACACTGGTAGACACGAAAAGAAATTACCTACTGTACATGTCTCTTGTTTTTGATTCCCTCTTCATAGCCCCGAGAACCTCGAAGCATACAATGAGAAAACAAAAACAAAAACGAAAAAAAAGAGTGGTTGTGGTCGTTGGCGAACCAACGTCCACGGAAAAGAAGTGAAAACTCCATTCCCAAACCCCTTGTCCTCTACCCGAGCTCCGAAAATAGAGAAAGAGAGAGAAAGGTTGTGTACACGAAAAGGGAAAAAAGGTATTCAATCTTGTTTTAAAAAATTGTATACACAACATAAAAGGCATTAAGAAAAGAAGAAAGAAGAAAGAATTTGAAATCGAAGGTGAAATAAGAAAGAGAAAGCAACAACGCCAGACGCCTTTCCCAACACCCCCTAAAAAAATCAAAGTTGTTTTTATGATTTGGAATATAAAGATGGTGGGCAATCTATAACAATATTCCAATTGAAACCCGAAGTAAAAGCAAACCCAGTACAACGCCGTTAACACCAGAAGGAAAAACAATGGGATGGTAAGGGAGGGAAGAAAAGGAACAAGGAAACCACGGCCTTCTCTCGTCATTAAATACCCCTTGAACCTGGGCTATCTAGAAAAGAAAACCCCTCCAAAAAGAAGTCTAAGGTTCGATACCCAAGTCCCCTCCTCGTCATCGTCTCGTCGGTGGGGGGAGGGGTCATGTGCGTGCTTGACGTGTCACCAGTAGCTAGCATCTAGGGGTTCTCGCATCGTGGGTATTCTCTCCCGCGCTCCTATCCCCTTCCCGCACGAACCTCTATGTGGTAAAGGAAAGCGTAGTGGCTTTTCCGCTAGGTGATGATGTGATGGATGATCCGGGGCCCGGATCCGACGACGACGACGACGGGGCATTTATGTGATCCGTGTCACGACAGCAGTGGACGGAGGGGGGAAGGCGGGGCGGAACAGCGAGCGAATGAATGGATGAGATAGAATAGGTTACGCGCCGGGCGATAAGCCGTGAAGAAAATTGTTTTTTCTTCTTCTTCTTTTAGGCACGCACGCAGGACCGAGTAGGGCCGATCTAGATCTAATTCGGAGGATGGAACTCGTTGGGAATAGGCGACACGACGAAGAAGCTGGATGAATTGGTGTAGGTTAATAGATTGGTATACGTAGGTGGATATCCCCTATCATGAGCTTCGCGAATAGGGAGGTACCTATGTGGGTAGGTATAGATAACAGCCAAACCACCGAAATCAACGTGCACCAGAGACCTACCAAATGCCGATGAAACAGACAACATATCGACTTGTCTCCTTCTGACTAGTCGGTCGATCAGTCAGTTAGACTGAGTTGATTGGTCTCGTATGTATTCCCCTCCTCCGACTCTCTTTTCCCCATATCGCTCGCTTACGCAGCGACCCATCACACAGCAATAACCTACCCTGCTCCGTTGAGCACTCCTGATCTCTTCTTTCTCGCTTCGCTAATGTATCCAAACCTATTACTCTCCAACTTGCTATGTTAATACCCAGACTGGCTTATAAGACCGACACCATTACCACCACTTGCCCCCCTGCTCCACTAACGACTGTGTTGGCATTTCGATACTTCTGCTCGGTATCCTATAATACCTAAATCCAGCACCAAGGTTCGCGGGGTGGAAGAAAATCGCAACACACAAGCAATCCGGGTAGCCAGGATCGGTGCGGACCAGGGGAATCAGGCACCGCCATCGCTTGCTCTAAAAGCTAGGCGATGATATGTGCGATGTGATTATGGATAGGTACACGAGGCTAATCAAACCACTGAGAACATATTGCGAGCGGATCAAGGCGCCAGCTAGTGATCACAGTTCCTTTCTCATCGGTATTGGATCCTGGTTCTCTCGATACGACACCTCAAGACATGCCGGGGTAGGCAGACTGAACCCATCAGATCGGGATAGGAAGGCAAAAGTCGTATGGGTAGCTGCACTTGGAAATAAACCACGATAAGGGGCCGTCGCCTAGTGACTATGCCGGAATGGAGTGGTGTTAGTACGTAAACAGAGAGATATGGAAAGGAGCATAGGCGTATAAGAGGGTGACAAGCTCTCTTCAGGGACCCGATGAGAAGGGTATTCGGCGAGGGAGAGCGCATAGCGGCATTCACACCAAGTGAGAGACACCACGATGGTTCTCCTTGTCCCTACCACGAGTCAACTTCAATATTAACAATAGCTGCATTTCAACCAATGACCCCTTGCTGCTTATTGTTACTGTTAATCCCTCACAGTATTTCGTCGCAGTCTGTCAGAAGGGAAAATAGGTCTTAAACCTCGGTACCAGCAATACATGCTGGTCGCCTCCGGGCGCCAAGCTTAACCACGTATGCAGAAAATACTCGAATCCATAGCATCGGGTCTGCGGTGTCAACCCCGTACCCATATATATATTTCTGCGGTCGGCTTCTACTACTAACGACATATTGTCGGGCCGTATTAACTAGACCTTCGGTGCGGCATCTCAAGGTAGTGCATTACGTGAAAAGACGGAACGTAGTTGCATTGTTGATGCACTAGCGTGAGGAAGCTAACGAGTAAGAGTGGCGGAGGGAGGGGAGAGCTCATACGACCGTTGTGTGGTAGGCTGCGTGAGCATCTACACAGGTAGGGAGATGGGTAGATTTGAGGGGAACCGGTATCGAGTCCAAATCACGATTTGCAGCCTGGCTACGAAATAAATTATACTGCGAGTTGCCTACCTATATAGGTTACGTGGTTTCTACATATCAGTAGGTTGAGTTAGTTTCCAATTATCAAGCTGATGAGATTGCAACGTCGTCTAATGAGATCGGAGATGTGAATGTGTTAGTTGGGCTGTTGGTTTGATCAAAATCTAAAAGGAAACATGCAATTGGTAGCATTAGTCAACATGAAGCAGTAGGCTCGAGGCGTAGTTCAAAGCACACGCAGAGAGGGGGACATGTTGTGAGTTCTGACTGATGCATCGTAATCTACCTGTTGATAGGTAGATACCAATCCTATTTTCTTTCCATCTCTTTGGAACGCAGTATTCGGTGTAGTTTTCCTTTTGTCCTTCCAAGGGAGTACCTATCATCCATCTTGAATAAGACCAAGGAGAGTTGAGGGGGGGAGGGAGGGGAGGGGGAGATGCTGCGCGTGGTACTTCCCAGGGTCCCTGTGCTCTGGCATGAAGTAGGTAATATACGCGCGCATCGCAAGTCATGTTTAGCCTATCCTGGAACTGGGGAGAACCAAAAAGATGGGAGCTAGCACCAGAAAGGGGAAGAATGAATGTATGTTGGAAAGTTCTGGGGGTCCCGGTGACCCAGCTCATGCAGAGTTGATTTGCATAATATCCGCTCTGGTAACCGCCATTGGCCGGGGTTTTGGTGACGCGCAGAACTGCAGGTGAGCAGCAAATCTCATTCTTGACGTATACCTAATTTTGACACCGTAAACCGCCCCGGTAATTAAAAGGTCTCGTGTTGATTCGGTGATTCAAACTGCACAAGTTTATGAAACCAGGTAGGGGGGGAGGGGGGAGGGGGCTGTGTTTCCTTTCTCTCTCCATCAGAAAAGCGATACAAAATGAAATCTACCTAATACTAGGTCTCATTCTTTAAGCAGTAATACTTTCTTCAACAGACCAGTACGCATGGTTTTTCCGCTTGCAGGTTGAACATATGATAATGGTTTTTGCGGACATCTCTCTGAGGAATTTCTTCATCGTAAAGGTGCTCCCTGAATGGGACCAGGTGCTCAACATGCCACTAGCCGCGCTCGACTGAACGCCAAAATTTGATGATAAGAAGGCGACGGGATGTCTTCCATTCTCCTTTTCGCATTTAACAGTATGATGCTCAAGAGCAGAAACCGACAGTTCCTCTAAGCTGAGGAAGTTGTATATGCCTTCGAAAAGAGAAGACCAAGCATTCGGACTTTCCGGGTTATTATCCAATTCGTGGTCTGTCTCCAGGATGGAGAGAGCCACTTTGTCGAGCTTCAGGCGTTTCAACGACGCTGAAAGAGAAAACAGGGTTGTAGTTAGGGTTGCCACGGGTGCGGTCATATTACCCAGCTCCAACTCGCAGAGCTTTTGGAACCTATGTTGGTAATGCGGTACATGCAACACAACAGTGCTATCGCGTGCCTATACGACTTATTAGTACACAAGGCCAAGGTAAAGATAAGTGCGCGATTAAACTCCCAAAGGGCTACAGATAACAGTAAGTGGCACGCACATTATATTTGTAGGAGTCTACGACTCCCGCTGTATCCGAAACTGATCCATCGAGCGGCGCATTCAAGAAACTTGCTAGCCATCCAATAATTCCATCTGCAAAAAATCCCTGCTGTTTCGACTTGACCCGAAGTGTGACTAAGTTAGGTGTATGTTCTAAAAAGGTAAAGAGTTGGTGACATTGCCATTGGAGAAAGCCGTTGGAGCGGCTCGAGTAACTGCCAACGGCGACTTGGGTGAAGCTGGCGGACAAATCTAGAGACTGGAGATTGGAAAGGGTAGGCTGAAGATCGTGGAGCAAGAAGGCAGGTAGGGAGAAAGCAGAGCTCGATAGTCCAATATCTCCTCTCTGAATATCCACCGTGAGTGATTTCAAGTAGGTTTTCCCTCTTCCTAGGGCGAGCAGTACGGTAGAGAAGACAACATCGACAAACTGATGATCCTGGTGGTTTAGGTGAGATTCGTTGTTCGTAAAGTCCATGCCAGTTTCTTTGAGGGCGAGAGCGGCGCCGTAGCTGACGACAGAGGGATTAGTGCCTTCCCGTGTAGTTCTCCTTGTGGTATTACTATCCCGCAAGCTAAGCTGGTCAAGTGAAGCGAGGTTCGACAAGGCTTCGGCAAGCATTAGTTGAAACTGGCCGCTGGTGGTGAGAAAGTTTTGTTCCTGCATATAAGTATCTAGCTTCTTGGGATTGATGCCATTTTTCACCATAGGTATATCACCATGGACGGTGTGGGTGACAGGGTTCCAGTAATCTGCAAATCGAGGCAGGGCATCACTGGAACTGAATCTGTCTAGACCAATAGTGAGGTGGGAGAGACATCCAGCTAATCGCTTGTGTTTCGAAATATCAACAAGCGTCTTCAGACTGTTGAAAGTGATCATGAAACGACGCTCAGCGAAGAACTCTTTACAGAAAGAGTCGAAGAGATAGGTTTCGACATGACGACATGTCAGCCGTAGGGAAAACAAATCGACAAGCGAGAGATAGGACGAGGTTTGGAGGAGAAGCTCGTAAGGCAACCGGAGAAGCGAAGGTCCAACACCGGGGACAGCAAGGCTGTTGGAGAGGAATGGAGCCATTTTTGAGTAGCATCGGATTAGATGACAATGGTGGTCAGAAAGAGGAGAGATAGAGGGCAAGGGGAGGAAGGGGGGTCCACTATCAAGCTCCTTTTTATCCTTTTTTTTCCTTCTTCTTTTCTTTTTCTTGTTCTTCCTGCTCTTATGCTCCTTTAATCCATCAAGTCCGTGACAAGAAAATAATAATGATAGTGACAATAATGATAATATATATGAGACCAAAAGAATGGTTTTATTTGATTTGGATTTTAATAAGGTAAAGCTAGTGGTGACCACCAGAGAGCATGTTGAAAAAAAGGGGGAGGAGGGGATGAGGGAAGTGAAGGGAAGGGAAGGAGATGGCGATAATAAGTAATGGGTAGTGTTGAAGGGAGAAGAAAAGATTCTAGTCCTACTACCTAAGTACTAAGGACCAAAGTAGGTGTGTAACATGCAGGTGATAATAATATTATTATTAAGCACTTGAAGAGAGATAGATTGAAGTGATATAAGAAAGAGCAGGCCGAGGAAAGAACTAACCCGAGTCGGTTCGACTTGGGTAGAAATCGGACCAACTTACCTCAGGCTATCTGCACCTAGGAAGAAGCTTGGGATGGTTTGTAAGAATATGAATGGATGCCATGTGTGAGCTGTTGGTTCTTTCCATCCGTTGTTTTTTTGCTAGCCGGCATGTGCGTACATAGCAGGTAGTACCACCATCAAGTGTCACCACCACCAGAGCAATAAATTTGTTTTATTCCCTAACTTAGTATCATGTACCTACCTGCCGACATTACATGTATGTATACTTAGTACTACCTACATATGTAGGTAGTTGTAAGTTTCATGTGGTGTTACCAACTTGCGACCGCCAAATAGTTGCCAGTTGGCACGTCCCAAGGGTGCCAGCTGGAACATTTATGCTATGTAACTTCCAGGTAAGGTTTTTTTTCTGACGTTCACTAATCTATTGACGTCATTCCCTGGTTAGCTACTTCCACTACTCATTCATTTGAATATCCGATAGCCTTAGTACCTAGCATGAGGTAGGCACATACTATGTAGATACCTGCCCCTGGAGGCTAAATATACCCAGGTAGATATGTACTCTGTAGTGTAAAAAGCAGGTACACCACCCGTCAATCTATCTTTTTCGTCCAAACATTCGTTCACCAGTTGTACTTAAACTAGACCATCCCACACCACTCACCACTCACCACCATGCCACCTTTTTGTCTAACCACACCAAATACCAACAATGAAAACAGTAACCAAGAGAAAACACCAATACCGAATACCACGCACATGGAGGTACAGGCAGTTTGCCTTACCTTACCTTGGCTTGCCTTGTCTTTGCCTTGCATAACCCAACAATCCATTCATCCATACTCCAGACCTACTTACAATATAACTATCCCACCCAAGTTAATAAATAAATTCATACCCCCTGGGCTGACTAGTCTCTTACTACTAACCTAAGTACTTACTTCCTACTTAATCGTTTGACCCCTGACAAGGTGATAGGTGCATAATGAACGGAAAGGGGGCCAAGTGCAGATGAATTAACTCCCTAGGTTAGGTACATATCTACAATATATCTAACCGTGCTACACCTACTATAGACTAGGAAAATAAGTTGAAAATATGGCTACGAGCAGCAATAGCAGCCTTCATAGCTCAGAGAGTAAATGGCCTGAAAGATTTGCCCCCTGAATCCCGAATCCCTACACGACGGTCTAGATCCCGCCTTGTCGCCAATCGCCACCATCTTGCATGACGCTACGCGCTCTCGTTATTCTGCGAAAGCATGGGAAATGATGACGACGATTTTGTACACCTGCGCGATATTCCTGGATATCCTATCTATACTTTTTTTTAGTATGCAGTGCCACCACTGTCTTGCTGCTAGTCACACTCTATCTCTAGCTCTAGCGCACCTCCCTCCTATCTACCTAGCTAGCTAGCCATGGCCATGTAAGCAGCCATTCGTCATTCACCGAGTAGCTGGTTGCAAAAAGGCATGACAGTGAAACGCCGCTTGTCTGTGCGACTTGGTTTAGTTGGATGGGCGGTGGATGATGGTGGATAGGAATGAGCGGTCTTGCTGCTCATCAGCGGGCCGACAAGTCGCTCGAGCACCTTATTAGGTCCCCCTTCTCCTTATCCTTCCCCTTGTCCTCCTCTCTCTTGCTTCTGGTTCTATTGTCTTCGTCTTGTAATCCGTTACGCTTATTATTGTCCTTGCCCTTGTTCTTATTCTTGTACTTGTTCTTGTTACGAGGCACACAAAACCAACCGGTCGATATGGCAGAAGAGCATAAACCGACTCCCGAGAATGCTACGATGCTGCAGGGCTTCGAGTGGTATGTTCCTGCAGACCAGAAACACTGGATCCGACTGCAAGAGCAAATCCCGCAGTTGAAAGCCTGGGGAGTAGATAACATATGGATTCCCCCAGCGTTAGTCACACCACCGGAAGAAAGACCAATCACTTGCTGTGCTTTTCCTCTAACACTGCGTGCACAGATGCAAGGGCTCATCGAAGGAAGGGAACGGCTACGACATCTACGACCTGTATGACCTGGGCGAGTTTGACCAGAAGGGCTCCGTCGCAACCAAATGGGGCAGCAGAGATGAACTCTTGATGCTGTGTGACGCGGCCCAGAAGGCCGGAGTCGGGATCTACTTCGATGCGGTGCTGAACCACAGGTTTGCTGCCGACCACAAGGAGAAGTGCCAGGCTGTCGAGGTCGACCCCAACGATCGCAACCGCGACATCTCGGACAAGTACGAGATCGAGGCCTGGGTCGGGTTCGACTTCCCAGGACGTGGCGACAAGTACAGCCAATTGAAATACCACTGGTACCACTTTACCGGTGTCGACTACAATGCTCAGAACGGACAGCAGAGCATATACAAGATCATAGGCGACAAGTCCCAGGGCTGGGCGAAGGATGGCGATGTTGACGATGAGAAGGGCAACTAGTATGACGTCACTGTGTTTTATTATTTACTTGCCCAGTTTTCTCCCGTCTTGGTCCCGGCAGCTGACACTGCCATTTGAAGCGATTTTCTCATGGGTTCGGACCTCGATTATGCCCATCCCGAAGTCGAAAGTGACGTTATTGCATGGGGCCAGTGGCTGGCCGAGACTCTTCCTCTCAAGGGCATGCGGTTTGACGCCATCAAGCACTACAGCGAGGAATTCCTACGCAAGTTCATTACCGCGTTGGACCAGAGATATGGCGAAGGGTGGTTTTTCGTAGGTGAGTTCTGGAAGGACTCATTGACGGACATGCACGCCTATCTCGATCGTATGGGGAAGAAATTCTCGCTGTTCGACGCCCCCCTCGTCTACAACTTCAGCCAGATCAGCAAGGCGTCCGGTGCAGATCTACGGCAAGTCTTTGATGAAACACTAGTAGGCTCCATGCCGGTGAATGCGGTGGTAAGTACCTATATACCCTCACTATTCACGAGATATATTCACGATCCTGTGTTGCTAAATCATCAACGTAGACGTTGGTCATGAACCACGACACGCAGCCATACCAGGCGCTCGAAGCACCGATAGAAGATTGGTTCAAGCCACTGGCGTACGCACTAATTCTGCTTCGCAGCGAGGGTTACCCTTGCTTATTCTACGGCGACCTCTACGGCATTAAGGGAGAACACCCCTTCCCGCCATCTTGCGGTGGTGCCTTGCCTAAACTCACACTTGCGCGGAAACTCTACGCGTATGGCGAACAAGCTGACTACTTTGATTACGCGACTTGCCTAGGATGGGTCCGGTACGGCACATGGGATCGCAAGTACGGATGTGCCGTCGTTATTAGCAACGCTGGTCCCGGGGAGAAGAGAATGCACGTTGGTGAAGACCACGCGGGAGAGGTATGGACCGATGTGCTAGGTTGGAGTGATCGTGAAGTTACTATCGGTGAGGATGGGTTCGGAGTGTTTGTCTGCGGCCAGACGAGCGTCAGCGTCTTCGTAAACCGTGATGCCGATGGTAGGGGGAAATTTGCGGAGAAATTGTGAGTCCCCCATCCACAGCTGCTGAATATGCATATACTCTAGACCATCTTCACTGACTATCTCTCCATAGTAATGATAATATCTACGGGCAATGATATGTACATGATACCACGTAGACTCCTGGGCTTGACACCACAGTTAGACTATAAAAAATATCGTGGGGAGGAGAGAAAGACTTGTACTTAGAGCACATATTATAATTACCAGGTCTAATGTTTCTACTATCCATCTTCAGATCAAATATTCAGCTACCCTACATTCTCACCCGGTACCTAGTCCTACCAGAAAAAAACAATCACATAACTTACAGCATTCCAAGGGAAAGAAAAGCAAGGCCTTCCTCCCTTTGTAACCCAGGGGTACAAAATCAAGTAACAGCAGCGTAAGTCGACAGGGGGGGATCTACAATGCAGGGAGCCCACCGCTGTACCACGTTCTCTGTAGCAAATCGGTGCTCGAAGTATTGTACAATACAACCACTCCTAGTACACATATAACTCTAAGCAAACTGGCGAGGGCAGAGTGGCCAGATCTGAACACAAGGTGTACCGACATACATACCTAAACATGCGTGTTTCTGCTTTACGTGCGATGGTTACCCCGAAGCACAGACCCAGATCCATGGGACTAGGTTAGGTTAAATGCCAGGGGCGCACGAGAGGAGCTGGCGAGAACAAGGTTTTTGAGAACCTAGACCTTCCTGGCACCAGTATGAGGGGGCAGCAGTATTGTTCTGTGCTGTGTTGCGTTGTAGGTGTATAGATATATGCCTCGGTTAGGTATATATCCTATACACGGTTTATCGATACGTTACTGGTTACCTATATGCTAGTTTGAGGGTACCCCTTTTGATATTTAGACCTCGGTGGGAATAAGGAAAAGCGGGGAGGCGTGCGTTCCGATCGTACCGAACCGATACCATCACCAGTAAGTAACCTCC
The DNA here is from genome assembly GCA_022578605.1 of Camillea tinctor. Lineage (NCBI taxonomy): Eukaryota > Fungi > Ascomycota > Sordariomycetes > Xylariales > Graphostromataceae > Camillea > Camillea tinctor. Next base: position 55,798 of record MU394059.1, on the reverse strand, counting down.
ACTTTGGTACTTATGATTGAGATTACAGGTAACAACTGATTACTTGTAGATAGGTATATAACGTATTTTAACACACCTTACAAAAAAGCTTTTTCTGTATTATTCCAAACCCGTCTTGACGTTAAAGTAAAAGATAACTGCTTTTTTTATCCGGACCGAGTGCCAATATATATATAAAAGTAGCCGTTACGTAGAGATAGGTATATATTCACGAACACCCCCAAGCCAGGGGTGGCAAATTAACAAATATATATCCCTTTTCACCTGAGGTAAAAATTGACAGGCACCTAAAGTGTTGCAATATGTCAAGTTATCCGGGTTTTCCATGGTTTTCCTCATGTTTTTTTTTTCTTTTTAAAAATCGATTTGAGTTTTATTTTCCCCCTGAATCCTGTATTTCACTCTCCTGGGCCCCTGAATCCTTTCCAGTCTTCCTGTTTGTTCTCCATACCCCAAATCCCCCTTCCCCCCCTTTTTTTTCATCACTGATTTTTTGATACTCTATTCTTATAGAAAGAGTAGATTTTTGTTTTCGTTTGTTTCAGTTACACTTATCTCCCCCCCCCCCCTCTTTCTCCCTGGTTGTGTGTGTGTGTGTGTGCGTTTGTGTGCGCGTTTTGCTCTCTATACTCCAGTTCAAATGCTAGGATATATATTTATATAATATAGGTAATGATGATATATAGTAAACCCAAAAAAAAAGAAAAACTCACTTTGGAGGCCGCCATGCAAATGTTTTGTGTTTGTGTTTGTGTGTAGGTGTGTGTATTTGGGTGTGGGTAGGTAGGTAGGTTGTGTCTCTTTTGATGTTGGTGTTGATGTGCGTGAGTATATATATGTGTTTGTGTGGATGATGAAACCATTCCCTCATATACGCCGCCGTCATGATTGAGTTGAAACGACCAAAAAAAAGGGAAGGTAAATCAAAAAAAAACGTGTGAATAGGGAGGGGAAATAGAGGAATAATTACCCGGCGGAAACAATATTCTATACCAAACGTTTTTACGCCTCCCAAATTTAAGCGCCCGAGTCCGTATACATCATATCCTGATAAGAGTTACCCGCACAGCCCGAGCAGACGCGATTCGACGTGCATCGATCATGTTTATCACAGTGCCATTCCATGCTCGACTTGCAAGTACGGCACTCCTGGCAGTGATCCAACAAATTCATCTGCACCCACTTGCTCTGGCAGAAGCTGTACCTAAACCCATTGAAGTCATCCGGGTTACAATTACCCAGCCCACCACGCAGCAGTTCAAATTCCAGTCGTTCCCGCTCCTCCTTGCTCTTCTTTCCCTTGCCGTTGCGTGCCTTCTTCCAGGCGTCCTCCCACTTCCTAAACGCTTCCGTGTATGCGCTGATATCCGCCCACGAGGTGTCGTCGTACAATAGCATATCCACCATGAGATCCATATCCAACTCTTCGATATTCGGCTGGTTGGACAGCCAAGTCGCGAAGCAAGCATTGGCGCCGCAGGGCTTGGGGAAGGCATTGAGGGGGCCAAAAAACATGGTCAGGTCGGCGAAGGGATTGCCACAAGCGTTTCCGCAGGAGCAGGATGCCGTACAGTTGAGCCCGTATTTACTGCATACGCAAGATATGCAGGCCTTCTTCTTCCCGCGCCCCTTTTTACAGGCACATTTGTGCTCGGGCGGCTTGGAATGCTCGGTGGACGGGGTGGGGATGGACTGTCTCGGCGGGGGTTCAGCATTCGAGTAAACCTAGATCGGGGTGTAAGCTCATCATTGATCTTGACAACCAGTGTGAAACTCAGACTGGCTAGAACGTGGCCTGGCTGTGTACCTCTGTCGATTCTTCGTCTGCGGTCTCGCCCTGAGCATCCTCCTCCTCGCTCTCCTCTGGCTCTTCCGAGATATGTCTGCTGCCGCTCTGGGAAACCGACATGGGGGCGGGGCTGTAGTGCGTGTTCATGGTAGGGTCTGCGTACTGCGCAGCGGTGGTGTGGTAGGACGTCGCTGGGGGGGCGGCGTGGGAGGCATACGAGTCCCCGTACTGGGGGATGGAGTGCTGCTGAGGATGCTGCTGAGGGTGCTGCTGAGGATGCTGAATAGGGGGTGCAGCATTTCTGTGCTGCGACTGGTGATAGTTTGCGGTCTGGTGGCTCGCGGGAACAGGGGAATAAGGGCCCCTCGCGGCGGGCTGGGACGCGTGCGCCTGCGCATAGGCTCCATTCTGGACGCCATTCATGCCGCCATTCATGCCGCCATTCATGCCACCGTTGAGGCTACCGTTGATGCCACCATTCAACCCACCGTTCATTCCGGGCTGGCCATAGTGCCCACCACCGTGGGTGGCAAGCTGGGGACTCGGCTGGGGCTGGGAGTACTGGGCGGCATAGGCATTGGGGGGTTGCTGAGGACTGTAGGCGGCTCCGTAGGGGTTGGGAGAGGTCTGGTAGGCCCCGGCATAGCCATTGGGTTGTGTTGTGGTCACCGGACTGGCGGTATACGAGCCATAGTTGATATTCTGGTGGGAGGGCTGTGTCGCGTATGCAGCAGCATTGTTGTATCCGGCAGGAGAGTAGAGAGCAAGATTCGGATGGACTTGGGACTGGCGAAGGGCGGGAGCTGAGGTTTGCGGGGTGTTGTTCACGGATTCTCGAGACGTATTTGATCGCTGTCGCTTTGCCGGAGGAAACGACATGGCAATCGAAATGAACAATCACCTATGAATGCTGCCTTTTCTTTTGTGTCAGCATCGGGGCGGCGTTGTTCTAGGTCAATGGCGGTGGAATTGTGTTATTTTTGTTTTGGTGTGGAAGGTTTTAAACAATGGGGGGGTTTTTATTAATGAAGTTATCGAAAAGACAAAAAAAAAAAAAATAACTGAGGCCAGAAATTCTTCTGATAAGTCACAGGTTCCGCGTTCTGAGTTGTGGCGTTAAAAATTGGCCCCGCGGCCAAACACGCGTTTAGCGTAAAAAAAAAAAAGGCGCTGCAATTACCTGTGGCTTGGTTTACTGTTCTTTTTTTTTTTTGCGCTTGGACCAATCTCTCATCCCCCTAAATTGTAATGTACGGAGTACCCGACCCCAAATGTTGGTAAACTTCTCCCTTAAAAAACTTAAAAAAAAAAACTTTAAATACACTCTGTTCTTTCTCCTATTTGGGTATATCCTTAGGGGCGAGTTTAGTAATTCTTCTCGTTATCAGTACCTAGATAACCTAGCGCTTAGGCAAATGTCAGATTTGAATGGACTGGACGTTATCAATTGATTGATAGCGGTTATGTTCAACGATAATGATTTAAGTTCAAAGATAATGATTTAATGACGTATATACCTATGCCTACCTAGGTTAGGTACGGTACTTATCTTAGTATGACACAATTGATCATTCGTCTTGTCTTATAAAGTATTCTTTCATGAAAAGGGGTTATGTATTCATTAAGAGAGATCCCATCGATACAAGTAGTATCTACCTAAGTCATAACCACCTAATATCTAATACACCAATTAGGTATCATCTGGTTACGCATAGTCAACCCCTATCCGATAGAGTAAATATATTAACCCAGAGATACTTATGTATGTTGTCCCTTGTTACTCATCACACGAAGAATAGCAATATACCTAGGTTGTAGAGTGTTTGATCCATCATCATGTCCGTTCCGCAGGTCATAATACATAACCTAGAGTGTAAACTTCCTTACCATCAATTAGGGATCACCAAATCTATGTAACTTCAATACGCATTATACTACTATACCGTGACCTACTAGAGATAGTCACTTGGTTCCCTATAAAAGATGTGCTATCATGTGATTACCTGGGTATCACTCCTAATAGACAAGAAGCACGGATCGGCATCAAGAATGTTGTAATGATGTTATGAGGTTGCTTGGTTAGTCGAACATCCATCTCTGGATGATGGGAGGACCTGTACCTTGACAGATACCCCTTATCACCTATTTCAACAAAGTAGAGCGTTGTGTCAAATCTTTATAACGTGACATTTCAGCAAAATCGCATATGAATAACTACATTAGGCGTGTGGAGCTGGTGGTTAAACTTAGCTTGGAAAACAGAGCAACAACGCAGTCAGTTTCTATATAAACAAGCCACGCTATTCTACGTGATCACCTATGTAGTTTATTAATACCAATCAACCTTAAATTATATTATTTATATCATACTGTAGTCACCCTATAGCCGGTTAAAAACTGGTGGTAAGAAAAAAAAAGAATGAACAGAATGTAAAGATGTTAGTTTTGTTAAGGTACTGAACCGTCTCCGATTCCTCTTTTATACCCCTAAGGGTGCTACAAGCACCTTCCCTAACACACCTAGTAGCTCCGTCGGTTAAGGAAGATCCAGACATGCAGGAATGAAGACATGTGATAATAAGTGAGGGGTTAGGACCTGAAGAATGTATGATAGGTCCAACATACTTGGGAATGTAGGCGTTGGGCGCCCACCATCTTTGTACCTATGTATCCGATAACTCTTATTACCTTACTTAGAATGTCTATATAAAGAGCTAGTCTGCGGTAGGGGAGTTATGCTCTCCAGGTCATTCTAAAACGATTATCTTAGTTTTTGAATACAGGCATATTACCCCTTAACACCTTCTACAAGTGCAAGCGCATACATTCGCGATGGAGTTGTCGGGTGATATCTCAGACACCGATAACGAGTTCGGGTCCATTTCCCGGATCCAACGCATTCAACTACGACGTTCCCAGATTCAACGTGACAAAATCCGAAGACTTCTGTTTGATAGCAGTAGCGAAGATGAGAGCGAGTCTGAGTCTCCCGGCGGCTCCACAAACCCAGAGCCCATAGTTCAATTTCCAAATGTCACTCCATCTGATGAAAAGAGTGTCCTGGAAAACTCAGGGTCTTGCAATATGGTGTATGTTTCTATGAAGACTATATGGTTCAAATACTTTCTAACAGGATTGTGATTAGACTTATCAGTATTGATGGCTTGGACGGCAAGGATCCATTTTTGGCATGCAATGGCTTAGAGCTTCCTGGACCTGTCAGAAGGTTTTCGTTCAAGCCTGGTAGAATCGTGGGAGCTGATGCTACAGATGAGGGAATTCGGGGTGTAGCTACAGAATTACTAGAACTAGGGATGGAGTCTATAAACATCATGCATAGTCAGGAGGTAAGTCCAATACACCAAGACGTACGGAGACTTGCTGTATGCTGCTGACTTCATTACTAGCCTGTCGATACAGCATTAGTCTTCATTGCTAGTGACCTAGGGGGATCAGTGTTAAAACAAGTATGTGAGATATTACCATCAACTCAGTATGAACTTATGCAGTTATTCTAATTACCCACCCTTGATGATTATCAGGCACTCGTTGAGGCATCACAAAACCCTAAATACTCTCAAGTATTACAAAGCACGGCTCTTTTGGTATGTCATAATACTCATTTTATTTGTCACTTTCAGCGATGATGGTATCCTGTAGGTACCGGGTTTGTTACCATTCTCTAGTTGGAATAGTGGTCAGCCAGTATACTATCGGATCACATAGTAAGAAGGTTGATGCCTTTTCTTGACCATTGTTTTACCTTTGTAGTCACTTTCTGTTGTGCAGAGAGGCTATGAGAATATAAAAGTACATAGTATATACTAACGAGTCTGCAGATATTTTTCGGCACACCCCATAGATCCCATCCTAGTTGCCAGTGGAATCATATGCTGTTGGAATTGCTTTACAAACAATCCACCAGTCTCCTTGGTTCTTGGATCCCTGCTCAGATTCAACGTTTATCGGCATTCCACGAAGTTCTAGCTACAAATTTCAGTACCTTCCTCAGGTCGAATACTCTTGATATACTCAGTTTCTACCAGGAAGAACTAGAACCCAACATATATGATATAGTGAGTGTAGTATTTTGTATTCAACCAATATCTTCACTCGTTAATTTTCCCTCTTTTAATAGTTAATACCAAAGAATGCCGCTATCCTCGATGATCCAAGAGAGATTGCAATTGGCCTACACAGACCTCATGCACATCTTGGAAAGTTTTATACACCAGAAGACCAGAGGTTTCTAATCAGTAAACTCTCAGATGCTAAAATAAGTACGTCTCCCTCAATATTACGAGTCTGAATACCGATACTAAACGTGAGGTTTGGAAGGACGTCGGGCCGAGTACAAGTTATTTCTTTGTGTCTTGTCAAAGTATGGTCTAAGTGTACCAGTGCGCCAACATTCGAGTCCAATATATAAAAGCCTATGCGACTGGTTTATTGAAGATGATAGTTTTTTGCCTTGGTTAGGCATCACAACAAGCTCGGAGTCACCTTCTCAATATCGTTCTGTTCCTATCCAACCACACAAGCGGGAAAAATCCCCAAGTTCGAGAATCATCATGGCCCTTGAGCTAGATGGAGCTATTGAGAGAACAGAAGTTCTGACCAGCTCATTGATTGCCTCAATTCGAAGTAGGAGGATGAAGGCAAAAGACCAATTTGTTACATTAGCACATCATCATCCTCAACCACAACCCTTGACAAAGGTTCAACTATTAGCCTCCTTGTGTGGCCAAATACTCAATATCAACCCATGCCTCTATGATCGCATACACCCATTTTTCAGCTGTGTGCACAAGGCTGTCTATGGCCACAATACTGTTTGGACGGAAGCCATTTTGTGGAGAATCTTGAGAGTGCTTCTGAACGGTAATACGCTTGGACAAACGTTCATAATTATTCACCAACCTCTAGACACCGTACTTGGGGCGCCATTTGAAAGACTTCTTGATGATATCATTGCGTTTACAGAGTCCACTGAGATCCATTACAAGATCTTGGTAGTGACAAACTCATCGACTACAAATCCCAGGAATTGCAACTCACTCCCAAAAAGTATCAGTTACCAGAATCCAGCCGTTCAAGCAGCGCTTGAGAAGGATTTTACCCGGGAGTTGAATATTATTTCTCAAACAAATCCACATTGTATGGGGATGGAGCATGAAGCAATTCATCTGTTACTTAAGAAGACAGCCGACCTTCATTTGAGTCAACTCTTCTTGGTCATACTAGCGCAGCACACTGTTGCACTTACTTCTCTCAAGAAAGTTCTACCGATTACTTCGAACAATGACTTGGCCCCGTTAATTGCCGACCTAATCCCCAGGGCATTTCAATCGTGGGTGCGCACCGGACTTGTCTGGATAACGCATGCCGTGAGGCCACTTGCGCGGAGTGAATTTGAAGAAGTCCTTGCGCTCTCTATGGCACTTGATGATAACATACAGTCGCCAGTCAATTCCGTAGACGAAGTGCTGAGGCTTCTTCATGGCATAGTTGAAATGGAAAGAGACGTAGTTTATGTCAACTACCCTGAGCTCTGTCTACAAGTGCTAGATTGCATGTGGAAACAGAAAGAACACATCAATCTGGAGAAACATGAGCAAAATCCAGACTACAACCCTCAAAATCAAGATCACCGTAGCCAATACCAACCTGACGCCCACCTAGGAATTGCTCAGACTTGTCTTGCTTACCTTGTCAAACATCAAAATTTCTGCAACCAAAAGGCCGACAAAGATCCAAGAATATCATTCGAACTCGAAAGCGGTGACCTTACGGACACACAACAGGGAAATTTCAGTAACTCTAGAGGTACTTATACGAAACCTTTGTTGCAATATGCCGTCGACCATTGGTTTACTCATCTGAAATTGTCCCAAAACAAGGAAAATCTAGCCGAAATCACTCCCATAGCCAGCTTCCTTGCGGATAAAAATAGAGTCAGCCTATGGATGAAGTGGCGAGTTCGTTATAGAACAGTGGATCAGCCATTTTTGGACCAGTCTACGTTTCCTGGTCTAGACGTTTTAGCCAATATGCTAGCCTTCCGAACCTCGAACGCCTTGGATATGTTACAGACAGTTGACATTGCGCTCAATTCCAGTGATATTGGAAACGTCAATGGTTCGGGACTTTGGTTCCCTGTAGTTCTGACTGCTTCACAGATGGGTGACATTGGTATCCTCCATAAATTGGACGATAAAGGATGCCTTGAAGACGATTTCACCTTAGGAGCTGTCTTTGAAACCGGTTCTGAAGAAGTACTATGTGATCTGGTGTCCAGAAAATCACACTGGATACGCCAGAATATCCACAAGGTGATTCAGGATGCTATTGCAATCAAAAACCTCGGCCTGGTGCATAAGCTCCAGACAGAGTTTGGTGCGTCGATTAGTTTTGAGAATGATCAGATACCACTAATATATGGTGTTGCAGAGGATGGAGCCACTCTACCTTCTGATTCGATATGGAAAGAACTAAAGACTCAAGTCGACGTGAAGTTCGGGGGAAGGAATGTTTTGCACACGGCCGCTTGCTCTGGCCATTATGCTTTGATACCTAGATTGTTGTCTATTCTCTCCGAACTAGAGCTTAGCATAAACTCTCAAGACTCACTAGGGCTATCTCCGTTGCATTTGGCAGCAGAGAATGGACATTTAGCTGTTATCAAGCAACTCCTCGCCGCCGGAGCCAATGTCAATCTTCCTGATAAAGGCGGCCAGACACCACTGCACATTGCCAGTGCTGGTGGTTATGCCGATGTTGTCAGAATCCTGCTTCAATCAGGAGCAGATATAAGCTTAAAAGACAAACAGTTCAGGAACCCATTACATCTAGCCTTGAAGTATGGTCATCGTGGAGTACCTACTGTATTATTCAATGAACTCCTATTATTCCCGGAGAAGCGTGAGTCAGTCGACCTTGACGGTCGAGACTCAGAAGGGTGGACTCCTCTCCTATTGGCAGTGAAAGGCAATTCTCCCGAAGCAGTCAAGAATCTCCTTTATCTCGGTGCTTCTATAAATTTGCCAAGCTTTAAACAGTCATCACCGCTGCATTATGCTGCTGAATTTGGCTTCTACGAAGTCTTGATTGAATTAATGTCAGTAGAAGATGTCGAAGTCAACGCGCGTGACGAAGACTCGAATACTCCAATTCACTTGGCTACAAACTGGGATCATATCCATGTTATTAGGAAACTCTTGGAACATGGCGCAGACTGTAGTACTACAAACTCAGAGGATCGGACGCCTCTTGCCATAGCATGCCGGGAAGGCCATATGGCAGCGGCGGCGATGCTTCTCCAGACGACCCCGCGCAAATATCTTGACAACGCATTTTATTGTGCCTCAAGTTCGAGTAGTGTTGAAACCCTTAGGCTTATGTTGAACTCTGGTGTCGACATGAATATAAACAGGAAACCCCTCGGCACTTCATTGCACATTGCATCGTACAATTCAAAGCCAAGGTTCGTAGAGCTTCTTTTAACAAGATATGCGGATTTGAAGCAGCGGGATAAGGATGGCCGGACTCCCCTCATGGACGCAGTGAGACAAAATGCTTCTGAATGTGTCAGACTTCTGGTCAACGCTGGAGCTGATTTGGAAGCAAAAGATATATATGGATGCACATCACTTTTCTATGCAGCTTCCTCCGGTTACCAAACATGTGTTCGTATCCTGCTCGACGCCAATGCTAAGTTAAATATTCCAGAGAGCATGTCAGATCAGTATCGCAAGCCAGTTGACCTTGCTCTGAGCAAATTTGAATCAGAAGTGTTCGAAATGATTGTTGAGAAAATCTCCCATCAACCGTCACCTCCCGGGACATCAGGGCTATCTCCGAGTCCTGATGTGCTCCGAAAATGCATAATAGACAACGGCTATAACAAAAATATCCAAATTCTGCTCAAAAAGGCCACTGATTGGAATCTTAACCAGGACATTGGAATGCTTGGTACTATGCTTCATTACGCCACCTTCTGGGGAAGAAAGGATCTTGTCAGGCTATTGATAGAATCTGACCGCGTCGATATAAACGTATGCAATGAGGCGCGTGGAACTCCGTTAGAGATTGCCGCAACCAAGGTAGAAAGACCAGCCTGTACAGAAATCGTGGAGTTTCTGCTAGATAAGGGAGCTAATACTACTATTGGAAGTGCATACTACGGCACACCACTGCATGCGGCTGCCTATATGCCCAATGGATATGAGAGCGGAGAGAAATACCTGGCCATTGCAAAGAAAATACTCAATCACGACCCCTCAATTATCAATAAAAAAGCTGGCTACTTTGGGACACCGCTAAATAGCGCATTGGTAGGCGGAACAACATCCATAATAGAGACATTGCTAGGATACTCTCCGGAGCTCAGCATCCAATCTGGCAGTCTTGGGACGGCTCTTCACTATGCCGCAAGACATGGCCGTATTCAGAGTATAGATTCACTACTGAATATGAAAATGAACCCAGGCATAACGGATACTGGTGGCCGGTTGCCAATACACATGGCAGCCATTGGGGGCCACACCTTCATAATCGATAAACTTACCACACTAGAAACTACATTACTTACTACAGACTTTGAAGGAAGACATTCCTTACATTTCGCTGTAACGAAGGATTCTCTTCACTTTGTTCGCGAGATTCTTGATCGATACCCAGGCGCTATCAACCATACCGACTGTGATGGTTGGACACCCCTGCACTGGGCTTGCCGCCAAAGTTCAAGGGTCATCCGATGCCTACTCGAACGTGGAGCCAACAAGCATATAAAAACGAATCGAGGCTGGCAGGCTGTTCACGTTGCCATCTACCATGATCGTGAATCAGATATCATTGATCTTGTGAAGACAGACACTTTCGAAGAAACCCAGAATGAGCTATATCTCCCTGGAAATAGTAATACGTTTGAAGAAGAAAGTCTTCCTGTTAGAAAGGAGAGGTTTGCGTCTACGAACGGGTCTTCCAGTTATTATTGCGACAGCTGCAGTTGTGTAAGTCCTCCAAATGTTCTCAAAAGAAACAGAATTCAGCGAGAGTCGAATAGGGCTAATATACTAAAAATATCAAAATTAGACAATTTATGGTCCACGGCACTGCTGTAAGTGTCACGGATTTGACCTATGTTTTAAATGCCACCGCCTTGGCAAGAAGCATCTCTTCAAGGGCCACGACTTCGAGCTATGGACTTCATCTGGAGAGGGGCCCATGGCAGTAGAATAGTTGGGAGTGTACATATGGGTTGATTCATAAAGGAATTCTAGGGTGAGACTTTAGATCTCTTCACATATAATGAGTTCTATAAGAATAAATGTTGATTTTAGGTAGGTTGTCATATCTTATATACAGTATAAGTGTAGGGCCCACAGACCACTCACTTCAACAATAACCCCTATACACTAATATCACATATATTACCACACCTCAGTTCAGTAGCTTGCCTGGAGAGGCACCCTTCTCTCCAGCGCAACAACTACTATCAATATACACCCTTACACATACCTTCCAAGCAAGATAGAGTGAAAGACAGGCTCTAAGGGCGCTCACTGCTTGCTACCTTTGACGTTCTTCCAGGTGTCATAGTTAGTGGGGGTGTCCGTGATTTCCTCCTTCTTTTCCTTGCACTGGACCTTGATCTTGAGGTTTCCGCCCTGGTCGTTGAGCAGCTTAGGTGGGATCAGCATCTCGAGCGCGCCGTTCTTCATGCCCGCGATGATGGACAAGCGCAGAGTCTTCTCCGGGTCCCAGCTGGCGTCGAGCCCCTTGATATAGGCGTTGATTACGTCGTCATTCCCGAACCATAGTTTCGTGGTGCCACTCTTCTGAGGAATCCAAGCTTTGTGGACGGCGTCCAAGGCGGCAGAATCGGCTGTGATGATGCAGTACCTGGAGGAGGAGTCAGATGTCTGTTCTACGTAGTTTAGAGAAGATGCGTACCAAGACTCTGGGTCCGCCATTGGCTCGTACGAGTCACGGTCAGGGGTCGTATAGACCCCTGTTCCTATCTGTTTGCCCCAGTTCTCCCAGTTCGGGTCAAAAGTAAGAGTCTTCTTTGCGTTGTAGTCCGCAGCTTGCTCCTAATAGAAACAAAGATTAGCTCAAGGCCATATACAGGTATTGGAGGCGAAGGCACCTTCGAAGCGCGTCTATAGCCAATGACTACATCTGCACGCTTGGTAAGCTCAATAGGAGAGGCGGCAGCCAGTCCAACGAGAGCAAGAATGCAGATTTCGGTGACAGTTGAGAACAGCATGTTGAATGTACGTTTGAATACTAATATGAATGTAGGCTTTGATGTTTAGCTGATATACAGTTGGCGTTATTCCTTGAGTTTCTGGAGACATGTTTAAGGGTATTCTATCCCTTCTTATAATCCCATGCTACCCAGCTGATGAAAAGAAGGACTAGCTCATTTTCATGATCTCATCGCGTATTAGAGCCTACGAGTTACTATAATAGCTATATTTCCCAAGTTGTTCATATGTCAGCAATAGGTATTTCAATAGCTTTTTGCATGCTGACAAGATCGACGACGACCTTACCAACGACAACCCAGCCGACGCCTAGAAGAAGGTTCAGCTTCGCTGAAGTACGATTTTCATCATCTAGGATCGAAACTATTATCGATAAATGACCCTTTTAGGTATCCCCATGTCTGGGCGTGGTTGAACGTGTGAACTCGACCACGATGTGTTCATTATCTGAGTGCATGTCCGGACCCATTATGTAGATCAATTCCATGTTCAAAGGACAGACCTGAGGTAATGTCGTTGAAACGTTACTGTAGGTTATATATCGATCGTAAGGCGGATGGGATGATCACTAGTATGTATCAGAGAAATAAGATATGGAGTATTACCTATCACCAACAAGACCATATGGGGGATCAGCCTCCAGACGCACACAGGGCTCGAAAGCACGAATGGAATAGCTAATGGCTTATTTCCCAGTGCTAGATGAGCTACTGTGTGGTGTGTATGGGTGATAAAAGGGGAAATGGATGCTAAGGACCAAAATGTGCGTGAAACTTAATACTAGGGTCCAAGAGTAGTCATGACGCAACATGCGGTGTATTCTCGCATATAGGAAGTTGTCATGATAATGCCTTTAGCTATACGAATGTATTGAGGATGTAGAAGGGAAGGAGAGAGTACCCTTCAAGTACCGGAGGTTCTATTGTTGTCTCAAGTACCGTACCTATAGCCTATTTCCCCAATTATCAACTCAGCTAACCAGAATTACAGTCATTGATTTGTCAACACAGAACATGCTACCTATAAAGAGTCTCATCTATATCGCTTTATTTTCTAATTAGTCTGGGTTCATCTCTGCCACTCTAACCTGCAATCACTTGCAGACGAGGTCTCTCTAGTTACATAAGCTTACGTGCGCGATGGTGATATTGAATCAATATAACAGACAATTGATGGGGAAGTAAGCGGCGAGGGGCTACAATACCTTTTTGGTCTTTGACTATTGGCTCTCACTTCTCAGTATTAGAGTCTATCGTGTATAATCGCTTATGATCGACATATAAACCGCTCGTTCAGAACTATTTAGTATGTATGATGCGTTTTAATGCATAGGCAACGAATTTCATGATCGCCTCTTCTTTAAATCCACGGACCTCCTAATGCCACAACAACTTGTGTGGCGTCGCCCTTGTGGCTGAGATTACAACAAGGGAATTCTGAAATCAACAGGTCTCAACCATAAATAACCTTCATATCTTAAACTTGAACTCAGCAGGAACTATTTCCTGTCACAGCTCACTTCTGCGTTCATTCGAAGCATTATTGCCGATGTTCAGAAACATCATGAGCAAAGACTTATTGCCTATCCTCTGTAAAGAGACCTGGCATCTCGATTCGCGGAACGAATGCGAAATCAAATTCAAGGAGGACGGAACCGGAGAGGTACGCGGGAAACAGCTTGCTTTCCCTGGCTGATAACTAACAAACTCAAAGTTAATATGTATCAACGAGCTACAAGCCTACATCGCAGCGCAGATCGAATGGAAATCGCTTAGTGCCAAACGCCCCAATGACGCTGCCTTGAGCAACGAGAGCAAACATCAAGACAGTCCAGCTGTTGTAGCTCAATTCATCCTAGATATCACCTTGACAAAGCGCCACATCACGTCTCGCGGCCCCTTTGATAACTACTACATTAACGACGAGCGGCTTACAGACGAAGCGTTCGGGACCAGACAGTACCATGTCAATCTGGAGAAGGGAAATTTCCATTCTGCGTTCGACATGAGGATGCCGAGCGTGCCCGACTGGGCCCCGGTGTTCGCGTACCGGCTGGTGTTTGACAAGTCACCGTACCCGCTGCCGTCGCTGTGGAAAGAACCGGATGACGCGCCAGATCCGGAATGGTTCCCGTTGGCGGATTGGAGGGAGTTCTGTGCCTGGAAATTAGAGAGGGACGCGGCTCAGAAAGCAGATAGTTAGAGAGTAACGATATAATACAGAAATGTTCACTCAATGACCACTCGGTCAAGTAGATATTTCCTGTTGGCGTTTCCTGTTGGCGGCAAGGATGACCTTTGCCACATCCCCAGCCTGATTCTGGGACTGCGGGGTCCTAGTACCTTTTGAAAAAGCCAAAGCGGCCCTTGGAGGGAAACTGTCTTCTGAAGACCGGTAATACCATGCGGCATGAGCTAGCAGTGGCGTGTTCTTCATGCACGACCTAGTAGAGAACAGATCGGTCGTGCAGTGCGTCGCCTCGCCCGTTAAGCACCCGCCTACACACGAGAGGAAGCGCTCGTTGAACAAGGACATGTTGATACGGACTCTGAGTGATTGGATTGATGGGCTTCTTGCTAATGGGATGATAGAAGTAAAAGATCGGATCTGTTATCTCAAGATCCACCCGGGCCTAGTTGGATCTTCTCCAATATAAAAAGGGGCCTCGCTACACGACTAAGTAGCCAGACATGCACAAATATTAGGTCCGGCAACATCCTTGCCATAGTATTCACTGACGAAAAAGAAGGCAATGGTAATCATTAAAGCATAATGTCCTTGATCTAAGTTGCGCTAGCCGATGCCACAGGCAACTTAGGCATTCCTATCCTTTAAGCCCTTCTCAACGCAGGGTTCCTTGCGACCGTCCCGAAAAGGCGGCAATTCGTCTTGCTTAAAGCCATACTTAAAGCTCACCATTAAAGGAGTTAACTTTATCTTTGCTCAATTACTAATTTAAGCGTTATTAAGGGCTTAAGTTGTGATTTCCTATTATCATGTTGATAATAAGCAAATAAAACTGTTGTTATTATAAACGTAATTGAGCTGAAAATAGGGGGAACGAAACAATTATATGCAGTTTTAGTAAATAAAAAATTATTTAAAATAGTTTATATTGTAAGTTATATTGAACATGAAAAACTTCATTTTTAAATCTTTAAACTTCTATACTTAAAAATTTTTATATCAATAAACATTATTTATATACAATGTCTACCTCGTTAAGATCTGTTACGCGAATACACTCACTACGCACGCGCGTTTATATATTGTGGGGAGAAGCTTGGATAGATAGCAAGAGTGCTATGACGTTGTTGTAAGGCCGGGATGTGGGCAACTATAAGAAGCCGAATTTCTGAAGGACTAGAACGAACATCATTGGACTCATAGTTGCTCCAGTGATAAGTGAGGAAATGGCCCGCAACAAGTGGGCAAACCATTAAGCTGTGACCGCGCACCAGGAAGTATCGCTGTTCACAGTGGAGGAGATCCTTTCTTAGAAACTATAGAGGCATTAGCTGCATAGGAAGACATCGATGGCCATAATACGACTATTGACACTAAGGTAAGCCGAATATAACATGTGTTTATGCCAAAGAAGAATTTGAACTAGATATCCGGGTACACGGCAAATGAAATTAGTTCGTGTGATAAATTCCGATGGTTCCATTCAGATATCACGATCTAGAAGACGGGCTAGGAGATTTACGAAAGTAGTCTGCTCCTCTACACTAAACCAAATGAATGGACCTCTCTAATACCATGCGGAGACCCCGTGTGGGAGGCCACCGTCTTTCATATACTTCCTGACTGCTATGTTCTGTAGTTGTAGGTTATTGATAATATGGTCTATCCAACACCTAGTCAGACTTAACCTAGGTTCCAAATCTTTAGCAACCAATCACCAACTCGAGTTGTGTGTCTAGGCAGTAATCTAGGTTAGGCTCGTTTCTCTATATGTCACCTAGTTAGGATCTCTTTTCTTTGGTTTTGATTGGAAGCGGAACTTACCATCGTACTAACTAATAGCTTTACGATTATTCCCGTAGTTGGGACCTCTATTATTCCCCTAAGAGTATCTTAGAGGGCGATCTTGGATGAATAAAGAAATAGTTGCGAATAGTTTATAACTTGAGTCTGCAATCTCTTGTAGAGCTATGTATCAATATAGTGTAAGAGATCACCTGACATGGCTATGCTACTATTGACAATATACTATATGAAATTCTCGACTAAGCCCTAGGAAGAACTACTTAAGATGTTAATCGCACTAGGAACCAAAGAGGTTCTACACGCAAAGGACGTCGGGCCGTCTCTCTGTGTACCCCCTCTTGCACAGCACCTAGATCACAGTTAGAGAATCAATATGATAATCAACTTACACGATACCTAATAGGTACTTGTCAATTATTACATAATCAATAGTAAGAGGGATACTATTAGCTTCTCAAATAGTCAGGTCTCTTAACTGTACCATATCTAAGTCATCCTCACGTAAGCAGAGGGAGAAGGCGGTGCTCTCGGCCTTCTTGTGTAGGGTATCTTCTTCCCCTTATACCCGCGCCTGTACCTCAGTGTCACCATCGGAGCCAGTGGAATGAAGGGAGTGAGCGAACCAAGGTCAGCAGTCAGCTCTTGGACCTTCATCGGGATACGAGCCGCCGACTTACCGAACCTACTTCAAGCGTGGAACCATCTGCACCACGGACGATTTCCAACACTGGTATCAAGACAATAAACACCTACCACCTGTACACTATGATAATAAAGCTAGGATGTTGGGAAAATGGCGAGAGCATGGTGCTACAGATAGAAATCTAGGTAGGTAGAGGACATCAAACCACCTCCAGATTAAGTGCACACCAAGATTTAAGGCACAGGCCGGTACCGTAAACGGCACATAGTGGGCCGTGTGGCCGCCCATGATAGAGGGATCACTGCATATCGTCATATGGGATTCGACGGAAGGCTCAAGCGGGGAATATCGGGGACCCAGAGATGACTTGGGCCTGGGCCTGACGAAGATTGAGTGGTCGATCCATCGACGTAGCATGATCGCTTGACCCCTAACCACAATGCCTACGGCTCCGCGAGAAGAGGGGGGAAAGAGAAACCAAATTCGCGAGATTTCCGGCGTGTGTGCATCCTCCTCGGGCTGGCATACCCGGAACACGTCAACTGCTCATGGTTGGCGGCTTCTCGTGGGCCGGAGAAGTGAGTGAATCTGAGGGTTCTTCATTGCCCTTTGAACGGCTTAGGTTCATCGAGAGTAATAATGTTAATAACGACAACTGTCAACTACTAAACTACCTATAGAACGGTAGCCTAGGTTAAAGAACTTTGGTTCCGCACAATATGTAGTGAAACTTGTGTTTCGGATATATCGAAGTGTAAATACACGAGTGCACCGTCCTTCGGTATAGTCTCATCTACGTTGACTGTGGTTCATATGGATTATTCATCGGGATAGAGTCACCGCGATTTTCCTCGGTGACTTCATATACATCCTTTCTATCTTATCCCTCCACATTTGGAAGTCTGACATGAGTCGGTCTCCCTGGGAAGGGAGGATAACCATAACGAGTTCCAAAACAACTTCTGGGATTTTGGAAAATCTTGTAGGATCGTTTCAAAGAGCAAATTTTATATATATCATCTTACTTATAATCTAAGTCTGTATTTTGTCCTATTTTTACCCGTACTTTCAAGCCGTCGAATCTCTCTGATTCCCTCTAGTAATCACTCACATAGATTTTCCGTGCAAAAGACAAAGTGTCATGTATGTCCCCAGAGGCATCGCTGTATGTTAGAGTCCTTGTCCCTTTAAACTATCAACCTTAAACACTTCGGGTAGTTTAATTCTGTAGATCTTGTATAGAGTCTCGTATGTGGGACCTTCCATCTGGAGAGACGTTTATGCTATGACGGAATTGAAAGGGGTATCTTGCAACGATCGTCTAAACAGGCTGACAGGTAAGTATAGTGTAAGACTATAGCACAAATCTTCAAAAGCTATATAATTGCCTATAAAGCATTTGGTATAGGCATCGGCATCACGGTATTTGTTGCCCCGGGATCGGGGTTGCAACTCCAATGAAGGGTGCCGTCGCGGCTAACCCGGAACCCCCGGTATCCCGCTTTAGTAGGAAACCCGCCGCGCTGACCTCAGTTTCCAAGAGGATAGATCCCTTAGGTTAGACGCCACTTCATTTTAGTATTGTGAGATCAATCCTTTGACTATGGAAGATGTGACATCATGTGTGCTATTCCCTAGGACTGCCAAGCTGCCCTTCCTCTCCTTCCGGACATACCTAAATTATTTCCAGACCGAGTCACGAAAGTTAATGCCGATGTACGAGATAAGGGGAAATAAGGTTGTTTGTTACCCGCGAGAAAAAGGACAAGGCAGGGCCCAATGAGGTAATCGTGGCTTTCCGCTAGATAACAGGAGCAGGCGTATATGTAGGCTGGTAGGTCGGATCTGCTGCTAGCTAAGCAGCCAAGGACCACAGCTCACTCTTGGCTCTTTCTTGGCCTTGGCTGAGATCCTGTCAGAGGCCCGCTTACTAACACAGATTATAGTCGGGAGATGATCACGACCATAACCAGAAGTTCAGGAGTTCACGTATATATAAAAGTTGTAGGTTAGTGTAAGTTATACAAACCATATATAGCCACATAGCCAGCCGCAAAGCCACTTACACTGGACTACATACATATTGCAGCCAAGCTATAGAACAAAAAAGTACCGCCGACCTACTAGGTATGGGTAGCCAGAATGAGTCAGGCTCGGTAGCAAATCCGTAATTTTTTAAATTATTTGATAATATGATTTTGGGTCTTACTCTCCGAACACGATGAATAACAATACATATTGTTGGTTTCTTTAGGTATCCGTGCAAACGGTTCTTCCCTTTCGGTACACACGGCTTGGCGTAGGTTGTAGGGCATGCAGCTGTGATTTGATACTCAGGTAGTAGGTAGTGTACCTACACTACCTGTTTAGATTATCTGGATGGATGGATGGATTGACCTCACCCTCTCCATCTTATTTCATGTATATGTATTGCCAACAAAGACAAGACGCCGCCTTTGGGTTGTCTAAGGATCGTATTATGTACCCGAGCGATCACTCAGCATAGCGATTTGACCTGTAAGCTGGCCTTTGCTTGCTGATGTGCAGACCAACAGCCATGGCATAGCATTGGCAATCCTCCCCTCCTCCTCCTCTTTGGCCCCGACTGCCGACTTACGACTTGGCAAAAGGGCGGCGTTCGTCTCAACACGGATTACATACATCTATCTATCTACATACTACACTGCACTACACTATACTACACATGCGGACATCATTGCCCTGGGCCGCAGTACAGATGAGATGTGTCTTTAGTGCAGCGTGATATACACCACTTAGGTTAGAGTAGAACCAAATTTAGACTCGGTGTGGATAGGAGGCAAGACCAGGTTTAAGCGCACGAAGAAAAAATAAAAAAATTCAGCCTGACAGGAAAAGTAATGCAAAAAAAAAAGAGAGAGAGAAAAGCATAGCACAGAGCACACGTCAAGTTTGAAACAATGTATGGACCAAAACATTTTTAGCTCGAAGTGGTAAGCATTGCCGTTGTTGAGGGAGTAGAACCAGAAGAATGCATATTTTTAAAAAAAGGAAAAAAAATGGTAGCAACCTTCGGCACTATTGAAAATGCTACTATATTCTGAACATAGTCCCGGGAGTTGGGTCACCCACATCGGCATTGAACAACAGATGAGGCTCCATCCCATCGCGACCGACTGATGCGAGCCTAGCCCAGCCCAGTCCACAGTCCACGGGAAGAAGATGAAAGGAACAAGGGGGGAGGGGACGGACCAAAATGTATGTGGTGTACTACTCCAAAGCGGGATGGATGGGTAATGGGTATGGGACGGGTCGCAGGTGACTTGATCTAGATGCTGTCCGACTTACACCTATAGTATACTTGCCCTATTGGAACCGGGCGTGTGGGCGTGACACCTCTTACCTCACTTACATACAACAATGAATTAACACCCCCCTCTCTTTCTTCCCTTTGGATGTTTTGAAGCCTCGGGCGTGATCCCCTCTTATGGGTTGAAGGGGGGTTTTCCAACCTACCCCCGTCACGCATCAGATTCGATGGAACAGATGAAACGAGAGGGAGAAGGGTTAGAGGATTTCTATTTTTGCTTTATCCCCCTTCCCCAGAAGAGGGAACCCATTGAAGCTTTTCTTTCCTTTCTTTCTTATTTTTATGCTTCTTTCTTGCTTACTTGGAGAGGAGGGGGGGCGTGTGTGCACGCGTCGGTTTGTGGGCGTTGAACGGATGGAGATCGAGAAAAAGGTAAGGTCGATACGGGATGACTGTCGTTTGGAGTTGAACATGCGACTTGTAGTAGAGTGTAGATCTCTCAAGCCTCCTTTTCCCCTTTCTGACTAGTTAAGTGTGGTTGTGTAAGAAGAGAAGAAGCTTTTTTCTTTCTTTCTTTCTTTCTAAGCCGTTCTAGTGAATCTTTTCTCTCCTTACTAAAATAATAGAAGAAAAAAACCCCCACAGTCATCTGTCGGTGGTTTGATATGATTTCTCTAGGTTAGTACAATTCTTCTCTCGAATCGGGCGTACTACTTAAGTAGACTCTCTTTTCGCCTCGTGGGTACGAGAACGAGATGATTAACTAAATCCGTATAAGCATTATCTGGATATGGGACCTCACTTTGCTTGCTGCGCCTGGCATTTAGTACTACACTACAACAGCTGCACTACTATGTTTATGTGCTAAACCACCGTCCTATGTGGGGGGAGGGGGCGCTATAAGCCTTCTTTGCCCACCTGCTCATCTGTATTGTAGGGTATTGTATGCAACCTACTTTCCCTTATTTGCACATCAATACCCCTGTCCAGCTGAGGGACAGGAGACGTGTAGGACTGAGCCACAGAAAAAGTTGGGAGCGCTAGGCCTGTTGCGGAAGTACTAGCCAGCGATTAATTCCGCTGTACCTACAGGAGATTATATCGCCCGATAGCCTTAGACGGGCACTTAGACCCGTCAAGTGGATTACGTCGATTCAGGTACGGCAACGGGGCATTTCTCCTAATAGCGGTTGTTCGCCCTGCGAAGTCACATGATTTCCCTTATAGGACTCGAGTTCCTTGATTCTGTGCCTCGTTTTTTGCCTTCTCTTTTCATTTCTCATTTTATGCGCTGCCTCGACGTGTTTTACATTTACTAGAGTTGATGTAAGTATTTCGTACACCAGGTCAGTATAGATAATATTAGCAACAACATGTAACAACTGGCATTCATGTTATTTTTAACACGAATACCTAAAAGTCCAACTTGATACTTTCAATCAACTTGGTTCTAGTATTCTTTTATTGACGCTACATATAGACTCTATTGAGCCATCTATCGATATTCTGTATGTATAGAGTGCAGTGCAGCGGAGCATAATGATGGATTATTAGATGTGAATTAACATTAAAAATGCTAATTGTTATATCATTATCATTTGGTATTAGATTAAATAGATTAAAGAAAAGATGAAGGAGAAAGAAAAAAATAAGAATCGATTTTGGGACTAGTGCAGGCCGAATAAGACTGAACTCAATTTGGCGATCTACAAACGACACGCTAAATCGAGACCCAATCGAGAGGCTTCTGGCTCTGGTGAAACAGAGACTACTCCCCATTGGGGCTAGTACAAGGAATCACATATCTAGGTAAAGTATAAGGTCTTCCTGGTTGGGTGTGCTCCGGTCTGTTCTCGATCTCGAAGCATCATCCGGCGGTGGCTATGCCTCGCACTTACACTCTCACTGGATGGATTGGGGATTACATTGGGCGGCCAATGAACATAGGCCGAGGACGGAAGACAAGAAGACGGACATAACACAGGGCGTCTCGCTGGTACTGGCGCGCTGGCTTTGGTGTTAGTCCCGGTCGGGAGAGGATGTTCCACAAAAAATGCACATAATTACTTATTGACGGATGTTGTTCTCGTTCTCGTTCTTGTTCATATTCATGTTCATGTTCATGGACAAATGGGGTATCTACGGGTTGTGAGTGACAGGGTAATTATGGATTTGAAGGGTATCTACGGGTTGTGAGTGACAGGGTAATTATGGATTTGAAGGGTTATCACATCATGTATGAAGTACCGAGGATATGCCTTTTTTGTTCGTGTTTCGGTGGCAGCGATCAACTTATTCCAAAAAAGAGTGAATAGGATCTTTTCTCTCGGTTTTATTTTATGAATGGGGCATAAACAGAGTTATCCTAATCTTCCTCCCCCGTATCAACATTCTCTTTACGGAGCTTGTGCCATTATTGGGGACCGAAGCATAAACTCCTATCTATCCATACCTTGACCATGTTACCTGGTACATGTAAGTTATTAACATACACTAACCTATATGGTGTACATATAGTGTAAGGCAGGCCCTATACTAAGTACATAGCCATAGCCCATAGCTAATCCGTAGACTATGCTGGCTATACATTCCTTAGTACACGGCACTAGGTAGTAGAGACTGCCCCATTTGTATTCCGACGGTGGGCTGTAGGTGCCGACTTGCCGGGTCTACAAGTATTCTGGACATTCTTGAGCCTCGGGAACTTTTCTAATCCTTTCTTTTTTAAAAACCTTTTTTTCGTTCCCCTTTTCTTACACTAAGACGAATTCTGAATCCATCATTCCACCGATTCCACAATACAATCCACCCCCCATTTCCCATGTTCATGGAGTTTAGTTTAGTTTATTAGTGTTATAGGTGTATTATTCCTGTCTACTACAGACAGATGTATTGGATCATAAGGATTCTTCAAGATCTGGTATGCGTCGTCAGCTATTCTGTAATGCAGTAAGGTATTATTTGTGCATGCACTTTTTTTGCTTTGCAGTGCAGTCGAGTCGTGCATTAAGCAGCCCGGCGTATCGAATTGGTGGGAATTAGTGAAAGAGGAATGGAAATGGACGAATGGCCGAATAGGCCAAATTTGAACAACCCCTTAAACCAGGTTTAGTTGTGCAAAGTCCCTGCTAAAGGTATTTCCTTCTGCAGCGTGAAACCAGAGGTCTAAGGGCTGCTGTGATTCGTCCGGACCAGGCTCGCTCTCGGTTTTACGCCGTTTAAGGGAGCCGTTGGCCGAGAAGGTGGGAACGACCTTTTGCTATGGCTTACGCGTCCCTCCCCTCTTTGATCGAACCCCCCTACCCCTGTATGCCCATCCCGGCACAGGCCAAGTTGCTGTACCAAGCCACACAGCGCTGTCTGCTGGTACCGCCCACCTCCAGCGCCGTTGCTGGCCCAGGCATCCATAACGTCCCAAATCCCCAGGCTGGGATCCGCACCTCTTTCTTTCTTTTCCCCCCTACAACTTTTACCTACACAAGACCCCTTCACTTTCACCTAAACAACAACAACATCACCAGAAAACCCAAAATACTTTTTTTACACCCCCATTCCCAATTCCCCCATTCACACCCCCCTCAAGGAAAATCGTCGATCGTTATTAGTACCCGGTACACCCTCAGTCGTTTTCACCCACGCCTCTCCATCTTTTTCATCTACAACAATAACAACCATACATCAACATCAACACCAACACTATCACCATCACCACCTATAACTAACATAACATAACACATAACTATCGTGTCGTGTCCCTCTCGCATACTAGGCAGAGTACACGAATAGAAAGGAGTCGATCGCTTGATTTAGACCCGACCCGAATATAATCGAGTCGATATCGAAATCGAATAGTATACACACCAGCACATCACTAAGAACCATGTCGGCTTCAAGCCAATCGTCAACGAGTCCGGCGGGTATGGCCGACCCTTTGGATCTGCTGGATTTCACAGAGTATGATGGATTAGGCTACCAGTCGCCCTCGCTGTCGCCCGCTGCTACGAACAAGCCTCAGTTTGCCAGGCCTACGACCACGATGAGCACCACGCCCTCGATGATGCCTGCGAGCCAGCCCATGTCGGGCCCTAGCCACCAGTACGACCAGTACAAGCAGCAGACGCCCTTCGTACCGGGTGCCCTTGCTAGCACTATGGCAGTTAACGAGACCAACAACCAGATCGGCTACAACCTCGAATACGTGCCTTCGGACATGAACTCGGATGATATGTTCAACTTCAATGCCACGCCCTCGCAGAACTCGATGGACTCGGACATGAAGGTGGATTTCGAGTCTCCCGAGGCTTCTTTCTACTACAATGGCCCTTCCACCATTAATCCTAACGCGATTGATGGCCGTGACCAGATGCGATCGCCCACCGTCCCCAGCCAGACGAGCAGTGTCGGTCGCATGTACCCGGGTATGCATCAGCAGGCTGCTCTGGCCAAGGCTCAGGCCCAGCAGAGGCAACAGCAGCAGATCATCCAGCAGCAGCAGCAGCGGAGACAGAGCCAGCAGGGCAAGCAGCAGCGGCCAAAGGCTCCCCTGCCTTCGGACCCCATCGTCGAGCAGAAGATCACCCAGCTTCTCAACTCCATGAGATCGAAGGCTAGCAACGCCGAGCCAATGGAGTCCTCGCCCCTGATGCAGATTCCCCGACCGAAGAAGGACGAGGACGAGATGGACGAGGATGAGAGACTACTCGCTAGCGAAGAAGGCAAGAAACTCAGCAGCAAGGAGCGACGCCAGCTACGGAACAAGGTGTCTGCTCGGGCTTTCCGCTCGCGGAGAAAGGGTAAGGATGGGACATCGATAATCATGCATTTTGAACGTCTGCTAACATCTTGATAGAATACATCACCCAGCTTGAGACGGAAATTGCCAACAAGGTCACCGAGAACGGCGATCTACGCGCTCAGAACCGTGCTCTTGCCGAGGAGAACCGCCGACTATCCGACCTTACGCGCATGCTGCTATCGTCGCCGTCTTTCTCCAACTTCCTGGACCACCTCAGTGCCAACCCCGCCGCTGTCCCTCAGTCGCAACCCCAGGTTGAGCAGAGACAGCCCGAGGCTCGCCAAATGCCCAAGGACGTCAACCCGTATAATGCTCAGCAACAGATCAGCATGGTCATGGTCCCCGAGCAGTCGATGGATTTCTCTATGCTGAACCTGAACTCGGATGCCTACGGTTACCAACCCCAGGTCTTCGCCGTTCTCGAGACCCCTGAAATTCCCGAGATCGACACCGAGGCCTTGGCTGGCAAGTCGTCCAGCTTCGTGGGATTGCTCCCGCCTCTAGAAGATGAGAAGTCTGAGGTTCCTGTTCTCGAGATCCCTGTGCACCCATCCATGGAGAAGGCTCAGGCCCCGGAGATGGCTTCCGAGGAGCCCGTTGTCGAGAGGCCAGCTGCCAACCTTGACGGGGACATCTTCGATGACGACACCCCGGCCTCGTCTCCCAAGCCTCTCGAACTGATCACTGACGATCTCTCCACCATGGAGATCTTCGGCGGTATTGAACCCGAGAAGGCCCTCGAACGATACGAACTCGTTGATGCTTCGGAAGAGGAGGCGATTGCCGATGCTGCCTTCAGGCGGGTAGAGCGTCTTTCGTCGTGCATAGAAGCGGCACTTGCCAGACTAGACCTGCTATGGGGCGAGTCATAATGGTTCAACACCTGTCTTTCCTTTATAACCCTATGTTTATTTGACCTTGTTTCGTATATCAAAGCACCCGGACCTATATTTTTACCTGGGTCGTTTGGCGTTGGGGAGGGAGAAGGCTGCATCACCATCACTACCAAAAGGGACGATTTTCTTTTCTATTTTACACTCTTATCTTGACATTATCAAAAGGGATGATTTTCTTTAGTATATTTTTCTGGTATATAGTGTGCCGCAGTCACATGCATCGAGAAATGTCTCGAACCTGGGATGAAGGCAATTACGAAGGCGCATTGGAAAAGAGGGCGCTCCTTTTATGAGGAAGGACATAGGAATATCCGGTATTATCAAACACAGCTTGTAACTCAACCATCAACCACACGATGGTTGTAATAGATAGATGGCTATACGCCACAAAAAAAATCGATAAAAAAATTGAATCAGTAAAAAATTAATCATCAGTGTGCTCCTTTCTATACCAGCGTGACAGGATCATAAGAGTTGACTTGGCAAGACGGAGTAGGAATCTTGGCTACCCTACGACTGGTTTTATCTACGAGCTGTGGGATCATGGTGTTGTGTACGGCGGGAAACGCCGCAGCCAATCGGGGTTTTGTACCAAAAATCTTGATGATGGTTATTTGCATACACATACAAGGCATCGATTCAAAAACTTGGGTCTTGTTTTTGTATGGTTAAACCTGAGCTTGTTTGGGTTGGGCTATCGTATCATATCGTATTATTCACTTACTCACCCACTCACGTATCTCCGGAGGGCATAATATCCGAACCCCCCCTTCCTCGGGGTATAGAACGTACTTAACGCATGGCACCCATGCCATAATGCCATAGGATATCTTGGTAGGAAGGATGTGGCTGGCTGCGTAGATATAAGTAGCTTATGTACGATACCTATGGAGAGTAAGGGTCACATTGCTTTAGCATGTGTTTCTTGTCTCTTATTACCAACTCTCTCTCTCTCTCCCTTGATCTCTTCCTATGTCTCTGTGTAAGTGTGTAAGGCATGTATGTATGTATGTCTTATCACGGCGTTGCAACCGGCCATGACACCTTTCCCTGACCACCACTACCATGGGACTGACCACCCAATGAGGCTGGCATGTGCTGCTCACATAATGCGGTTCAATCGGCACGCATAGCACTGCAAACCCCGATCTCTCTCGTCCTTGGTGGCTTTGTTATGTCCATCGTCTTAGAAATCGTACTACAGGGCTACATGTATGTACATACACTTACGCACTTACACATTTACACACCTGCCTACTAGGTTACTAGCAGCGGCGGTGATTAGGTGTGGCTGGGGTTATAGCGTGAGAACTTAAGTATGTATCTTGGATATGTGGTATGTAAGTCAACAGGTATAGGTTGTACGTTTACGTACTCAGAACGCTAATTCATTCTAATGGATACCCGTTTCATTCCCCGAAGGAATCCCACGGCTTTGTTTATTTTTACTCGTTTGTCTGCCGGTAGGTAGCTAAGCAGCTTAGGCACACACTAGTTTTTCACCTTCTACCTGATTAGTTTAAGCTGACCGGGATTATGTGTTCATCGGAAAGGAGTCGAGACAACGGCTAAAGCCGCCCTTACACGTGTATGTTTGCATAGAGGTATTTATATCGACATATGGAATTATATAATCGGTTTTGAATCTCGAACACGCACGATGCAGGATCTGAGCGCTAGCTGAGGTGGGAAACAAACAGAGACAATCAATCTGTAGGGCTAAGATTATTTGATAGACATATATGGTCATGGCTTTTTTTTTTCTTTGGAACCCGATCTAATTTTGTTCTGCGGCCTTACGAATTTACGGGGACAGATAGGCCAAGAGATGGGATAGATCGACGAGTCAGTGACTTAAAGCTCTAAATAAGCTAACCTAGTTTAATCAGTTGTTGTTAACGGCCGAGTAGAGGTTTTATTGCCATGAGGGTGTAAGACAATTCTAAAACCCAACGGGGATTCTTTTTTTTGTTCTTTTCGTTTCTCTTGCCCTTTTATAACTAAACATGTCTCAATCACTACATGATCTAAATACACTACTTTATGTTACATCTAAATGAGCCAAGGTCATGCTGCTGATAGGAAAGTAAGTAAAAAAAATAATAATGAGTCTAGTAAGGTTGTCAGTGTTATTTCTACAACCGAATTCAGCTCGGCACCTCGCTCTCTTTAAATCCGGGAATCAAAAAGGACCCCGTTGGACGAATCCCTTGCCTTTAGGGCTCCTCTTTGCTGACTGGCGTAGTTGCACAAGGCGCAATAATTTCTTTTATGTTGTTCAATGTTTCTATCGGGTTGGGCCAAGAGGATGAGGATTGATTACTCGAATTCTCATTCGTAAATGTCCCGGTGTTGAAATATCTCGCGAATAAGATGCGATGATTCATCCCGGGTACTATCCATTTGGGCTTCCCCACCTCTTCAACCCCCCCTATACAGCCTACTTAAGTCAGGTAGTAGTGTGGCGATCCGCCGGATCCGGCAAAAGTATCCCGAGAATGGGAAACCGAAACTAGTAGGAGTCGTATGAAGTAAGTATGATTGAGAAGGAGTTGTTGATATCAACACTTTGGATTTGGTAGATTTGACATAACATAAGAAACTAATAAGAAACAAAAACAAGATATCAAGGGAGGAAAAACGGATTTAAACTCAGCTTATCGGACTTATTCATCGTATAAGAGACTCGAGTAACAAGGGGACCCATATGGAACCAAAAATCGACCACAAAATAACCAAAAAAAGAAAAGAAGAGAAAGCAGAAACTAAACGTACATTGGGTAACTCGGTGTAAATATGGGGACAACGCTGGTCTGAAAGTCTGGCTCGCTCTTTCGTTAGGTCCGAGCCTTTGATGACGGCATGACCAGACACATACACACCCATACACATTACATTACCCATACCCATACCCATACCTACCTACATATACACTTACACCAAATGGAGATGAGAGGGGTGGAGGGACAGACGAAGCAGAAAAGAGAAATAAAGAAAGGAAAGGAAGAAAAAAGGGTGTGCCGTCGGTATTGTGTACCTGAATTCTGAATATCTTCCATCTCTCACCCCCTCCCCTTATTTCCCCCTTGCCCTTACCTTAACCTACCTTACCCTGGACTATCTGTCAATTGTCCGTCTTCCTTGAACCCTTTATAATGCAACATTGCCATTTTTAAGGTTGCCAACCCTTTTTGCTATTATACCTCAAAATAAACAGGGGGACGTCTCTATAATTATTATTTGCCTGGTTTTTTTTTTGTTTCTTTTTTTCCTTTTTTCTATCCCGCTTGGTGCCGCCGCTACTACTCGCTGCCACATCGTGAGTTTCGGGTCTGTCTGTCTGAGCGTTTGCAAATATGCCCAGACCGATGCCTCCCCCGATGCCTCCCCAGCCGAGGGGTGGTTTTCACCATCCTCCCCCGCCGCCGTCGCCCCCTTCCCCGATGTCGCCGCGCGAGAACCAGCGCCTGCCCGGCGCCTCGAACGTGACCATCGTCGCGCGCCACGACGACGCGGAGAGCATACTGCCGGATCCCATGCCCCGCGCCCAGAACCGCGCCGGCTCCAACGACACCCTGGATAATGCGCAGATTTTCGGCTTCGACCGCGCTCGCGATTTTGGCCACTTCGTCGTCGCTGAGAAGCCCCATGAGTCGGTTAGCTTCTTGCATCCGAGCTTGAATAAGGCCCGGTTCGATATTGTGAAGCAATGGGCTCGTATCCGTAAGATGCCTTTGTCTCTTTCTCTCTCTCTCTCTCTCTCTGCGCGATTTGAATTCAAGATTGCGCGTGTAGTATGCATGTGTGTGTATGTGTGTGCTAATACTGTTGTCTTGTTTCTGTGGGGGACAGTCGTCACTATCATGACTTTTATCATCATGGTGCTTTCCATGTACTGGGCGGTGCTGTTCGGGGTCGAGGATAACATGCGGGTCTTGAGGGTGCACGTGGTGGACTTCGACGGGCTCGTGGCGCCATACAACAACGTGACGCCGATCGTCGGGCCGCTAATCACGAACATCACCAAGGAGATGGCCGAGGGGTCGGGGCGGTCGCTCGGGTACGTATCGCTGCACCCGTCCGACTTCGACTACGACACCATGGCCGTGCGCCGGGGCGTCTACTACTGGGACTCGTGGGCGGCCATCATCGTCAACGCCAACGCCACCGCCCTGCTGCAGGAGGCCGCCGCCACCGGCAACGCCTCCTACGACCCCACCGGCGCCGTCCAGTACATCATCCAGACCGCCCGCCAGGAGACCACCACCGGCAACTACATCAACCCCCAGCTGCAGCTGCTGTCGCGCCAGTTCGCCGCCCGCTTCGGCCCCCTCTGGGCCCAGACCCTCATGTCCAACGACTCGTACGACCCCGACACCCTGGCCCAGTCCCCGAACGCCGTGAACCCGGGCATCGTGCCCACCACCGTCGACCTGCGCCCCTTCGCGCCCGCGACCGCGACCCCCGCCGTCAGTATCGGTCTCATCTACCTCATCATCGTCGCCTTCTTCTCGTTTCCGTTCTTCCTGCCTATTCACATGGTAAGCTATAACTAAACCCCCCTAGCAGCAGCAGCAGCAGCAGTAGGAGTTGGGAATAATGGTGTGATGTATGAATAAGGAATATGCTGATTCTCGTGGTCGTAGCAATACATCGCCGACCCGCGGCACCCGCGGCTGCACTTCTGGCAGTTCGTGCTGTGGCGGTACGGCACCACGGTGCTGGCCTACTTCTTCGTGTCGCTGATCTACTCGCTGGTGCCGGTCGCGTTCCAGATCCCGGTGTCGAACCCGCCGGGCACGGCGACCGAGCCGGCGATGAACGCGTCCGCGTACGGGCGGGGGTCGTTCGTGGTGTACTGGATGGTGAACTGGATCGGGATGAACGCGCTGGGGTTCGCGTGCGAGAACATGGCGATGCTGCTGGGGCAGCCGTGGACGGCGTTCTGGCTCATCTTCTGGGTCATCACCAACGTGTCGACGGCGTTCTACTCGCTCGACCTGGCGCCGCACTTCTTCCGCTGGGGCTACGCCTGGCCCCTCCACCACATCGTCCAGGCCTCCCGCCAGATCCTCTTCGACCTCCGCTCCGACATCGGCTTCCACTTCGGCATCCTCTTCGCCTGGATCGCCGTCAACACCCTGCTCTTCCCCTTCTGCTGCTACAGCATGCGCTGGCGGGCCGAGCGCGCCCAGCGCGCCGCCGAGGCCGGCAAGGACCGCTACACCGTCAAGACGCTCACCGGCGACGTCGATGTCCCTAAGAAGGAGGGCATGCTGCCGCCGATACGGAAGAGAGGGTTTATGCGCGGCGTATGATATCGCGCGTGTGTGATAGAATCGCGGTTGACATTTCTTGCTTTTTAACGAATTCCCTTCTTTTGTTTTGTCACATATTGTATCATGTCTTCGTCATTTATAACCGATTCCCATTCGTTTTTATGTACTGTTTCTTTTTGATCATGTCCGGTGCGTCATGTTTGGGAAAGGATTATTGTTGCATTTTTTTTCTTCCCGTCTTTCTCGGGCTTATACATATACCACATCCCATAAAACCCCACGTTACCTTACCTACGCATAACGGCATATTTTCTTTTTTTATCAAATTTTCTACATACCCCCTCGGATATCCAAAGGGACACGTAAATATGGGACGTGTATTGGCTCTGAAAGCGAAAGCATGGGTTTCGATTTAATTTTTTTGAATAGTGAGGGTAGGAGGTTCGAAAGGAGGGCAAATAAAAAAAAGGAGACTAAGATTGGGAAGGGAAACGGAGGAGAGAACATTTAGAGATCTAGAGAGAAATACCCCCTCCCCTATTTTACTATTATTGCCGGGAATGGCGTTTGTTTTAGGAGAAGATCATACGTTGAAAGACGAAAAAAAGAGCGATGAAATGAAATAGAAATGTTTGAAGAGAGAGCATGTGCATAGATGTATGTGTATGTGTATGTGTATGTATGTGTATCTGTACCTGCGTGTGTGCGTGCGCGTGGCTCTAGACATGTATTAAACGAAGATTGTATTCCTCCATGAGGACGGCTAGCGACGTGTCACTACTTGGGTGCATTTACACTACGTATGCAGGGAAACAAGTATATTACTATCTAGGAACATTTTCGTTTCTTCTTTTATGGGGGGTTTTTTTTTTCTTTTTTCTTTTTCGCTTTTTTTCTATTTTTCTTTCACCTTTAATGCGTGATTAAGGAAATTAAAAAACATGTTACTGAGGGGCTTTCTGGGATGTTAGGCGTATTCTATGTGCGACTTACCGAGGCGTCGAATAGTGTAAATCCATGAGCGCCATGGCGGCCGACAGGACCTCCGGATCGTGGATCTCGTTGGCGCGGTGGTCCGGTGTTCCACCGCTAAGGCTGTTGTTACTCTGGTTAGCATCACTATTATTATGACTTACCATGGGGTGGTCCGCTTCCGCTTCTGTTGGGCTGCCAGCGGAGACGACAATACAATCCTCTATTTCTTCGTCTTCCTCTTCTTCTTCCTTGGCAGTTTCTTTGGTATCCTGATTCTTGGACTGTTGCCGCTGCTTCTGCTTCCGCTGCGCTTGCCACACGCGATTTGCCTCTAGATGTTTCGCACAACATACGCGATTCGGCACCGGAGGCGCATCACAATTTCGGCATAAGTTCTTCTCTTTACGCTGAGCCAGACGCTCTCTCCCCCGCCGGTATCTCGACACCCGACATTCCAAACAACTTCGAAAGCCCTCAGTCGCTGGTCTGTCGCAGTATCCCCCGCATATAGGAACAGGGTTTGTAAGAGCGGTCCGAGGAGGGGCAGTTGGGAGGGGGGTACGGCCGTTGGGAAGTTTTCCCATCTTGTATATTGGCTTTTGGGTTGCTATTAAGTGCAGAGGGATTTGAATCTGAATCTAAATCTGTGAATTCGTAGACTTGTTTACTGTTGCTGATATCTTTGGTTGATACTTTGCTTGGTAGGAGATGGTCATTATAGATAGGAAAGCTACCTATGTTTATATACCAGAAGCATGCAGCCCATCTAATAATTGTTCCCAAACATTCATAATAGTAGGAATCTTAGGAAATTGATGAGAACAAAGGGGTTGTGTACAGACAGGTGTTACCTTATGGCTCTAGAGTTCGATGCAAACCAATTGTTTGAAAAATTATAAGGGTATTGTTTCTCGAACAAAGATTAATTCATAACTCATCTATTCGCTCTAGTCAAGTATGTTATCAGACGCTATACGATTCAAAAGACCCTGCATCTTTGTAGTAGTTTTATTCCCGACTTGTAAATTGTAGGTGAACTACTTCCACTTACAAGTTGCGACAGTCTCTTTGGGAATCGTGCAATGGTGTTCTGCATTCTACAGCACAGACCAAAAAACCACAAGTAGTAAGAAAGCTAACCTAGGTCATCAGCTACACTAGCTTGCTATGATCATGATCTGAGGCCTCCTCTGTTCTCTGTACTCTGTGCTCTGTAGAACCCCGCTGCCCCGGTCCGTGAGTATATTCTAAAAACATCACAAGTATGCACCTAACCCCTCTTTGAATGCATACAACCCCATTTAGGATCCGTTTCCGGGGGCTATGTATCATCAAGTTGGGGGAAGCGAAGCGATTGGCTCTCGGCAAGCTGATACCGCGAGACCCTTGACAGGCGGAACCAAGCAGTGTTAACCCCATTTTGGGGTATACTGCATAGCGACGGTGGCATGGCTCAAAATAGAAAAGGGAACCACGTAAGCCTCCGAGATGGTCTAACTATCTTCATACCTACAGATCGCAGGTCAGCCTGACGAAGCATGATATGATGACGCGCACTTGGAGGCTCTCCGATGGTAAGTTTGATAGGAGGCGTGACCGGAAATCATTGGTCAATGGACACTAAACCTGCGGCAGTGAGCCAACACAAGTCGCAAGGTGATTGTTGGATGGTCTTGCATGGGAAAGTATACGACGTAAGTTGCGCGTTAGCCTTCACGATCTTCAGGTGACCGTTGTCTGACCAGCTTCACGGGTTCAAGATAACATCTTTCCTACCGAAGCACCCAGGGGGAAGAAGTCTCTTGCTTCAAAACGCAGGCCAGGATGCGTCACGAGCGTTCGACTCGGTTCACCCTCCGGAGATTTTAGAGGAGCACTTAGCCCCTGAGCATCATTTAGGGAACGTAGAGCCCGACTTCCAGTCTAATAAACCTGAAGGCGATGGCATGAACGGGAGTGTTCCGGGGGCCTCGTCCTCGCGGGAGATGTCTGCGTTGCCTTCGCTTTCATCTATGCTAAGTGTTGCGGAGATTGAATCATACGCTATGCAGTGTTTGTCGCCCAAGGCGATCTCCTACTACGTGTCGGCCTCAGATGACGAGATCACTAAAGCTGAAAATGGTCGCATTTATCGCACCATATTGCTGCGGCCACGGGTATTCGTGGACTGTACCGAGTGCTCGCTAGAGACATCTGTCTTAGGGAACAAGGTCGGCCTGCCCATCTATGTCTCTCCCGCGGCTGTGGCGCGCCTCGCGCATCCTTCTGGAGAGGCTGGGATTGCCGCCGCGTGCGCAAAGTTCAACGCACTGCAGATAATCAGTAAGAACGCATCGATGTCACCGTCAGCGATCGTGCGGGCGGGTAAGCCAGGCGCTGTCTTCGCTTGGCAGCTCTACATCCTCAAAGATATCGCTGCTACCGAAAAGACGCTGGCACAGATAAGGCAGATCCCAGAAATTAAGTTCATTGTTCTGACTCTGGATGCACCATTCCCGGGGAAACGGGAGGCCGATGAGCGCTTCAAGATGGCTGAGGTCGCCGGTGGAGCGCCGCCGCAGACCTGGGGCACCGAGTCGGCACTAACATGGCAGAAGACCCTCGATTGGCTGGTCACGCAAACTAACCTTCCCATAGTGCTGAAAGGAGTCCAGACTCACGAGGATGCACTCATAGCGACGCGTTATCCTGCTGTTAAGGGTATCATACTCTCGAACCACGGTGGGCGGGCGCTCGATACGGTGCCGCCGCCGGTCCAGGTCCTGCTTGAGATACGAAAGTTTTGTCCGGAAGTCTTCGCCAAGCTAGATATTCTAGTTGATGGAGGAATTAAAAGGGGTACGGATGTTGTGAAAGCTCTGGCCCTAGGAGCAAAGGGTGTGGGTATTGGTAGAGCTGCTCTCTACGGGCTGGCCGTGGGCGGAGAGAAAGGGGTAGCAAGAGTTCTTGAGAGTAAGTAACAGTACTAACAGAAATCACTTCGGGGAATTGATCTCTTCATGACTGACCGGATCTCTTTCTAGTTCTTGCTGACGAGACGATAACCGCTATGAAGTTGCTTGGGGTCAAGAACCCGAAAGAGCTGGGACTGCGACATGTAAGTTGTAAGCCCCTTATTATGTGTGCCCGATGATACGAACGGATTAGCAGATCAATACGAGTACCTTAAACCCGCGGTTATTCGATGAATCGATAGATAATATTCGACCTGTTTCTAGATTATAAATTCCTTTAGATCACCAATCTATATTTTGGCCCAATGTAGTTTATATATCTTTTGTCGCCATCGCACTATCCATTTGCATATTCTGTAACTTAGACTCTAAGTCACCTTACTCGATAGTACGTTGTGAATCGCCTATTCTTCTGATAGACCTGTCTACGTTTCCCTTCTTTATGTCTTAAGAGAATACTAGACCATTTACTTACACATAATAAGAAGCCCATGCTGCCCGACTAGAGACCATTCAATTGCGGATTAGCCAAAGCCAAATCCCCCCGGCGATAGGGGGAAAGGATCCCGAATTCGGAAAGGATAGGTGCTACTTCAACGGTCGTTCGTAGGAATTGAGTACGACGGATCATCCGCATTTACCCCTCACGAGGAATTGAGATGCCGAGAACCAAATTAGTTCTCCCTACAAACCAATGCTTGTATACGCGGGGTGTCAAACTTGTGCATATGGCCCTCCTTAGAAAGTTAAGATGGTAATTCAAAGTTCGTCTCTACGCAATCATATTCCTTGTTAGGGGCATAACAAGGAAGCAACTTCTTAAACCTGATCACTTGTAATCCCCTATTATCTCCTTCCTCTAAACCTGGTTGGAATCTAATATTTTCCATCAGTGTTAATCGTTGTGATCTGATGCCTCTTCTCATCGTCTTACCTGAGATCTTCACGACACTGATTTTCTAAGCACATGCAACTTCACAATGGCGCGCTTCAAGCAAATATTAAGCGACGGTTGGACATTCCGTCAGACTGATGACGATTCAGCTGATGCATGGCTTCCCGTTCCAAAAGTCCCAAGCCAAGTCCATATGGACCTACTGGCTAATCAGAAGTACGCTACCCCTATTCTGAGTCTACCATGATTACCATTTGATCATGCTTATGACTACCTCCTATATGTATGCTGATTTCCAGTTTAGGATCCCTGACCCCTTTTTGGACCTCAATGAATTAGCCGTACGATGGATCGAGGAGAAAGGATGGGTATACAAGGTCAAGTTCTCCGAACCAACAAGACTTAAGAATGAGAAAGCGGTTGCGACCGACCTGGTCTTCGAGGGCCTGGATACCTTTGCCACAGTCTTTCTCAATGGCGCCGAGATCTTGAAGTCAGATAACATGTTTTGCTCGCACCGGGTCAACATCTCCACTCGCCTGAAAAGCGAAAATGAGCTCGAGATCCATTTCGACTCCGCTATGCTTCGAGGACGCGAGTTAGTTGAGAAGCATAGCCACGAACACACGTTCTACGTTCGTCAAACTGAAGTTAGCCGAGTCCCTGTGAGAAAGGCCCAGTACAACTGGGGCTGGGATTGGGGCCCGATATTGATGACTGCAGGACCGTGGAAACCCATTTACCTCGAGCAATATGTCACGCGGATTGACGATGTCTGGCTAGAATGCGAGGTTGGAGAGGATCTGAAGAGCTGTTCCGGTCGACTCTTCGCCAAAGTTGCTGGTGATCAAGCTGATACTATCAACCTATCATTATCTCTACACGGAAATATTGTGTTCGAGAAGCTATGTAGCATTGGGTCTGAGGGGCTGGTAGAAACGGATTTTACAGTCCCAACACCAGATCTGTGGTATCCCCTAGGCTATGGGGAGCAGACCCGCTACGAACTCAAAGCTACTCTTGGCACTTACGACCAGGTCTTAAAACTGGTCGGCTTTCGACGCACTGAGCTTGTTCAAGAAGTGGACAATTTCGGAAAGTCATTCTTTTTCCGCATTAATGGTATAGATGTCTTCTCGGGCGGGTCTTGCTGGATCCCGGCCAATAGCTTTCTGTCGCAAATCCCCCCTGAACGCTACCGCAATTGGATAAAGCTCATGGCGGAAGGTCACCAGAACATGATCAGGATCTGGGGAGGTATGTTTACAGCTCATTTTACGACAAGGAAATATGCTAACGTCATTCAGGGGGTGCTTACGAAGACGATGCTCTTGTTGACGCTTGCGATGAGTTTGGGGTTATGGTATGGCATGACTTCGCTTTTGCATGCGCAAGTTATCCAACATACCGTTCATACTTAGATTCCGTCGAAGAGGAAGCAAGACAACAGGTCCGAAGATTAAGAACTCATCCTTCAGTGGTGATATGGGCTGGCAACAACGAAGACTACCAAGTCCAGGAGCGGTACAAGCTTGAGTATGATTATTCAGACAAAGACCCGCAGTCATGGCTCAAATCAACGTTCCCTGCTAGATATACGTACGAGTATCTGCTGCCGAAGATTGTTAAAGAAGAAGATCCCTTCAAGATCTATCACCCCAGTAGCCCGTGGGGAGACGGAAAGCATACAGCAGACCCAACGGTTGGAGACATTCATCAGTGGAACAGTAAGCAATGCATCTGGACCTTGTCCCTGACGGTTCGCGAGATCGGTATACTGATAGTAATTAGTATGGCATGGGGCGATGAACCGATATCAGGAAACATTTGAACTGAGCGGTCGATTTGTTAGCGAATTTGGCATGGAGGCCTACCCACATCTTGAGACTACTCGCAAGATGATAACGGATCCACAGCAACAGCATCCCGGCTCCATCATGATGGATTTCCGCAATAAGGCTATTGATCACGAGCGTCGCATGGTCACCTACGTCGCAGAGAACTTCCAGATCAAGTACGACCTTCCATCGTACACCCATCTCACCCAGATCGTCCAGGCGGAAACGATGCACTTCGCCTACCAAACATGGCGACGCGAATGGGGTAAGCCGGGGGCACGGAAATGCGGCGGTGTACTAGTATGGCAATTGAATGACTGTTGGCCGACGATGAGCTGGGCCGTCGTAGACTATTACCTCGTCAAAAAGCCTGCCTACTATGCAATTGCACGTGTCATGAAGCCACTAGCTGTTGGTATATCAAGAGCCTTCCACGATTGGACGTCAGGTCACGCCAATCCGACTTTGATTGCGAAGGACACTAAGTTCGATCTCTGGCTTGCGAGTAGCAGGGTTCAGCCCGAAGTGGTCGAAATCACGGTTCGATTTATTTCCATTCGGACTGGCCAAGATATATTGCCCGCCAAGCAGCTGCATGGCGTGACGGCAGAGCCCAACAGCACCACAGAAGTATTGAAGGAGTATGAAGTCCAGCTTGAAGGTGGGAACTTAGCAGGGCCAAATCGACCATTCGACTTGAAAAGCTACGATCCATTCGTGATCCACGCCGTCGTTGCATCAGGAGGTCAGGTGATCGCCACTGATTCATCCTGGCCCCAGCCCCTGAAGTATCTGGACTTCTCTGACCGGGGTGTCACATTTAGAGCCGCGTCAGCCAGTCAAATAGTCGTGTCTGCTGCTCGTCCTGTAAAGGGGTTTGTGTTTGAGGAAGGTGAGGCTGTGAAGTTGAGTGATAACGGTTTCGATGTAGTCCCTGGAGAGAAAAAGGTGGTAGATGTTACAGGCACTGGGCTGGATAAGTTACGGTTTACGTACATTGGGGCGCCGGAGGGTTCGATACCCGTTACCTTTTAACTTGCAAATGCAAGTATCGATTCAATAGATACACTGTAGGGGAGAAGAGGGGCTTGCCATCCATGGCATCATTAACACCCAGTTACTAAACACATTGCGTATGAGTTTGACTAGATTACTATCATACCTGCTGTTGATCACCTGTGAAATTGATTGATAGTAATGTGAGGATTGTTATTTACTATTAGAATATATTGCGCTGCTTTCATATTGTTTGTATTGACACCAGTGACTTTGTCAGTAGCAACATGCTAAAGTTTCCTCTATAGGTTGCTTGTTTGCCTAGGTACCTACTTATCACGGATTGATATCAGAATTTTTTTTTTTAAAAATTTCAAACATCCAACTCTCGTCATATGTGTTCTATTCTTGGAAGTAATAGTGACATATATATATATAAACTATACTTCTTTACCTAACAGAGTGAATAGGAAATACTTTGCTTTCCAACTTGATATAGGTTAGATATATTTTGCTATGACTCATTAGGCATAAGTGCTAGAGTTGATATATCTTTATATAAATAAATTATCCCTAGTACACCAGAAACTAAACGATAGGAGTGTAGTCGTCTAGGAACCAGGATAGGGGGATGGCTAGTGCTACTGCATATAGCCTCATCTGGATTCTGTACGAGGTGTTACCCCCCGACTCCATAAATACTCCTGAAGTCGACACCTACAATAGCACGTCATTTCATAACCATTCAACACCTTGCGATCATTCAACACTTTGCAGCCATTCAACACTTTGCAGTCATTCAATACTTTGGTTGCCTAGGTACTTACCATTCAATACTCTCTGCCCTTAGGGGTATAAATTTCCTTCCTATATCTCGATCCTAACTTCCTCACCTTCCCCTCTACAACCTCATCGGTTTCCATACAGATTCGTCTACATCAAGAAAAAATCATTATTCTTCCGAACAACTTTACTTTTTGACTACATTTCCATTCACCTTGCCATCTCTGCAAACTCTAAGAGTCCTTACCTACACAAATTACTCATCATCACTTCGTTGATATCATAGATTGCAAAGATGTACGGCATCACCATAATTTCTGTCGCCATCTTCTCTCTCGCCATCGCCGCACTACCCACAAACCTGGCAGTTCAAGGTATCTCACCCAAAGTGTTGCTGGATGCCGCGAACGTTATCGATACCGAGGCTCTCATCCCTCGCAGCGGAATCTCCAACGTTGGTACCACAGTCAACAACGGGATGAAACACAGCCCTCAACTCCAGCCGGTATATATCGCAATTGTTGTCGTCGCCTGCATTATTACCGCGGTGTCGGTCGTCGCAGCAATGTTCCGGTGTGTTATGTGTTGGTTGATAAAGAGGGAAAGCCAAGTTGAGCCACAGAGCTCTGAGGAGACGATAGGCGAAGAAATCGCTATCAACCCTCTCATCTCTGTCCCCCAGGCTGCCGTAACAAAAGGAGAAAACCCCGTCGAGGATTTCCAGTCTGAGACGCGGCCGGTTTCTGCGGGGAGCCAGGTGAACCGCCAGGTTAGTAGAAGTGTTTATCTGATAGCATTTGAATGCTAGGGCTGACATCAACGCAGGGATCCCGGTTGTCCTAAACGACAACAACAAATTGTACACCGAGAGACATTTGTCTCTAGTTCCGTAAGCACTTTTCCGCTTAATTACTACAATGATCGGTTTACTAATATGGCAACAAAGTAAATTAGGACCATATAGATGGGGCACGAGAAATTTCCGTGTCAAGGCTTCGTTGAGGGCAAGGAGTTATGCTATGGGGATGCTGGGATTTGAGGAAGGAGGGAGAAGAGGTTCGGTTTGATTTTATGGACGGATTGTCGAGACTGTTACGTGATAGCAGGAATTAAACAAAGGCTGGGAGGGAGGCCGGGGTGATATATATATCTATAGCACTGGCATTAACTCATCTCTCCCATACCCATCATTTCCGCACTAGTGTTCGTTTTGTTCCAGGCTCAGCCAAGGAAGCGTATAATGATAGTTTCAGGCCCTTCATTCTTGAAGGACAGCTAAGCACCTACTTTACGCGTTTCTATCAAATTCAGCCTCTAATATTGGTTGCAGGTTTGTTTGGCTGGGTTAATATCGAGGTAGGTGACGCGAATTACAGTGTGCCCCTTCTTATCGAATAGTGTAGTATCACCAGACAATCATCCTCCTCCTTACATCAGATATGTCTGATATCATGCCTCTTCGTGGCATCTGACATGACTGTATGTACAAAAAATGCGTCGCGGGGCAATAAGTAAAGGCTAGGGCAATGGCGATGTTGTGATACCGTTGGTTTTTATGTAATACCTTTATTTACCCCTGAAAATGACATCTTTGTTCTTTACAATGTACGCCCCGCCATGTGCCCCATGACCTAGCTTCCCTCATGATAACATGGCTGTGATTATTCACATGAGAATTTTTCTTTTTTTTTAAACATTAATCCAACAGAACCAACCAAGACACCAGCTAGTTTACGCCCGAAACCATTCAACGCCTTACATTTATGTAATACTTGCAATCACTCAACAGTCTTCCCCCTTGGAGCATAAAACCGCCTCTGAAATCCTTCATCCCATCTTCCTCCATCTCTTCTACAACTACACCAACGAAGCTCTGCTGGTATTGTCACATTTTGGCCATCTTCAACTATCTCGTAAGACGGCTGCGAATCTAGTTACCCCCCTTCTATTTCACTCTATATATTCATCGATATCCCCTCGTCATCGCACTTCCTGACAGTATTGTGACGAATTCCATTACAGACAGCGTCACTGAAGCTACTCGTTAACCCTCAACCATCAAGGAAGTCTATAGCAGGTACACAATGAGTTCGTTGTCTCTCGTACCCAGAAAAGGTGGCGGCAAGGGTGGCAAGGTGTCTGGTGGTGCTGCCGTTGCCAGCATGGGCGGGGATCACGATTCCCAGCTCAAGCCCGTTTATATTGCCCTTATTGTCATTGCCTGCGTCATTGTTTTGGTGGCTCTCATATACATTGCTTATAAATTTGGGCTATTCAGGAAGAAAAGAAGAGACCCTCAGGGAGGCGTAGTCAAGCGCTCTTCCTTCACGGTCATTGAAGAGGCAAGAACAAAGGAGACAAATAATACAGCAGAGAAATAGAGTTCTCTACTGTTGGGAATAGGTAAGAATATTTCTTATTGTGCTGGTATTAATATTAATATCTTCAAAGGCCATGCGAAGTAACATCTGAGAGCTGAATATTGACTCTAATCTTTCTATATACGCCATTCCCAACACAGACTGAGTATCACGACTCAGTATACCATTTCGTTTGCTTGCTATTACTTCCTTCTTCTGGTTTCCCCTGCCTCCTGGTTCAGTTTCCTTGTCACCAAGATGTTCGGGTTCAAGTGTGCTATCAGGTAAAAGAGATCCCTCGACAACATGAAGTTTAATTTGCTAATAATAAAGCAAGCAACACTGCTTTCTCTGGGTACCGATATATGCAGAGGAACTTCCTCTATGATCTTGTAAGGATTCGTCCCCTAGGCGCCAACATCTGTGGTATGCCGCTGATTAATATAGTGATCCAAAGTACCACATCACGAAAAAGACATGAAAGTTCCCCGTTGGCTGTTTGGTGAGGTGCCTGGCAATGATATACAGACTTTTGAGGTGTTGATGCTGGTTAGTTTTGGCAGTGGCAATGGCCCAGAAGTTGCTGGGTAACTAATAAACAAACTCTTATTATTCATTCGAATGACATCGATATTATCACTAGTTACATAGGTGCTTAACTATTTATTTTATTCTTCTACAATAACGAAAGAAATGAGTGAATTCTTGCTTATTCATTGTATATAGGTATTTAGTGTGACCGAGTCCCCAGTTATAGCCATCATGAGAACTGTACTATGTCTTGTGGGTATATTATTTTCCGGAACGCTCCTTTTAATGGTGTTCTTTTTTAAATGGTAGTGTTAGATTTGTTCTTACGTCACATGAGATACGTCATGCAATGATAATGAGTACATACTGCAGTCTCCATTCTTCTCCCTTTAGAACTGCCGTGTTGTAACTAGTATAGGGGAGACTGACCTCCAGTAGGGAAGCACGTAGGAATATGGAGTTACCACCCCACTATATGGTACTAGGTTACACTTCTATATCCTACATATATTAAGCTTATAACCTCTTAAACTTTCTTCCTAGATCAATACACGTTATACGATTTCCTTGCTATGGTCTCATGCTAATAGTCAGAACCTCACAATACTCAGTGCCATATGCAAATTCAATAGCTTGCCTGTGGTATTATGAAGGGATCCATATTCGGGAAGCTCTATCGGACATAGCGAGAAATAGAAACACCACGAAGCATCCACGATACAAGCTATGCTAGACAACGCTCGATTTACCTACTACTAAGGCTGGCTCTGAATCATAGCGCGGTATATAGGATATCGCCAAATATACGGCTGTTACCCTTTCGAGTCCGAGTGCCGGGTATAGTGTTACCTGTGGACTTAAAGGGTTCATCCAATATGCTCGTCACGCCCACGGTGAATTCCTCTTCTTACACCTTTGAACGCAGCCCTGCATTTTTTTTTCTTCCAAGTTAAAAGAAAAGACCCCGGGTGGGTTTAGTAAGCTATTGGAATTCCGAATAATAGGGGTGGCAATCAACGTCACATGAGATTCAGGTAGTCTTTTAGTCTATTAATCTATCTATAGGGTTCTCGGAGAATGGGCATTTCAAACTAAGCCGAATCAACAAGAACGGTGTCAGAGTACCCAGTTTTCAAAACCGGAACCGTTCTAGTACCAGCCCAAGCCCAAAGTCAACTCTGTCCCTATCCGATCCATGATCTATAACAGTTGAACGTAACCAGAAAGTCTATCCGATTAAAATATGATATGGTTCACTCCCGGCAATGAGGCCGGGGCCACAGACCTCCTTTGGAGCTGCGTCGACGAGCACGACTAAGCGCCCATACGCACGTGCAGTGCACGATGCTTAATCAACCGGCAGACCTCTAACTATTCGTGTATATTCGTATTCGCTTAGCTC
This sequence comes from Camillea tinctor, assembly GCA_022578605.1. Taxonomy (NCBI): domain Eukaryota; kingdom Fungi; phylum Ascomycota; class Sordariomycetes; order Xylariales; family Graphostromataceae; genus Camillea; species Camillea tinctor. Next base: position 12,109 of record MU394059.1, on the reverse strand, counting down.
ATCACTTGGACGCAAACACCATAAAACACGCACTACCTAAAGAGCAAATAGGCCCCTCTCAGTAGAATCTGCCCCTCTCCGGGAATCGGCTTGACTTCAAGACCGTTTAGCCAGGGGATTCTTTCCCAAGTTTCACTCCTGGCATAATGCTCCTCGCATAGGATACGAGTCTCGAATCATAGCTCGAGCCACGACTTCGTAGCTCGTGGTTCTCCTCACTGGGTGACACCACTCCTTATGGCAGCACCCAATCCTGCTTGTCGCAGGTTGCGTCCATGCGCTCAGCAAACGCTTCGACGCGGTCCATTAACCAGCCCGATGTTGTCTGCTCAGCGGCGGACACCTTGTGGCCTAGCCTCACTACGGAGGACGTCTTGCAGCTGTAGCCCGAAACCGAGAATTGCACACAATCGCGGTCCTTCTCACATGCGGTTCGGCATGCGCCGAAGGAGCTCTCAGAGGTTTGTTCGTTTTCTGACAGGTTATCCCACTCCGCCAATCTGGCCTCCATGCGCGGTCGTACATAATACCTAAAGACATCGTTGTGGCGCAAAAGCGTCGAGTTCTGTTTCGTGTTCAATTCGTTAGTAATGCCATGGACGTAGCCTAGATAGAGACAAAAAAAGACACTTACTTCCCGATTCCACCTGTACTCGAACTCGGAAAACCTAGCATATTCCGACGGCGGGAGATGGTGGTAACTCGAGGCATGATAGCACCACGGCTTTCGCGCCGGCCCCCCAAAGGCGGAGTCGAAGTCTGTGTCTGCGGGCTCGTCGCCGGAGAGGGTAGGGAATGACCAAGTAAGAGGCACGCCTGCGTCGGCCAAGGCCTTTCCAAGAACACAATCGCCAGCCCAGTGGGCGCCGGTGAAGTCATCGTAGAACTTGATGTTTGCGCGGCGATGCTCGACTACCTTTTTCAGGGCGGGATAAGACACAGCAAACCCAGCGCCTCCGTAAGCGAAAACCACGTCGCCGATTTGCATCTGCTGACCCAAGTAGTACGGCTTGGAGGCGTCGAACTTCGAGAGCCATTCCAGCAGAGACTTCCACAGCATGAAGGTATCCGACTCAATAAAGACATACCACTTCATACCTGGTCTAAGGCGGAAGGCCTTGTCCGCTATGGGGAGGAACTTCCATTTGTCTAGTCTCCAGCCAGGACTGTCGTGTCCACTATTAGTGTTCTTCGCCGCTGACCATTGAGCTATTTCCTGGGCCGAGAACGCCTCCCTGCCCTTTCCTTGTAGTCGGTTGTAGTATTGGAAGTCCGGGTGGTTCGCTTTCACTTCGGGGTCTATCTCGGCTAGAGCGTCGTAAAGGTGGTGACCGGTGATTTCCTCCTCGAAGTCGGAAAAGATGGCAAAGTGCGGAACGCACCGGAGCGTGGTGGAAAAATGGGGAGGTAGTTTCTTCGGAGCTTCGGTCGTCCCTGTCCTTAGAATAACAAACACATCATCTAGCCCCTTAAGGCCGGCACACACGTCCTCCTGTGTTAAGCTAGACGCCGGATGGCGGAGAGTGAAGAGCTGGAACAGCACAAACAACAGCAGTATCACCAGTATGACGCGGGTCGGCGAACGTGGGAACAACGAAGATAATGGAGGTGGCATTTTACGGTCGCTAGCTTATTGAAACAGGACAGTTAAGTGTAGGCATGAAGTCGGAGGAAGAGCCAGAATAGCAACAGAAAAGCGACCGGGCTTATTCTGAAGATTCGGAAACAATTTCGCAAACGACACCGCGTCTCAAACTAGCCGCGCCTAGACAAGAAATAAAGAAAAAAAAGGAGAAAACAAGGGAGACACTCCTTTCATACAAAGCAACCTTCTAAATAGGAAAAAAAAGGGAAACAAGCTAAAAAGCTATGCAGAAATTCTCCTCAATGAAAAAAGCCACCGCGAATTGGACTAACAAGTAATCCATTAGAGCAGAAGAAAAAGCAATTCACTAGTGTAGGAAAGACAGAGACAGCTAAGCTGGAAGCGAGTCAGGAGTACGTAGGCTGACACTTTGGTAGACGGGTTGATCATTGCAGGGCTTTCGTCACCGGCGGGGGCTGTGGGTAAGATCCTGACGTTAGGACCCATTGGTGGTGCCGTTGGACTCAGGGTGCCAATGAGATTTCGTGGCTCGCGTGGTGATCGTCCTGTCCAAGAAATTAAGCATTAGAGCGCCCCCCGACATCCTGACCTGACTTGATTTCTGGGACAAGATTGTAGATTAAAACTAAGGTGTAGCTAGGTAAATCCGCATAGTGTACTTGACTTTTTCTTTTTTTTTTTCTCCTGAGAGGGGGGTTTCGTGTAATTGTTCACATAAGGGGGGACTTACACTACTTAGGATAGTTAAAATAAGTATACGTAGTACTGCTCCTATATAGTGTATGTAGTGTTAGGTAGCCCAGCAACCCAGTTTGCTAAGTCTACCAGTTCCGACGTCCCGGGATAACTTTGATTCTAAATTCAGCATTTAGCAAATCATTACTAATGGGGGGAATCGATTTACACCCCCTTTAGACACTCCTTGTCTTGGATTTCTCCAAGTTGATTGGTTGTGTCATACTAGGGTAGAAGCACTTAGGCGCATACTGTACGCCGACACAACTAGGATGATCGATGTATGTGTAGATAATTATGATGAGCCGTAGCGTAGGTATATGTCTACGTATGTACTTAGTTGTGTATGACGATAATCTAGACAATGATTGCTCATGATCGTAATTAAGGAAAATACAGATAGCGCCAATTATTGTGATTATATTCATCGATGTTTTCAATATGACTATACGGAGTAGGTAAAAGAAAGTCATCATTAGATAACCGCATGCTGTTGAACGGGAAATCGGCACTGCAAGTGGTATACACCAACCAGATAATATATTTGGTAGGATTAGTCGTAGGATTGGTCAGGAACGAGAGTAACTCTGAAGGTTATAAACTTCACAAGTGTAAATACATAAAGAAACAATTGGCGATTGATGCATGTGCAGGATGTAGCGCAATGCAAAACGCGTGTATAGGTGTAATCCACCTCCTTAATTCCGAAGTATCACGATGAATGGCCTGCGCTTCCCACAATCACCCCGCAGCTGCAGGTTGCCTGCTTGACCGATTGAGTTGGCGATAGATTCTAATCGTCATACCCTTTTAATGGCCCTGCACCTCCTACATACATGATGGGTCGCAACCAAGAACGGATACTGGAGGGGTTGCTCTGAAGCAAACCCTTGTCGATGCTGGGGCGGCAACCGGAAGATCTGCATCTGATCCCAATCTAATGCCCAGACGGTGAGGCTGAAAAGAAAAAAAAGGTGCGTATGTAGAAATCTTATAGAACAAGAGTCCAAGATTCTCAATGCTCTGGCTGAGAAGTTTCTTCAACATACGATACCGACTTTCAATGATTCATGTCTAAACCAGATATAGCACTCCATATCATCAATCCCCATTCTATACTTAGGCTTGCTTTCTAACATGTTCGGCTTCCCCCTCGTTCGTGTTGCAAGACAGGAGTACCAATAGGCTTATAGGTACATATATCCACCGCCTGGAGTGATAATAATACCTATTTTTGCTAAGAGTTGCAATGGTAAATAAGACAATCCACAACTATCCCCGGTCGAATTGATTGAATAGAACCACTATAACCTGTGAAGATAGAAAATTATAATTTCGAAGTCCGTTTCTATCCTCATGCTGATGGTTGTTCTAGGTATACCTCTGGCGGGCCCAAGTCTCCAATTAGATGGGGTTCGAGGCGTCTGCTTCGCAAGTCCCCCCAAGTTTATTCCACGCTCCCCGTAACGCGTACTTATCCGATCTGCAACGCCCTTTTTACGTCCGAAGTCATATGTGGGTAAACCATCTGATCATTAAAGTGCTTCTGTTCCCCATACATCGTTTCATGTTGCATCAGTAAACATCGCCGTTAATTAATATGTTAAACTGCCTAACCTAGATGCATGGCTTACACGTTATGCCACCGCGATAGCTAGGAACCTTAAATCAAGTGCGTCTCCTCAACCCCATTAAAATCAATTAAGCAACCTACCTATTACCTAAATTATAGTATCACTATCGTTGGTTTCCCTGTAATCTTGATGAGAATTGTTGATTAAGACACATGGCCTGATAATTGGATGTCTTCACTTTTTAATACCCCGTTGAAAATAAGTCACACCAGAAAGATATACATGGAAAACTTATTCGTGGTTGTGAGAAGACTTAAAGCAGATCCTAGCCAGCAAGAAAGAAGATCATTGGCATCCAAGAACCAATAGAGAAATATGGTCTATAAAAAACCCCCGACAGATCATCATCAGGCAGTCACATAACTCGTGTATGACAATCCATTCTTCAAACAATTAGCATGTCCCCTCCGCCCCTAATTGTTGCTGACAACCTTGATTCCCGTTACAACGAGGTCTTGATGTCAGCTCCAATGCAGCACGCATCTCAGCCAGCCAACAAGCCGAGCGCGACGGGTTGGAGTACTAGTCGACACATGCTGCATTGACAAATCTAGCGATGCTGAAGTTTCCGAAACAATCAATTCCATGTTTACTCCGTAAGTAGTATAAAAACGCCGTTAGATGCTACGTTTACCTTGCCGATGTTTCAACGCCTGCTTCTGAAGATGCCAATAAAACTGACAACACATCTTGGGAGTTGCAGCTTCGGACAAGTAGACGGTTTACTCGGGGATGGACACTCCAAGGGCTCCTTGCTCCGGCTTCTGTCGAGTTTTTCACCAAAGAAAGCATAGTGCTAGGGGACAAACAATCGCCGGAACGGCTTATCAGTGACATTACGAATATACCTGTTAGAGCTCTTTAAGGTGGCTCAATATACGAGTTTACTACCCATGAGCGTATGGGCTTGGGCAGAAGGACGAGAAACAACGAAGCCTGAAGATAGAGCGTATGCACTATTGGGTATATTTGATGTCTTCATGCCACTAATATATGGAGAAGGTGGAGATGAAGCCTTCAGGCGGTTTCTACAAGAGATTAATAGGGCGCGTAAAGGCAAATTAACTCCCTATTCTAATAATCAGAATAGTTGCTAATAAACTTAGGAAATCAGTATGAAGACTTCTTGGTGACTTTCAGTCTTTCTGGCGCGCCCAAAACGGATCACTTTGTGGGGAGAACAGATGAGCTTCTAGAAATACATGCGAGGCTTGCGGTTGTACCCAATGGCCTTGGAGGAATAGGCAAGACTCAGCTGGCTATCGAGTACGCAAAGTGATATAAGGATTTTTATTCGGCAATATTCTGGCTAGACGCGAAGAACGAAATATCTCTAGTCAAAGCTTTTATAAGGCAGCTAGGCGAATATCAGCACTGGAAGACCCCTCGAAGAACTAAATAATGAATATGGTAAATGAAAGAGACCTCGATAAGATCGTCGATGCCGTCAAAACATGGCTCAGACTTCCGAACAATACGGGGTGGCTGCTGGTCTACGATGGCTACGATAACCCTAGTTATGCTAACGACCCAGATCCCTTAGCCTTGGATATTCACAACGTCATCCCATCGTATCAAGGCTCAGGCATAATCACAACCAAGTCCCAAGAAGTCGGCTTTACACATCAACTTCAGGTGAATGAGATGGAAAATCCTTTGGACAGCGTCGCCATCCTTTCTACTACATCAAACCGCCAGGATCTTTTTTTTTTCGTTATCAATACATTTCCTGCTTTGCATTCTATAGTAATATGATGTTAGTATCTCCTTATTTATAGGTTGCCCTTTTTGTACTTACATATGTATTCATCGCTCTAGGTGTGTGGTCCATTTCGAACTTTGGATAAGCCCTTCATTCGAGGTTAAGCCTGATTAAAGGAATTTAAGGAGTTTATGCACTTCCGCTCAGTTTTTGCAATTAGCACCTAAATTTTGACCAACTTATTGTCACCAAACACCTTAAATAATCCAATCGGTCAAGAAACAAGCGAACAGAGCCCATAAAATAACCTTGCATCAGTTATTACTCGATCTAGATGACTAGGTAATCATTATGATCTGAAGCACAGTAACTAGCCAACAATGTTAGCTACCTTATTCACAATATTGGTGGTGGAAAAGGTACTCGACACCAGTCGATGGTACCTAGGGGCTCAAACCATTCTCTATAAACAAAAGCTTTTTACAGCACAGCCTTGTCTTGACACCGTGGAGTGACAACACATGAGTAATATCTGACATTCTGCGGTTGGGTTCTCTTGCAGTCGATAATCCCATCCTTTTCTTCTTCTTGCATTTACGCACATATGTCGGTTACATTCAGCCTCCAGGTCGCATATAGGTAACTAGGTCATAACACACAGCTTTCTAATACAGAGATGATGATAGAGTATTATTTTTTTTGATTCCTTGTCGTTAGGCTTAGATAGCTCAGATATAGACAATAATTTTCACTCTCCCTTTTGAATTTATGGTCTAGGGTCCCTCTAAATTTGAGGTCAAATCGTCTCCTGAACTTCCTAGTATTGATTCATTGTGGACTATAATATCCCTGTCATTCACAGAAAGCTGCACATAGTGAACCCCTCATTTGGTTGAAGTCGGCAACTTATTGGACAAGTTGTAGCCAATTATAAGCTATGGCTATAAGCATTTTCTTGCTGTCATTAATGATTTTATAGCATGCGGCACAAGGCGTTTAATTATCTGTACCTTCAGCTGTCTTTGGATAGGAACCTCACAGCCTGCTTTTCCAGTTTGATATCTCGCACGTAATATATAAAACTAAGAAACACCACGCCTATTTTATGAAGGTCTAGAATCACAATTCCTTAATATATCATGCTTTAGTCTGTTCCAATATTTATTCTAGAGTCCTCTTCTCTTTAAACCTATTGATATATCGCATTATTGAAGAATATTTACACTACCTAATACTTATCAATACTATCGGTTGAGACATTCTCAAAAGTTGTTTCAAATCACCCAACAGTGGACTAGATAAAAAGATGGCAGCATCTATGCCGCTATCATACCCGCCATTTGATGACTCGATACGAGACAACCAGGGACATGAATTCTCTCTTACTAGCCTCTTACCAGCAACGTTCCGCACCAAAGATGGTCACATTATCGTTCCAAACTCGAGCATAATTGAATGCTTAGAAAAGGAATTGCTGGTGGAAAGACTAGATAAGGCCAAGGACTGGCTGTGGTTGAGCGGCCGACCTGTCCCGCCGAGAGCACTACATCATCAGGTTTTGCTACGTCGTAGCATCGTTGTCACAGAGCAACCTGAACTCCACCTTGTGTGGACGCACTATCGGATTTTTATCAAGCCTTTGCCTCTGTTCCTTCTAGACAAGAACTTCTGGAAGGAACACCTGTGTATTCCACCAAGTAAAAGCGAAACACAGCTCGCTTCTGAATCGTCAAGTGCAGACGATCTCACCCGCGCCACTGAACTCGCAAAGGCTGCACGGGGCCTACTATATTCCTATACCGCCCTTATCGCCCACCCCAGCGACTTCGAAGTTGCCCGCTCACACGGGCTTATTCCAGAGGGCCTTAAGTGGCCAGAGTGGAAGAGCTTGGCCCAGCAGGTTGTGAGAAACCATTCCTATGCCAATATTAGTCCACGATACCGCTATAGAGAGCTGCGCCTAAGCCGGCTCAACAAGATCTACCGCCTGCGTTACGGGTATCTCATTCGAGGCTTCTCGAGAGTCGAGTCCCCCAGCTTCTACGCCGAATTTTTCGCTGATAACTTCGGCAAGATGGCAGCGGTCCTCGGTTATGTGGTCATCGTCCTCACGGCTATGCAGGTGGGCCTCGCCACAGAGCATCTGCGGGCTAGCGATGCTTTCCAGAATGCGAGCTATGGTTTCACGGTATTTTCTATCACCGCGCCTATCGGTGCTGCCGTTGCTCTTCTGCTGATATTCGTGTGTATTTTTATCGCGAACTGGAGCTTCACGAGGAAGGACGGGCATAGAAGACGAGAACTCATGGATCGCTGGGACCAGGGTCTTCATAACCGTACGGATAGCGATCAGGAGCCGATCAGGGAGAATATGGTGTAATGCAATAACTTGGATAAAAGGTACACTACGTATGTAGGTTGCATATATATCGCCACTTCCTATATGGTGTTACGGTCGACGAACGTAGCCATATATAGATTCCATAGCTATCGGCTGCGATATTTTGTTGTCCTTTTGACGTATCTCCTTGTACCATCTGATCTGCTAATCCGCTTACTGACTTTTGACATGAAGCCTCTGCTTTAATTTGAGTGGACAACTCGCTAGTTGTTACTACAAGCATTGCAGATATCATACCTTTCGGCATGCGAACATCACAACATTTCGTCAACTTGTCAAGAGATTGATGTAGCATGGAGTCGTAGACAACAATGTGGAGTGCGACCCCTATTAATGTACATACTCTTCTACCAAGACATGCATTACCCCGCTAGCCCATCTTTTGGTCAAGTGCCTCAAGCATAAATCTCACTTGCCAAATGAATTTCTTTCGCAAAAATACTACCATCTAAAGAAGGTTGGGGGAAAAAGTAGAAAAGTATAAAAGAGGTAAAAAAAAAGAAGTTTGATGAGAGTGGGACTTGAACCCACGCGGATTGCTCCACCAGGATATTGATGTTAAGGCTCTTAATATCCTTAACCTGGCGCCATAACCAACTCGGCCATCTCACCATTTACTTTGAATATTTAGTTCGGCGCTTAGGAGTTGCTATATTCAGCTGCATGTCAGGAGTGAGAACATTGTCCAAACTTTGGTGTGTGCATCAATACAATTACAGTATTCAACCACACCTTTTGGTTCACTGGTGTTTTATGAGAACTAAGAATATCTTTATTTTCTTTTTTCCTTTTTTTTTCTACTTTGTTATATAGTTTATGACCACAATCCAAACGTAATGCAGTCTCTTCTTCAATGTTGCGATAGACATATAAGATATCATGCCAGTATGTGCAGAATAACCAGTGAACGAACTGAATCCAGATTCTGTACTTGTAGATAATAAAGAAGACACGAACATAGATAAAGAACTAGATGCTAGTATGAAAACACACTTCAGAAGGAATCCCCTCGTCTAACTATCGCAATGCATGGTGCTCTTTTATGCAACACATAGTACAATAGTTATTTAGTACTATGGTTACTTTTTCTTCGCTCTAGATCTATAAGAAAAGCATAGATTGGGAGATCCGGCAAGTTTAAGGAAATAATGCCTCTATTACTCTTTTTGCTGTTACCGTAGCAAGAAATCAAATCATACTTCTTCTTGCCTTGTGATACTATAAGAGAGGAATCTAGAGATCTAAAAGCAAAACCCTTTCGACAGTATGATACATAATATCCCACTTTGACTTCTCTATCTATAATATCCCTAACCCACAATCTGTTCCTATATCTCCTGATATATCCGGAATAGCATATAATCTCGGAGAGGAACTCGATCACAGGCATGGTTTCTTTTTACTGTCTGTAAGGGTTATAGCTTAGAATAAGAGTCATATTTAACTAATATGGCAAAAGCGAACGCTAATTGCCCTTCGCCAATTAGCTCATATATAGTACGCGACAACTAATAACTTTTTTATAGTTTTAAGCAGTTTTACGGTTTTAAGTTCTTTTAAATTTTATGTTAAATTGTATCCTTTTCTTTATGTTGCGTTGTTTTCGGCCGCCTTGGCCGCAATAGTTACAAATATTTTAGTCCTAGTCATTCGTGGAACTTATGAGAATCAACTTCTTTTACTACACCATACTTTGTGTTGATTTTAGATAGGTTGCCATAAGGTGTATTATTAGGTGTAAAGAAAAGAGATCCTGTAGGCTTTAAGGGCTTATTAGATGTTTTATATATAGCATAGGTATAAAACGAACAAATTACCTATTTTAACACTTTTACTTAAATTATACTGTTGTTAGTAATAAAATACATAATAAAGCTTTACGGCCTATAAAATGCTATAAAATGCCTTTAAAAAGTTTATTTATTTTTTTTTTTTTTATACGTTAACTTATGTTTTAGTTTTTAATACTTTATAAACTTATTAAAACTTAAAAAACTATTGTAAAAAAAATATAAAAAAAAATATTTTATAAAATTTTTTATAGCTAAATAAGCTATATATAATTTTTTACGTAAAAGTCGTTATTTTTAATAAACGCTTTATTTTTTATAATAGCTTAGTTTTTAACTTTTTTTATAAAATATATAAAGTATTTATTTTACTTATTAAATTTAATATTAACGTTATATTAAACTTTTAATTTTTTCGTTTTTTATTATATATATTTAATAAAAGTTTATTATTTGCTAAATAAAGCGTTTTTTATTTTAATTTTATTAAAAATTAGTTTTAAATTATAATTTTAAAATATTATAATTTTATTTTTTTTTTAAATTTATAATTATTATTATAATATAGTAATGTTAAATAGTATTTTTTTAAAAGTTTTTTATTAATTACTTTATAAATATATTAAATAGTTTAATTTAAGTTTATTTTTTATGTTTTTTTATATTGTAAAACGTGTTAAAAATATTTTACGCTATAGTATTATTTATTTTATAAGCTACTTAATTTTTTTTTTTATTATTGCTAAATAATATTATTTAAAAGTATATATAAAAAAAATTGCTTTATAAATTATTATATTAATTAAAATAATTAGTTAATTATTTTTTTAATAAAGTAAAATTACTTAAAAGTTTTTTTAAAGTAATAAAATATGCAATATTTAATATTATTTTAAAATAAAGTATATTAATAATTAAAGTTTTTTTAAGTTAACTTTAAAATATTTTTATAAATGTTAAAATAATTATATATTATAAATATTTATTATTTTAAAAAATAGTTAAATAGTTATAAAATAATAATTAATAATTTGCTTTTTTATTAATACGTTAATAAAATATTTTTTTATAAATTACGTAATGTAGTTTTATAAAAAAATAAAATGTTAAAAACTTTAAATTAACGTTAAAATAATAAATTTTTACTTATTTTAAATTTAAAGCATTTTTAAATGCAATAAACTTATTTTTAAAAAATGTTTTAATAAATTTATTAACTATTTATTTATAAATAAAAACGTATTTAACGTTTATTTTTTTTAAGGTTTATTTTTTACATATAAAATAATATTAAATTATTATATACTTTATATAAATATAAAATTAAAAGTTTTTAATTAAAATTATTATTTTTTAATTATTATTATAAATAATAGTTACTTTTAACTTTTTTTTTATATTTAGTTTATTTAATAATTTTTTTAATTAAATAATATTTTTTATAGTTTATATTTTATTAATATATTTAGCTTTATATAATAATAAAAATATAATAGTTTATTATTTTAAACTTTAATTAATAATATTATTATTAACGTTAAAAATATAATTTAAAGTAAAATGTTAAATTTTATAGTTTTTAGCTTAATTTGCGTTAATATAACTTATTAAATTTTATAGCTTTTTATAATATATTAATTTTAAGTTAATAATTTCTTTAAAATACTTAAAAAAAATTTTAATTGCTTTAATGTAAATTTTATTAAGCTTAATTAAATATTTATTATAAAAAAAAATAATATATATTATATTAAGTTTAATATTTAATATAATATATATTAATAACTTTATAGCTTTTATATATTAGCTTTTATTTTTTAAGTTAAAAACGTAATTTTATAAAAAAAATTTTATAAAGTTAATTTTTATAAATATTACTTTAAAAGCTATATTTTATATATTAAACTTTTTAAGTATTTTTTTTAAATAAGCTTATTAATTAAAATAAATAGCTTTATTTTTTTTATTTTTTTTAATTAATATTTTTAAATAAAATAAACAAAATTTTAAATTTAATATTTTAAACTTTTTATTTAAAGTAAACTTAATATTATTTACTTTTTTTTTAAAAAAAATTAGTAATAAATAAATTATTTATATATATAACAATATAAGTATGTTTTTTATAAATATGCTAACGTTTACGTTTAAAAAAATAAATTTTTATTTTTTTATAAATAATATTAACGTTTTATATTAAATTTTAAATATTTACTTAAATTTATATAATGCTTTATATAA
>MU394058.1:951088-973590 GCA_022578605.1 Camillea tinctor | reverse complement strand
CCTCGCACCACAGCCCGCCTCAACCGCCCCCTCCAACACAATCCCCCCACTGGCCCGCCGTCAACGCCCACCGGTCACCGCAATCCCACGCTCCTGCCCCCCCCCCCCCCCCCCCCCCCCCCCCCCCCCGCCCCGGCCCCCCCCCCCCCCCCCGCCCGGACAAATCCTCTCAGAAACCCGAGCAGCTTGCTCGCTTACCCATGGCCCCCCTCCCCACGCCGCTGAGCCCAAACTAACCATTCCGTCTTCTTAGCAAGTAGTCATGGCCTCGGCGGCGGAGACGCTGCGCACGTACGAGGACACGAGCCCGGAGTCGGGCAACGTGCTGGAGCGGTCGTTCTGCGCGCGGTGCGGGTGCCCGGTGACGGGGAAGCTGCGCACCAAGCGGGAGTACACGGTCGTGCCCGTGGGCGCGATCGACGGGCCCAAGGACGCGTTCCGGCCGCAGGCGGAGCTCTTCTGCGTGCGCCGCGCGTCGTGGCTCGGCGAGATCGAGGGCTCGACGACTTTCGAGAGGATGCCGACTCAGTAAAAAGGGATGGGCGAGAGTGAAGGGCGATATAGAGAGGGGGGGGAGGGTAGGGTTACGTGAGGGATGGTGAAGAACTAGAGGTGCGGAAGGTAGAGGAAGGCGGAAGAGGGAATGGGGAATATCGGATGTGTAAAATGTCTGATGACCCTGAATATCCGCAGTCTAGACCGGTTTCCTAGTGATCAGAGCAAGGTCATCTGAGGAGTGAGTTATGAGTTATCGATAGCTACAAGTATTCATCTATCCCCTCTTAACTACAGTTACCTTTGAAAATTAAAACAAAAAATAAAATAAAATAAAAACAAAAATTGCAAAACCGGCTGGTTTCTAAAAGCTTACTCATACGCTTGTTTTTGTTATCTCCCCCCCTTTTTTTTTCTCGACCGGCGTGTCTTGCACCTCTGATCCCCTCTTCCTCTCCATGCATATAAATCCGGGGAATGCGACACAGGACTCGTAAAAAAAAAACAATACCCGCAGTAAGACAGCTAAGCAGGTAGCTTTGATAGAAATGAGGGGGAAGAAGAAAAAAAAAGAAGTGAGGGTAATATCAGGTGTTTCTGATGTTCCTTCTATGTCTTAAACCTGATACTCACCTAGTTGATCCACATTGCAACATGGGATTTTTTTTCCTGTCTTGCTGTGTGATAATCGGTGATCCCGACAAGTTGGAGGGGGATCTAGAACATATTTTTTTCTCTCATGTATATATAACCTGTTCTAGAATTAGGCATTGCGCGTTTTTTCTTTTCCTTTTTTTTTTTTCTTCTTTTGCTTGCGCTTCTTCTCCTTTTTTGACAACCAATGTATTGTGTATGTATCAGGAAGGGGAAGGGGAGGGGTCTAATCTGTTCCCATCTCAACGTGTAGGTAGTTTATCTCTCCGCCCAAGTCATTTTATTACCAATATAGATCAAACCAGATGCTGTATAACAGGGAAAGATGCATATAGCTGCTTCTGCTATGGGGTTCATGCAAGCCGTTGTAGGTTCGTTCGGTAATAGAAAGGGGATGGAGACGAAAAGGGGAAGATAAGGTATAATATGTAGTGTAGGGGCATGTAGGTATATAACCCAGCTATGTAGGTATGTACGCATGTGTATGTCCGTCGAGATCTATCTGACCTATACTAGGACGGATGTAGGGGGTGTGCCTAGATTGATAAACAATGGAGTAAGCTCTGTGGTGGGTGGGCGTAAGCGAGCGAGCCGAGCTGCGGAAGCAGTGAGCCTAAAAAGACTACAAGAGGGGGGAGAAAGGAGGGTAGGATACATAGGAAGTTTGCCTATACCTGATCCGCTTTGTATATATATATATATATATCTATGTGTGTGTGTGTGTGTGTGTGTGTGTGTGATGCCTAGGTTAAGTAGTATGATGTGTCTTGAAGGAATGGGGGAAGGGGGAGAATAAGGGACCTACATAGGTACGTATTAGTGTAAGTAGAAGGAAGTAGTAGAAGGAAACTTACGGCAGTTCGGCCTAGAAACAGATGAGATGGATGGTCTTGGCAGGGAACCCCCGTTCCCGAAAATCCTAGAACGGGAGGAAGGAATAATTAGGAGGGTATGGATGTTTAAGTTGTGTGTAAGTGAGTTGCTCAGAGTTTGTGTACTACCTATGGGATGTACTAGGTAGGTTAGGTCAGGTAGTGCGTGTGGTATGTGATGTGTAGTATGGTGTGTGGTATGGTATATGTGTGTGCCGCCTGTGTGTCACCACCACATGGCGACAAGGGTGTGGGTACTTTGTTCAATGTGGTACATGTATTTTTATTTATTTATTTATCTCTCCTTTCCTTTCCTCCCTTCGACCCTTCCTCCTCGTCCTTTCCCTTGTGCTCTAGAGAAGAGGTAGTGTGTCTATATGTATGTGTGTATGTACTACCCGGGCTTGTGTTTTAATTCACTTCTAACAAGGGAAGTTTGAGTTTACACCAAGCATCACTGCATATTAGCTAAATCAGCTTGATGGTAGGTATGGAATACTTATATAAGCTTTGGGTCCCTTCGCATGTCGCTTTACTTGACTATTTACTACCTACCTGGTTGCTTTGCGTATTTCGTAATCATTTCTCTATTTCTAAGGCCCTTGTTTCTTTTCTCTTATCATCTTCAGCTGGTTTGTTTTTACTCCGCCTTTTCTCCTTTTTTCATCATCTTAGGTATTCTTACCATAAACCATGTCGCTCATCCTGAGAGAAATGCGCCCCCCCCCCTCAAAAAAAGAAAGGTATCATATTCGACGATGGATTGTCGATCCGTCGGCTCGGGTTGGGTGGGCTGCTAATGTACAAGACATACCGTACATCATATGCTTGCAGCATCAAATCGATCTTTGGCCGGCTCTGGCGTGGTTACATACATATCTATCCGTACCAAAAGATCCGACTCGTCTCTTTTACCATTCTGCCTTCCTCTCGCAGACCAAGCTTATATGTTGTACTCCCTCCTCTCATATTACCAATGCGGAATACGGAGATGAATGAGGGCGATGCAACGACGACTTAGCACGTTATCTTGAACTGTGCTAATGCCAGATCCGGGAGCTGCATGCCTTGGCATCCGCAGGCTTGGGTTCATATTGGCCATTGGAGAACATGCACACATAATAATTATAGGGCAAGTGGATGCTAAGTCGTAGGTGAGAAGGAAACGAGCCAACCCCTCTCGCCTTAGCTAGCAATAGTAATAGGCATTAGGTATATCTTATGTATAAGACTAGTGTCATGGTCATGAAAATGGGGACGAGCGGATGCTGCGGTTAGTCCTTTTTTCTTGCCATCAGCCCTCTGGTTGGATGATTTAACTCCTCCTCTACCATATAGTATACCTACGCTGCCTATCCATTCCCTTCCATTCCCGCCAGCTTTGCCAGCTTCGGCGGCGGCGGCGATAGCAGCGGCTTGCTTTTTTGGGCTCTCCTAGTCTTTATTGCCAGGTTTATCTTTTCCCAAGCCCAGGTGTTCCGCAGTGGATGCATGTAACCGAATGGCTTGTAGGAACGTCTGCTGGATTGTTTTATTTGTAAGTCTGTGGCGAGCGGAACATTCTGATGGACCAATGACTCGCATATCATACCTTTCCATCCCGTCTATCCGCACACTTAGCCATCTTGTCCGACGTTTTAAGACTGCAGATCGATTCTGTGCGACTCCAATACTTCGCATCCCTCTACCGGTGGTTTTTTTCTGGTCTAGGCCGCAGGGGTCTCTCGTCACCTAGACGCGAAGAACATGTGAATTTTAGGTCTTGCGCTTAATCGTGCCATCCGTTAGGCTGATACATACATACCTGATTACTTACTTACATATTGATTGTTTATACGCAACCAGGGAGAAGAAGGGAATGGATCCATCAGCATAAGTCAGCAAGTAACATTACAGATAGGTACAGACTGTTGCCATATGTACAATACATACATACCTAGGTACATACATGCATATGCTACACTGACATATCACCTATAGATACTACCTAGGTACGTACAATACATACTGGCTAGGTTAGGTATGCACTGTACCTTATTGACCTATCTAATCCTGCGTATAGGCAAACGAACATACGAATACACCGACATTCATGAGAGAGAGGGAGAAAGGTTCGGATCGAGTTTATCGACGTGGATCGTCCTAACTAAAGGTGATATCTAATACATAATACGCACACCCATACTACGTGGTAAAGAAAACAATTCCTTTTCGTACGACCACAAGATTATTTCACATCGTTCGATGGGTGGTGATATCCGATTGGGGAGAGGGAGGGGTTTGCACTTTTTTTAACTTGTTCTAATCGTATAGGGCTATATGACAACCAGGCCGGTCTGCATTTTACATCGATGCTCCTCATTTTAGTTACATACCAACTTATGTACCAGCTTACATGTAGGTTACGTCCGATTCATACCTATAAGAATGTATAAGACGACAGACTATCTGTCTTCTTCCTCCTCCTTTCGCCTTTGCCTATGGTCTTTGCCTTGCCCCTCTCTTATACGCTAAAAGCTGACTTGTCAGGATTGTGTATTTTGAATTCTAATAGTTTCGCGCCCCAGGTCTCACGAGCTGACAAGTGGTGAGTTATAAATATTTTGTACATTGTCGGGGAACACCAATGGCAACCGCCGTCGTGCTGCTTATTTACTGGATTGGTTGACAACCCTGAAGCTTCGGGGGAATTAACAAACCCATGGTTTGTTTTCTTTCTTTTCTTTTTCTTTTTCTTTCCTTTTCCATCTTTTTTTTTTCCTTTTACGAGGACAGCTGTAAACCCAGAAATTAGAATTGGACCCTGCTACATGTACTAATCTCCAAAGCTCTTCTCTTTCCCACATGATGCATTGCTGAGGCTCATTTGAAGTATGTACTTTCACTTATGTAACTAACGTACATAGGTTAGGTGATTTGTCGCAAGATAACCGAATGGACAGAAGAGCCCCGTTCATACGAATTTCCTGATAGGCACTTGTATCCTATCAGCTCGCCTTAATCTCTTCCCCGCCTAGTTGTACCGAGAAGCCCCATATCTCTTGTTTCGACCCAGACCATTACATACTTAGGGGGAGGAGAAAAAGAGGGTTTAATTCTCCTTACAAAGAGTCCAGGGTATCTCCAGTCGCCTCCAAGTCTTCCCGAGTTTCTCCAAGTCTAACGTCAAATTCGATCATAAATCCAACCCCCCTCGCCAGCTCTTGACTTTTACCTTGTTGCTTCACTTTACGTGCCGTATCATCTCGACTCTTCTCCAAACTGAAAGAAAAAGAAAAAAAGTAACCCTCCGGATTTCTTCACTAGTAGCACACTGGATGCTACCTTTCTATTCTTCTTCTCTCTCGCGTACATACACACACGCACACACACATATATATATATATACACAGTCAGGAACCTATTTTTAAGGAGTTTTCGGGCGTGATCAAGCAGGTATATATATATATATCAGCCTTCCATTTACATACGCACACACCCGCAGCTCACGTCCGCGCCCACACCCACTTCCACTAATACGGTATTATCGTGGACGTATAATGGGCATAGATCCCTCTGGTCATCTCGGCAAATAATTGTTGATAAAAAGCTTCTTCTATGACTTTACCCACCATCTTGGGATCTGCCCATTGTATGCATGATAGTACAATCATGGATTCGCAATGTTAGGGCAGACCATTGAAAACGAACCATTGTTAAACTGCCCACTTTATTGTTTTATCTGAGATCGCCTCCCCATAGGACGGACGACCGGCTTTTAGTCTACCCCCTCGGTACGTACAATGGTATTTAAACCCATTTGTCCCGCCTCACACCTCTCTAACCTCCGCCCATGGCGGGGTTTTTAGTCTTATTTTACCTTTTTTTTTCTAGATAGGGAGCTAGAGAGAGAGAAAAAAAAAATCTCCTCCTTCCCTATCAGGCATCGCCAAACACATACAAAAGACGCAATCAACGGAAACTGGTCGAGATCAAGCGAGGAGCCAGGCTTCGGTGATACAAACACACATCGCATCAGAAGACCCAAGGGAAGTTTGCGTGCGTAGTGTGTAAGTGTAAGTAGCATTTTGCGGTTTGAGCGAGAACAAGTTCGGCTGATTTCGGTATCCTGATCGAAAAAAGATGGCCAAAGACGAAAAAAGCCAAAGCCCAAGATAGTTAAAAAGACGAACGGCAGGCAGCGTATTACCTCATCTCACTTCATTCGTTTCATTCACTTCACTTATATAGGTCTAGGTAGGTATGTACTACTTACCTATCTAACCTATACTTATCTACCTACATAACCTACTACGTACATGCGTACATACGTACGGTCTTATTCTGAAGAGGTAAGTGCCGTACTGTTACCGCACCGCACCATGCCGATTTCATGTACCTTTTATGTCATCTTAAGAAAACCCCGCGTACACTTACAAGTATTGTACTGCCGGTATCTACATCTTCATCCCTACATACATACATGACCACATACTTTCATCGATCTTTTTTTTTTTTTTTTTTTTTTTTTTTTTGGTGTTTAACGTGCCCCTCCTTACGATATTTTTTATTTCGATTATAGGTACATTCACTACCCAGGTGCATCTCAACTCAGCCTTCTAGGTAGTCAGCCAGCCTACATACATACATATATATTTAGGCCCTTTCCGAGAACAGGTACTTTTTTTTAGGTAACTACCTGAATACTTTCAGAGGTACATTACATTACCTACGTACCTACATATACACTACCTGCACCCTCGAACTTGTTAGCAACTCATTACATACTACATCCCAAGGTACGCATTAAGCATTGAGCACTAAGCACACCACTGCTGCACGCGCTAGGGACACCCGGGTTCTATTCTCTCTCTCACTCTTTTTTTTTTTTTGCCCTTTTTTTCTTTTTCTTTTTCTTTTCTTTTTCCACACCCCTTCCTTGATTGTAACCAGACCCAGCCCTGCAAGACCCTATCCTGGACCCGAATTCACCCATTTTTAGTGAAGTGGCCTGCCTTAAGCTATTTTCAACAAATCTATCACAAGCAAGCAATACTCTCTCTCCTTTCCACATTCACCCAAAAATCCATATTCAATCCTCCTCCCGACTTTTTACATTCACCTCCACCATCGTCTTAACAAATTACATCTTCCTCCCCCTCCACTTCTTTCTTTTCTCTCTCCCTCCCCCCCTCACACAACATCCTCTACGCATTACTACCTACCACTTTACCACTTTACTTCTTCTCCCCCACGTCCACATCAACAGCATTTCATCTTCTCTTCTCCAAACAAAAAAACAGACTTTTTATCAGCAAAACCTTCTCTCTACATCTATTCGTTTTTCAACCTCTTGCACACCTGGCTCTAACACTTTTAGGGGGTTTGACCAAACAGGATCAAGAAATAAAAACCACGCGCACATCTTGCGCATCGAGATAGTTATACCCAATTTTTTATTTTGGACCTGGCATTGAGTGGAATCAGTCTGTCGTCGTGATCCATCATGTCAGGTTCGGAGGGAGGATTTGACCTGCTTCGGCGGGCGACACAAGCGATGATGTCAAAGTAAGTCGATCCAGTTCTATTCTCAGACTTTTCCCCAATTTGTGCCATACCTTACCTTTCTCTACATCTATTGCTACATAGCATTATCCCCCCTCCCTCCTCCCCCCTTCCTCCAATACACCATTGCACGGAGCACGGAACATCCAAAATGTACAATATGATTTGTTCGTTTCCTCCCCTTGTCCCAATCTGGACATCTCGACCCTAGTGTTTTTTATTTTTATGTTTTTTTATTGTCATTTTTTTTCAAGACATGTTTTTTCTAAGACTCTCGCTTCTATTTCATCTATACTTTCTTGAACTAGTTTTTCTCCAAAAAACCAAAGATCTGGAGAGCCTGATGAAGGGGGTTTCCTTTTTCCCTTTCCGTTTAGCCAATTATTCATGGGCGGATCAAAAGTATCCAGCGTTGTCCAAAGTTGGACCCTGGCTCATGTCTTGGTGGGATGGTGGTCTGGGATTTGGGACTGGGCTGGACTGGACCCGGCTTGAATCGCGGCCAGGGAGAGGAGGCGGTACTTCAGTCGATCTATTACCGAGCAATTCGTTCTCCACGAGCCAATCGTATACGACATATACCTTCCTACTACGGATCCTCCCCCTATCACAAGTCAACTATTGCTTGAGGCTCGATCAGGTTCAGGTCGTTTTTTTTTCTCTTTCGAGTCAGGTCGATGGATGCTTATTGCCCTATCTCGCATTGCGCATCTCATGTCATGTCTCCTAAAAAAAAAAAACTCCAACCCAAAACGGCTCTTTTCGTCAACCATACCAAATCCACAACGATGGCATCGAGACAGGATGAGGACGACCTACCGCAATTTGCTTGGCTGACCTTTACTGCGTCTGACTTGTTACGGCAACCCCCGATGTCCGCACCTATCGTACCTAGACAATGCACCCACGCGCCAACGCATACCTATGCCTCAGACGATGCTCCGCTGAACGGCGACGGGTTGATACGCGGAGCCCTTCTCTTATCATGTTGGGGCCTGACTCGCTAGAACACGGACCGAAGAGCAGCCCAATGTGCTGGGCTTACTCTGCAACCACCCCACCCCTTGAGACTTTTCCTCTTTTCCTTCCAGTGTCCTGCTGCCCCCACTTTCACTCCCCTCTCCCACATGGCCAGTGTCATGGGCATGGGTGACGCCGCCGTGTGAATCCAGTCTTGAGCATGGGCTTGAGAGCATGGGTCCACCTTGAGGGAAAGGGTAGAGCTGTGTAGAGATTTTTTTTGTCCTTTTTTACCGCCTCCTCTCCCCGTCGTGCGCATTGCGTTTTGCATCGACACTTGATGGCAATTCGACTAGGCTGTTAATCTCCTATTGGAGAGAGCTAGCGGTGCTGTAGCCTACCCTGAAATGTCACTGTTCAAGCGTCTTCCTCTAGCTTTTTGTTGTCATTGCCAGCTGGGCCATGTCATGACATTTCCAATTCCTGACACTTGACGTTCTTTTCTTTTCCGGTTTTCCCCCTTCTCAATTTTTCCTTTCCTTTCCTGATTTAGCAGTTCGCTTCTGCTGATTTCCACCTTTGCCTACGTCTCGTTTTCGTCCTCTCCACAAAACCTCCACAATGACCGAAGTTAACAAGCCAAGCAGGACGTCGCCGACAGACGACGATGGGACAGATCAGATTGGATACGATAGCCCCCGATCCGGCATTGCTACCCCCCAACCGGACCTCAAGGACAAACGACTGCCGGGTATCATGAGCTACTTTGGCCAGGTTCGTTCTACCTCTTTACCTTTCTCGTCTCGCGCAACCTCTTCCACCCGAGCACCAGAAACAGATTCGTCTCGCCCTACATCACCCCCGGAAGAGAAGGAAGCAGAGAATCTCTCACAACAACTCTCCACACTTCAGATGAACCAGAGCAAGGACTCTACACCGCCTGAGGCTTCGCCTCTCCTGTCACATGAGAGGATAGAAGTCCCAGAAAAGGTGCAGTCCCTTCCAGAGCCGTCTTCTGATATTATCCCCTACCCAACTCCTCCTTGCTCCAAGACACCGTCCGAGAGAGGTGCCAAGTTGAGCAATGCAAGTGGTGATTCGGCAATGGGCGCTTCTGATCGCTCATCGGGTCGACCCTCTATAAGTATGCCGTCGAAAACCGTATCCGACGTCTCGCAGATGAAGGTTCGGAGGGCTACTCTCGCATCTCCTCTCACGAGCACAGTCACTACCTCTGGCGTTCTCGCGGGTCATAGTTCTGATTCTAGCGCTCGAGCTTCTTCTTCAACAATACCCAGTTCCCCTCTGGGCACTCAGCCCCTGCAGAGCGATGCTGAATGTCCCTTTTCTCAGCCTGCTTCTGTTTCTCAGCTTAAAAAACTAACTGATGGTTCCAAAAAGAGCGGCCCGTCAACCCCCACCCGAGCGCTTTCCACGGCTCAGCCATCCCAAGTTGAAGAGAGATCGCCGTCGAAACACAGCGCAGATGGCGGGGACGCGAGCGGCCGACACACACCTTCTTCGCAAACGAGTGGTGCCCAAGCGCCACCCCAGAAGGGAAAGCTCACGATCAAGATCCTGGAAGCCAGGGGACTGCGGAAGAGTCGCGACCCTTACGTTGTAGCCGTCTTTCAAAGAAGCGAGTTGATTTCACCCGGGCCGCGCACCTTTGAGGATGAGGATGAGCTGTCGGTTCCACCACCTGCTATGGGTGGTGGTATGCCAATAGGCGGTATACCTATCTCGCGCCAGGGCAGTGATTCGGGCCGCCCCATGGCGATTCCCATGCGGAGTCGCCAGAGCAGCAATACCAGCATCTCGGATTACAACACCTTCCGTAATCGCACGCGTAGATCGTTCACAAATCCCAAGTGGGATGCAGAAGCGGTTTTGTAAGTGCCCACAAAATATTTACTAGTGGCTTTTTCGGCATTTTCTGACATTTATATAGTGACGTTGTCGATTCGGAAATGTTGGTCGACATCTCGGTATATGACCACGGCTCGGCAGGAGAAGAGTTCTTGGGTCACATCGATTTCCACGCCAACACCAATGACAAGGAGCCTGTGCGAGGCTGGTTCCCTTTGCAGGGCAACATCGATACGACTGCAGAAAAAGTACCCACTGGGGAGATATATGTCGAGGCTGTCTACCAAAAGACGGAGAAGAAACATTACGGCCCGGACGATTTCCAGATATTGCGCTTGATCGGAAAAGGTACATTCGGACAAGTCTACCAAGTCAGGAAGAAGGACACCGGTCGGATATATGCCATGAAGGTTCTGTCAAAGAAGGTCATTGTGCAAAAGAAAGAGGTGGCCCACACAGTCGGAGAGCGAAACATTCTTGTGCGAACCGCCATGTCGGAATCACCATTCATCGTGGGCCTGAAGTTCTCGTTCCAAACCCAGAATGATCTGTTCTTAGTGACAGATTACATGTCTGGTGGCGAGCTCTTCTGGCATCTTCAGAAAGAAGGCCGGTTCGACGAAAAGCGAGCCAAGTTCTACATTGCCGAGCTCATCCTCGCCATTCAGCATCTCCACAAGAACGACATTGTCTACCGTGACCTCAAGCCCGAGAACATCTTGCTCGACGCCAACGGCCACATTGCTCTGTGCGATTTTGGTCTGTCGAAAGCCAATCTGACCAAAAACGACACCACCAACACATTTTGTGGAACCACAGAGTACCTAGCCCCAGAGGTACTTCTAGACGAGTCGGGCTACACAAAGATGGTGGATTTCTGGTCCCTAGGGGTCCTTGTTTTTGAGATGTGCTGTGGTTGGAGTCCATTTTATGCAGAGGACACGCAGCAAATGTACAAGAACATCGCATTCGGCAAGGTTCGGTTTCCCCGAGATACTCTATCCCAGGAGGGTAGAAATTTCGTGAAGGGACTCCTGAATCGGAATCCGAAACACCGCCTAGGTGCCGTGGATGATGCAGAGGAATTAAAGTGCCATCCCTTCTTTGCCGACGTCGATTGGGATGTTTTGTCTAAGAAACTCATCACACCGCCGTTCAAGCCCAAGTTGAAGTCAGAGACGGATGTGTCATACTTTGATCCCGAGTTCACCAACGCCCTGAACACCAACGGCTCCCTGAACGAACGCGCGCAACAGTTGGCCACCGGCTTTGCCACGTCAACCCCGTTGTCACCTACTACACAAGCAAATTTCCAAGGGTTTACCTTCGTGGACGAGAGCTCATTAGATGATCACATGCGTGGACGATACGACGACGAGGACATGGATGACGGTGATCGTCGAGATAACGACTGGGACGATCTCGATGATATTGACCTCAGAAAGGCGAACCGAATGAGTGGCATCGTTAAGACTGGTGGACCCGAGGAAACTTTTACACATCAATTCGACATGTGACACAGCTTGTGCTGTAGACTGGGAGTCCAACGAGGGAAGGGCAGCAGCTGCACATCCATTTCCTGAATCGCGATCTTTTTCCATTCTGACGAGGAAATTGTATTCAACTGGCATCATTGCATAGGGCGGTACTTTATTGCATGAGATAATGACCGGCAGAGGTTGGTAGCTGGTCGGAAGGAGGGGCGTTCGGCTACTGCAAATAGTAAGGCATACTGGCACATACATACAGAGGCTATCCAAGCCCCCGATACTACACATCATGAACTCAACAAAAAAAAAAGTTATGGAAGTCCACTGCCCCAATTGCACGATCTGATTTGTTGATCGTCTTTTTTTTTTTTGGAATTTGCTGCTTTCCGCAATGTTATAGGACTGGCATTACACCACATTGTCAGCTCCCAAGCTGGCCTTAATGCATCTTTTTTTCTTCTTTATTCCTTTTTTTTTCCTTACAAAGCGCCATCGGAATGGAGTAGCAACATTAAACATGAGAAATCCTGGCCTGGAGAGTAAAAAAACAAGATTTGCTATATGTGTTGGTCGAGGAAGAAAAGGGGGGAGGTGATGGGAAATAGGGAGGAGGGAAGTTCAGTTTGGTGGAGCCGAGTCAAAAAGCATAATGCGTGGTTAGATACCTAAACACATTGATGCTGATGATGGAGATGAACCACCTCCATCATCAGTTCATCAATCAGTCAGTCAGTTTTCGTTGTCATGAGCGATGGCAAAGAAGTTTTCTTTCTATCTTGCTTCTTCCATCTTTGCAGGTCTCAGAAGGCGCAAAAAAAAAAAGAGAGATTAATGCGAGTTTGATCAACGCAAAATTTAGCGGTTTTCTTTATATTCTCCAATTGCTTTTTTGTTTTCTTCCCGGTTATAAATGGTAGTAGTAGTGTGAAGGAGGTATACTTTTTTATCTTTTCTTGGGGATGAGAGGTTGTTAGTGAGTGGCTCGAAGTGACTAGAATGTTTTTTCTTCTTCTCCTATTTTGCCCCTTAATTCTCATTATAGCCCCCGAGGCCTGTCTTCCTGCTCTTATAGGACCTGAAGCAGAAGTGCATCAATTTTCTTTTTCAGAATGGTGGGATAGGTAGCACACCAGGCATTAGTATACGAGGTGACATAGAGAAGAGTAGAGAAGGAAGAATGGAAAGAGACTGTGAAGAGAAGAGGAAGAAGACTATATTAAATGGATTCCTAATGGGGAAAGAACTGATATGTAAGAGGGAAAGGAGAGGGGGTTAGATAAAGACAGACAACCCACAGAGAAAGGAGAGTGAACAAGTAGAGTGACACAGAAGAGAAAGACAAAAAATGGAAACAAAGAAACGAGAATTTCATGTGCGCGTCGGGTGAAACTTGTCAAGATACCAAGAGCGCTCGCAAGAGAATATAGAACTAGACCAGGTGAGGCATGTCCGATACAGGGAAAGGGAAAGACGTTTAAAGGGGTTATACTTCGAAGAGAGGAAGTCCATATGTGGTGTATCAGTATGCTGAATTCATACAGGTTATATCCCCCTTTCTACGTCAATAAGTACTACTATGTATTTTCTTTCGGACTCACTTGCACATGCCCTCCCCCATTCTCCCATCTCGTTATTCTCTATCACCATCTCACCTGCTCTATAGCTCACCACATGTATATAGCAAACATTAATAGATACGAGAAGACATTAGAGTGGTATCCTTTTTCTTTTTAAAAGAATGAACGGTGAGGTTGTGAGATAGATAGGTAGGCATATAGCATAATGGACGCTAGGTTGATCCTCGGAGTCATTTAGGGGATTTGGTTTGGTCGAACTAGACTGACTGAATGAATGACTGACGAGATGCTATGGATGCCCGTTATAAGTTTTCTCGTGACATTGCTATATCCCCAGCTCCAAGCGTAGGTAGGGTTGGTACTTTGTACTATTATTACCGACTAATGTATAACTGACCCCTATATTCTATCTGTTCTGTTATTATATCATGTTCCTGTCCCGTATCATCCAGTAAGATTTCTTGTCCTCGCTTTACCTGGCCCGTTAAAAACCTGGCATATATATATATATATATATGCCTTAGTTAATTATATGTGTGTATGTATGCAATAAGCATGGATCGGTCATGTGGTACCCGAGTGGTCAATGGCTTGCGCTTCGTACATGGCTTCAAATCGACCTGGTTGGTGGGTTGGCTCACTGCCGGGTTTTAGAGTATCTTGTCTTATGGCTCGATGGGGGGTATATTGGGGCCAAGCCGTGTTGGGTTTGGTTTCAATTAGGGCAAGTAGGGAGAGAGGAGGGGGAAGTGGGATATGGAGGAAAGGAACCTATGGGGAAGGAGGTATGGGGAGAGCCATTGTCCTATGATAGACTAGGGCGGGGACAGATGGATTGAGAAATGGGTTATTATTAATGAGACCTATAAAATAGATCTTTTTTTTTTTTACTTACGAATTTTGTCTACCACCCAGAAGGGGAAATTTCCCATTTATTCTGTACTTTGACTTCTCTTCCTTTCTTTTCGACTCCTTAGCAGGTCAATCGGGGGAATTCAACTGAACGCTTAGATCTCTGAAAGTGAATGGTTCTTGTACCCAAGCAACTAACCTAATAGACATAACTGTGTGAGAGAGTGTGTGCCGATAAGTGCGTAAGGTCTGCTAAGTAAGAAACGAGTAGCAAATAGAGGTTAAAACTAACTTCAGGATTCTAAGAAGAGAATTAATAGGGGGTAGCCTGTGGGTATACCTCTTTGCTAAGAAATTCGTACCCGTATAGGGCGGGTGGGTAACATAACCTTTGTATATTTAAGCATCTTTCTCTCTTTCTCCTATTTCACGTATACTCCTGATAAAGAATTCGAGTACTCTTCCAAGGTTCTCTTATACATATTTACGTATACCTAGTTGACCCCCTTCCCCCCTTTTACTGCCATTTATCTAGGGGAGTGATGCCGAAACACCTATATTGAGCAGGGTATTTAGCCAATTCTTCTCTACACACCCCCTTTCTCTTCTTCCTTTCTACCGTTTCCGAAAGATACAACCTAGCCTAGGAGACACTGAGGTGGTCGTTTAGATAACACGAAAGGGCTTAGACGTCACTTTACCCCCGTTAGACCTAGATTAGACGATTTTCATGGTCTGCTCATCGAAACTCTAAGTCACTCAGCGCCGGGTCTGGATCTGAATAGATCTACACCGGGCATGCAAATCCACTACGTCCACCAAATATTGGGTAGCTGCTCTATCAGTGACATAGTGACGGACTAGCTAGCCTCGATCTCTAGATTAGTGACCTAAGATGTATATCGTCGTGGGAAGGGGGAACAAGGGAAGATGACTGGCTACATTGATGTCATATCATGGCGAGATCTTACAAACCATAGGTCCTGGCTAAGGACCTCTGGATGAGATGATGACTTCATTCCCAAACTCTATCCAAGCGCAACAAAGCTACTGGGTAAATACCAAGCTAAAACCTAGTATCTGCCATATATGGCCTTTGGGGTCATTATCTGACCATGACAAATCAAAGTGGCAATCTCACCTCTAGATACCTTTCAGTCAGTTACCTAAGTAGGCAGTAGTAGTAATGGTGGTAAGAGAGGAAAGGGATGATGATTTGTTTAAAGAAAAAAATGCAGAGTAATTTTTTTCTCTCTCTTCGTTTGGTACACGATGTACCCCCAAGGCTTAAATGTACATGGATTACCCCCCCTTCGCGCTAAACCAGAAAGCATTTGGCCTTCTGGCACGGTATACCCGTAATGTTCGTCTATCTAGCAGCCCAACCCCAATGGATCTGCTATGCTACTACCTTCTTCTGTCTCGTGTCTTTTGGCGTACGTTCCCCTGTTCCTCGATGGTTTGGCTCTTCCATAGCATGGCTTATTGACCCATCACGTATAGCGTTTTTGAATTAAATCAATGGTGACCGTCCTCTTCCTCCTCCTCAAGCTCTAGCCAGTCCTCGACGACGGCAGGCGTAGAGGAAGCACTAGCAGCACCCTCGTTACCCTCAACCTCGACAGCCATGCTCTCGTACTCCTTCAAGCTGTTGGCTAGGTCGGCCTCCTCGGGGGACTTGGGGGCCTTGGGTGCGCTGAAGACCTGGACCTGGCCGACGGCGTCAGAGTCCTTTAGCTGGGCGGGCTTGTATGCCTTGAGCTCTTTTAGGTAGAGCTCTTGGACGAAGTCGGCTGATGGTGACGTAGATAGTTAGTTGCTGTGGCGCGAAACAAAAACGAGGAAGAGAAGAATCAGATCATCCCATTTATAATAGCTCTATTTATTTCTGTAGTTCTAATATGATATGGTGATGATAGTAGTGGTGATGGTGCTGATCATTGTGATATCGCTTTTTTTTTTCTTTTCTTTTTCTTTTTTCACCCATCCCCAACTTCCCCGCCACCGAAGCGAGGTCGGATTCTCGAGATAGAATATCAAGGCAATAATAAAAAAGAGAAACTTACCTCGTCGTGATACGGTGGGAGCAATGAATCCTCTGGCGGCGTTTACCCTCGCCACGCGGGTGACAGCCGAAGCGGCAGATCGGGCAGCCTGGATATATTCGAATTATCGTGGTTAGCTTTTGTATTCTTTTTTCTTTTCTTTTATTCTCTCTTTTTTTTGCGAAGTGGAGAAGGCGAAAAAAAAAAGATAAAAAAAGAGAACACAGTAATATTGGAAATTTTTTATAACATACCGAAGCTCTTAATTGAGGGAGCATATTGACGGATTGAATGCGCAGATGACCCGATTGGTGATGGGGAAGAGAGGAGAAGGAAAAGAAAAAAAAGAGAGGGGAAATAATTGTTTGGCGTAGGTTTTGGAGTTGAAGTAGTGATGACGGTCGGTGATAATGAACTTTCTACTGGGAAGGTGCAAAGAAGTGCTGCCAAAGTTGCGTTGATTTTTCGCTCGCCCGGCGTTTCGGTTGAATCGAATGTTCCTGTTGCGAGCCAATCATTTTTCGAATATGGTATGACGCTAAGTGGATCTAAGTTTTTTTTTGAGGGGTGGGGGAGATAGAGCTTGGACCAGCACCACTTGACTCTCAATCAGGATCATTACCTAATCCAACTTGATACTTCGTAATGCGATTTCCTTGAATGAGATATCTATTACTGAGCAGCTGGTTTATGTACTTCTATGTAGTTTTACCACTTATAAGTACATTCCATATACCTTATGTACATATGCAGTAGCAAGCTAAGGTAAGCAAGCAAAATACATCACATGCCTGCCAATCCCTAATCCCTACATTAAACCCACAATCCATCACCCGTCCACCTTAACCCACCTTTTTGCTTCTTACAATACACTACACCAGACTACACCAAACTACACCAAACTTCCTAGCTTCTTCTATCTCTCATCTCTCTTTTACTATTACCATCAAGGTTAAAGCCAAAAACTACTTAAGTATTTCTCTTCCGGTTTACGCAAATACAACAACACAACGCAACGTAACGCAACGCAACGCACGGCAACATAGCTATAATCGTTGATGTCTCCGCCTCTTCCAATTACACCTCAACACTGGTCCATCGTGACCAACATGCATATGACACAGACATACTTACAACCTATATAACCCTATAACCTATACACCTGCTTACATTGCCTACTTGAGATAGCTTAAAGGGTCCATCTACTTCCCTATCCTGTGTGCGTATATGCTATGCGCTACGCAGCCAAGGATGCATTATTATCATTTCTATTACCACAGCTTTACTTTTACCAAATCTCACCGGTCTAGATAAAACCTCCAGTCAAGTGGCTGCGGCACTACGATAACTTCCTCTGACCGAACTAACTTAGCCCTTGGCCGCCGCCTATCATTTATTCTCCTTTTATTCTCTCGGCAAATCCAGCGAAACCCAGCGACCCGGGCCTCTATTTCCTCTTAGTTCCATGCAGCCAATTCGAAGTTGGCGACACACTAATCCATCCCATCCGCCGATGCTTGTAACCCTTCGGCCGTCTTGTTGTTGCAGCACTCAGCCACCATCAATCACCCTCTTCCCACCCGTAGATCGTCTAAGCAGATCCATGTAACCAGACCAGAAAATCAACAAGGTCCCTTACTGCCGCGCTAGCTAAAAGAGTAAAAGAGTAGGAGTGAGAATGAGAATAAGAGCGAGAAGGGAAGATAAAAAAAAGAAATCATCCGACTTATCGAACAATACACACGTTACCTATACCTATAGTCAACCTTTCCCTCCTTTTTTTTTACATATTGAATAAACTAACCTAACCTACCTACCTAACATAATACCTACTTGTACTTCTTTGTGTTATGACATCGAGACGTACAACAGCTTGAGCTACCTAATCTACCTAATCTAGATCTTTCTTCCTTCTTCCTCTTCACCGCTCAGCTTCCTCCTTCTCCTTCTCCTTCATCTCCTCTTCGCCGGCTCCCCTCACCTATCTTCCCTCAAACTTCGTGTCTTCTCATCCAGTCATCCTTCTCGCCTCCCTCAACCAGCGACGCGCTAGTACCTAGAACTCTCCTATAACTCTCCTATCACCGGACATGTCCTCTCGAGCTTCATTTCTTGGTCTACCCTGTGAGATCAGAGACGCGATCCTCGAGCTCGTTCTCTACCAGCCCCGCCGCGTTCCCACAGTGCCCTCTTTAGAAGAACTCTCGCGGCGTAAGATCACGCCACTTCGACGGCAACTGAACTACAGTCGGCACGTATATGCCAGCGTTCTGTTCGATGCCGAACCCCTTGCGAATCCCGCCATACCGCTACTACTAACAAGTCACCAAATCCATGATGAAACGGTTCAGATCCTGAGTCGCATGGCCTCGCGCCCCCAAGATATCGCCTTGGATTTCCTCTGCCTTGACAATGGCAGTATATGGCCGACCTGGCTATCACTGCCCACCCTGGGTCCCCGCTACCGCACCCTCTATATCCGCTTCAGACTTTGCGCAACTCCCGAAGAACTGACTGATGCCGAAGTGAAGAGGTCCAATCCCGACTTTGTCGGATTTGACGATTGGCCTTCAACTTGCGCCGTCGATGTCTCTCTCAGGACCTTTGCTCAGGGTGGTCCTCTGGCTCGCCAGGATTCAGCTGGGATCACTGCTGAGCACTTGGTAATGGACTTTCTACCGACATCCGAACCCAACGTCTTACCATTCGGGCTTGCTCCAGAGCTGACACCCTGGTCTTATCTGCAAGAGTGCATCCCGAATTATGACACCTTTGCGCTTGGTGCGCCGTCAGATCCAAGCCTAGCCGCGGGACATACCATGTCCAATTACATTCTCATCCAGACCATCTATGGACTTGTCTCCCACTTACAGCCCAGGCTAAGTGCCGCCATGCTATACGAGAGATTCGGCGATTTCGAGGTCAGACTCAACGGAGCCACACGTGCGCGCATTAACATGGCCGATATGCTTGCCCGGTTTCCGTTTGTTGATAGTGACGGCGAGCCCCGACTCGCAAGTTATGACCCGTTCACGTGGAGAGATGTCACCACAGAGAAGAGAAGAAAAGCAGGATTGCCTGTGAAAGACACCAGCGAGACCATCACTCGATCCAACTTAGAATTAACTGGGATCCTAAAAGGGGAATGTATGAACGAAAACCCTATGACCAGAACCACTAATCTCACCATTACCTCGAATGTTACTTTAGATGGAATACCTAGTTTACGGGGTGGCGTACCTGAATTTATCGGTTGGCTCTAGCTGTAACCCGATTCGGTCTTAGGGGGGAAGCATCTAACATTATGCAATACTACGGGGGAGGCAAAGTAGATGCTCAGAGTGCCATCTAGATGGAACTTCTTTTTTTTTTTTTTTGGTTATCCTACCTGTTTCGAGCGACCTGTCATCACTTGGACAATATCATTCCCAAAGTTTTTAACGCAGTGACAACTATAGCAAGTGTGTATCCGAGGATAGGGGGACGTGATATTTGAACTTTAATTTCGGGGGTTATGGGCTAAACAGCCAATGTCTTCACCATCAATTACGATCACCTGAAAAGGGGTTGATTCATCCGCTCTTGTTCTCCCAGATTGCCTCAACGTGTTTGTGGAGATTCTATTATAAGATCTTACAACACCTGGGTCCCAAATTCCCCTCCAACGACATCGATTCATCTAGCGATATGGTGGTGTTTCCACTATGCAAATATCCATTGTGATGGACGCCATGCTTTTGTTTACACTGCCGCAGCGAATATTTGCTTGAATTGTTGTACTATAGTCCAATGTGTCCTTGATATTATGTACATATCCATGTACGGCATTCTTCTGAGTTGGATATGCGATTCATATGCTACGCACTAGCAAGTGAGGGTACGAAGAAAGTATACACCCATACTAATAGGTATATAATACAGGTCGCAGGTCACATTTCAACATACATATCTATATAACGGCAAGCATCAACAAAGATAGGATTGCTTATATGAATGAGACACTAAACCAGAAAGGCTATAAGTAGAGCTGAAAACGTTGCAATTCGTATCTAACTCGCGTACTTCATATAGTGTAACCTATACTATGAGCCTTAGACATAACGATATTATCTATCTTTCTAGTATCCGCCCCTTTTCTGATATAACAGCGAGGATAGCAAATAGTACTGAACCTTTTTTTGCCTTTTCGACCATTTCCTCTCGTATCTATAATGAAACTTCAAATCACGTTTTCCTCTCTTACCTGGACATGATCATAAAGGTATCTCTTATAATCCGGTCTCCCCCTTTCCCTTCCGTTTCCTTTCCTTTACCGAGCCGAACCGAACCGAGCCGCATAACAAAGGAAAGCCAGATAGGATGCCATCACCAACCATTATACCTATCATATGTCACCCTTTCTTTTTCTTTTTCTTTCCCTTTTCTCTTACTCTTTCCGCATCCACCTCACGCACTAACCTTCCTCTCTCTCCCGTTCCCATTCTCCATTGAGGCGCCATTCTGCTTCCTGCCATTGACAACTGCGCCTCCTGACCGCGCCTTCTTCACCTCGCCAAAGGCCGCCCCCGCAAGGTACGCCACGAACACGACAGCGGCGACGACGGCGTAGGCGACGACGAGCGCGTGCCGCGACCCCGCGAGCAGAAGGCCCAGCCCCCCGTTCACAATGCCGAGGATCATCAGCGCTCGTCCGTACCACACGTGGACGTGCGATACGACGCCCCTGGACTGTGCGCGCACGTAGTGCATGTGGTGCAGGTAGCCGAGAGCGGGCTGCACGCCGAAGAGGGCGACGACGGCGGTGCCGAGGTTGGTGTGGTGCGTTGTGAAGTTCTGCATTGTGTTAGTTGTTTAGGGTTGAAAAGGGGTAAGGAAAAGGGGGGGAGGGGACAACAAGTAATAGGTAAAAGGGGAAAGACAACAGAGAAAGTAATGAAAGCGAGAGGGAGAAGAAAAGCTATTACTTACAATGCCCGTCCGCTGCGCAAGCACAATACCAATCGCGAACCCAGCCCACATCGCGAGCCAAGCAACCGCCTGCCACGCGCCGTGCAACCACCACTTGCCAAAGACCGGCATCAGCAGCGAGCCCAGCGGGAACATAACCACCATCACGACCGCCATGATGATCCCGTGCGCCGCCTCCAGCGCCGGGATCTCGCGCAAGTACCACGGGGCGCCGGCCGCCGCACCCGCGCCGCTGCCCGACCCCGCCGCCGTGTCCCCCTCACTGCTCGCCGCCCCGGTATACGGGTTCGCGTCGCTGTCGACCTGCGCCTGGGCCAGGTCGAAGGTGAACGAATCGTGCGCGTCGTGCCGCTCGATGCTCGCCTGCACGTCGTCGGACGCGAGCGCGCCGCCGGCCCGCCACGCCGCGATCCAGTCCGTGCTCGACCCGCTCAGGCTCATGCTGCCGCCGGCCCAGCTCGCGCAGCTCCCGCACCGCACGTTCGCCGTCATCACCCCGGCCTCCACGCCGCTGCCGTCCAGCAGCTCGACGTCGGCCGCGCTGTCGTACGCCGGCGGCACGTGCCCGCTGCCCAGCCGCGGCGAGATCGTCACGTTGCTCCCGCTGCCCGACGTGTACAGCACGAACATGTTCGCCCCCGTCATCGACGACCCCGTCCCCAGCGCCACCCACGTGTACGATGTCGGCGCCCGCAGCTGCAGGTAGATGTTCCCGCTCCCCGACGCGGCGGAGCTCGTGGGCACGCCCACTTGGTAGCATATCTCGTCGGCCGGGCAGTAGGAGACCGGGTCGGCGGTTGTGAGGGGGGTGAGGGCTAGGAGGGTGGCTAAGGGGGGAGTTAGCGGGGGGTTGTTTGGAGGGATTGGAGGGTGGGTGTGTTTGGTTCTAGGATGAGGGGGGTGGGTGGGTGAGTGCTGGGCTTCCCACGTGGTGTTTCTTTGGTGGTGTGTATCGATATGGGTTATTTCTATTGTGTGTGGTATCTGACGTGAGGGTGGGACTGCCTGGGTATTCCGATCTCACTTCGATCTCACGGGGATATGTTGGGGGGGGGGGGGGGGGGGGGGGGGGGTTTTTTTTTTAAAAAGGAAAAAAAGGGGGGGGGGAAAGAATTACACCACGCTGTTGACCCCCAACACGCATTTTTGAAAAATTTTGGGGTTTTTTTTTTTTTT